>MTQE01000401.1:19309716-19363003 GCA_014337955.1 Aspidoscelis marmoratus
GGGGGGGGGGGGCATATAGAAATGCTTTGGGGAACTGCTGCCCCTAGAGGAGGCCACAGGAACAGCAAGTCGCAGGTGCTCTCCTGCCAAAATGGAACTCTTCTGACTGTTAATTATGATGCAGCATTCAAACGCCCAGAGATTCCAGCGGGCAGAGTTGAAACAGTACGATGCTCAAGCTGGAGGGAGGCCTCCTGCAAAGCCTCTCTCTGTGAAAGCTGCGCCTGTTGTCCAGCCCTTCCTTCGAGCAGTTTCCGTAGTCAAATGATTTCCTTCCTCGTGGGTGAGCAGCGAAAGCGATTTCCTTTCCGCCAAAATATTTCATATTGTAGGCGACTTTAGCATTCTGCTTTGAAATCTGACTGTACAAGATTTTGCACTGGTGATCCCTGTACTTTTAATTTTCTGCAACGAGCCGCATGTTTTCTTGTTTTGCCCTCTGAACAACTGCTGTGGTTCTTTTTGGGAAGTGCTGCGCTGTGAGCATGAGTTCTGGGTCTTGAAACACTATCAAAGAATTTGCTTGTTGTGCTTCAGGATTTAGAATTTGCTTGCTTTTTTAAAATAATAACTTTTTAACAAGATGAGTAGAGCAGTGTTTCCCAACCTGGAGTATGCATACCCCACCTTCGGTAAAAAAACATGACATTTAGGGTGTTTTTCCACTTAGCACTAAAGGACCCATTAAGGGTCCTTAATGGGTACTCTAGTGCTGGTGGAAAAAACCCTAGCACTAGAGTACCCATTAAGGACCTAAAAAGGGTCCTTAATGGGTCCTTAAAGGGTACTGAAGTGCTAAGTGGAAAAACACATAGATTATGTGAAGAAAATTGAATAACCTTCAGACCATCTTCATCTATCCATTGTATTTGTGGACTTTCCACCTTTCATTTGGACTTTCCTGAATGGAAATTCCACAAATAAAATGGATAGAAGTGAAAAGGTGTGAGCACTCAGACCTGAAGGTGGACTGGAGAAGGTTTAAGGTGAAGGCGTGAGCACAGGCTTTGAGGGAGAGGACACAAAATAAGGCCTCCATTTGGGCCATAAGGTATAGCCTAGATTAGCTTGCATGTGTAGTGAATGAATGTTCATAATGTAGCAAAAAAAGAGAAAAAAAGACTAACCTTTCAGTATCTCTTGCAGCCTTCAACTTTTGTAACTATTATTTTTAATTAACTAAATCAATTATTTTCATATCTTTTTATGTGATACAACTGGCACTTCAATTGGATATGTTAGCAAAAGAGGATACAAACTTTCCCATGCACCAAAAAAAAATGGCTAGCAGAAGTTCTGAAACCTTGCAGGGAGGTAAATGTTTTTGTCAAGCGAGGAATTATGTGCACCTGGACAGTTAAGCTTCTTATCATGGTACAGTGGCCTTTTCAGTCATGAGGTAGAGTGAAGGGCAAAAAATGTAGCATTTGAAAAGTATATTTGCAAGGAAACAAATTCCCTGATCAAGAACCCCAGCTACTAAAATCTATTTTCAACCTTGCAGCAGTACTGGACAATTATATTGTAGATGAAGCTAAAACAGGAGGGAATTCAGCTATGCTATCTGCATGGCAGCTGTTGTGAATAACTTTACCTCCATGGTTATTTCCACACTCGGGAGTTCAGACCAAGTGGTTGCCTAGTATATTTTGTATATTTTATATTAATATATACTATTATTGTTTTAATATGTTGATTTTAAATGTTGTTACTCGCCCTAAGACCTTCAGGTATAGGGCAGGATAGTAATACAAATCATAAATAAATAAATAATCCTCAGAGGGTTTGTGCTTGGTGGAAGCCCTTACCAATTGCCAACACCAAGGACTGGAGGCCAGAAAATAAACTTAAGTTCCATTTATTGATAGATCAGTAATACAAAGGTCAAATACTGGCAGTATATATCCATGTCAATGAGATCTTCACTGTAATTTCGGTCTTTTTAAATACTTTTCACAGTATTTCCATTTGAAACTACTGTATTTTCTGGCGTATAAGACTACTTTTTAACCCAGGAAAATCTTCTCAAAAGTCGGGGGTCGTCTTATACGCCGGGTGTTGTTTCTTATACGGCGAGTATATCCCAAACTCTATATTTTAACTGGAAAGTTGGGGGTCGTCTTATACGCCCAGTCGTCTTATACGCCGGAAAATACGGTATTGCCATTTTTTCTCTATTTGTACCCCTTCTGCACCTGCCAACAACTCCTACATCATCTCTTGGCTGTATCCCTGGGATAGTAAAAAATAGCAAGCTTCTTACCTTGTCTTAGCGGAAAGCAGTAATTACAGAAGCAGAGAGCAGTGTTATTTCTAAATCACTGTATGTGCTAAGCTGAATATTAGGCCTCAGGCCTGACCTATCTATTTCATCCACATGGGACTAGCCCCATCCCAGTGCAGAACAGTTTCAGTTGGTCCCTGTTCTAGATTAGCAGCTGATCTATTTGAAGAGGTCCACAACTATATTTATTAGGGGTGTGCAAGAATGGTTTTTGACATTCTATGTGAGCCTATTCAAATAATCAAAAATTCAATTCCATTTGAATTATTTAAATTTGAATTAAGCAACTTTGAATCTGTTCGTTTGAATTCTTGATTCGAGTTTCCACTTACGAATATCGACAAGATGCGTAGATGCCTGTACGTATCTTCCCGACATCCGTACGCATCTCTATGTGTTTGTACAGTGTGCGTATGCATCCTATAGTTATC
Organism: Aspidoscelis marmoratus; assembly: GCA_014337955.1. Taxonomy (NCBI): domain Eukaryota; kingdom Metazoa; phylum Chordata; class Lepidosauria; order Squamata; family Teiidae; genus Aspidoscelis; species Aspidoscelis marmoratus. The sequence continues at coordinate 19,312,432 of MTQE01000401.1, forward strand.
CCGTACACAACCTGTTTTCGTCCCCTACAGATCCGTACAAATGCGTACGGATACGAGAAAGGTGAGGATCTTCAAGTATGCATCGTGTGCTAACCCGTACACTTACGAATGTTCGAATAATGCAAATGAATAGTCCCAAAATTCAATTTGAATGTTTAAATTCGAATTTCTACACATTCTATTGAAATGTCAAAATTTGGCAAATTTCAAATGCCTACGAATATTCATGCACACCCCTAATATTTATTCCATCTGTTCTGGTCCATGTATCAGTGCTTCTGCATCTGATCCAGAAGAAAGAAAATGCAGCAGCCCCATCTTTGAAGTGCATGCAACCTTTGGAAGTCTTAAGTGTGACACAGAGATAGGCGAACTGCCTTTGAAGGCTGTTCTTTTCAGCCCCACCTTTGTGCACCAGGTATGTCATATGAGTGACAGGAACTGGGCCAGTTGCTGGCAGAGGCGAGTGGTGTCTCAGGTGCAGAGTCTGTTTTGTAGACTGGAACAGCTATGGCAGCTGCTGGTGTTGGTCCAGCGCAGAGTTTGCCTGTCCTCACAATGAAGATAGAACCTGCAGTGCTTGGTTCAAAATAGGCTGGAACAGTGTAGTTAAACTGCTCTAAGCAAGGTGAGTATGGAAATGGCCTATGACTGATAATCTGGCCTTGGCATTAGGAAAATATCAGATGGCCTTAAGGTGTTATTGGAATATCAGAAATAAAGATGTTCCTCTAGATGTTGATGGACTACATTTCCCTTCATTCCATGCCACTGGACAAACTTATAGTAGTTGTAGTTCAAGTACTTTATTTCTAGATGATCATAATTTGCTTTCTCCTACCCATCCAGTCTAGAGTATGCAGCCTCCAAAATATTTAGGGTTTTATAAATCAAAGGTAGGCTTTATTTGTTACGGTTTCATTCCTTAGGACATGGCACTCATGATGAGGGGAATGAGGGAAAAAGAAAAACAGTGTTTATCCGCTGCTCCCACATACAGACTCTCTATACAGCTATCTAAGGGAGGGGTTGCTGCTGAGAGCAAGATGGCAGAACTCTCTGGCCGGCTGTCTCTTCTCCCTTCCCCTCGGGCAATATTGGCTGCAGCCTTCTGTTGGCAGTTAGACGAAGGTCTTCTCTGCTGCTGCTCTCAGGCAAAATGGCAGCCCTATTTTGCCAGCTGGGGGAGGGGACATCACATTATGATGGAAAAACATTTTTTTAAAATCAATCATTGTGGGTATACTGACTGAAACTTTTCTCTTGCTCCTGTTTTCTTCCTGCAGGAAGTCATTGATCTGACTGGAGATGACATGATTGTAGAACAAAGGGAGTCTAACGTAATTGACCTGACAGTAGATGAGGACACCATGGCCAGCCCTTTTTCTAATAATGGCTACTTCGCTTGGGACTTAAAACACTCAACTCCAGTCAAAACACAGCCTAAAATCCTCACCTCCGTACGCGCCGAGTGCAAACTTGAAGTGCCAGTGTGTACGCAGTGCCGAGACTCTGAGCAGCTTTTGCTCAAAAAAGGAGTTATGGAAGAGACCCCTTTTGACTGTGGCAGCTTCTGTCTCACTTCCACCCATGTTGAAGACTCTGAAAGCAGTAGCCACACCAGTTACAACAGTGATTTAGGCTCATTAGGGAGCCCGCAGTTAGCATCTGATGTCTTTTCTTCTCCACCCTCCCTTTCACCTCCTAGTAATGGTGAGTGTCAGGCTTTCTCGGACTGTGTGGAAGAGGTTTCTAGCATTTATGTTCATGAGGAGAAACCCAGCTTCCAGATCTCACCACCACATCAAAGAATTTCCCCAGATCTCACCCTCGATTGCTCTTCTGTGGGTACTTCAGGATCTATGGCAGACAATGATCAGTCTTTGCTGGAGACCAGCAGCCGGATTCCAAGTGCTGTAAAATCAGACTCTTGGGAGCCAACTAAACAGATTGACATCAAGGTCAGGTTTAAAACATTGCTATATCTCCATGGGGCACCTGTACATCACCCCTTTCTCCAAAGCGTGGTGCAGGAAAAGGATGCTAAACAGGTAATAATTCTTGAAAGATACCAGCAATTTGGGCATCTTGGATTTTGAAAAACACATGCATGTCTTTATTGAATTTCTGTTGCTAATGTGGCACATTGGCATGTATCATTCAAACAGGTTTGCTTTGGATTGTGGGTTATCTCGTGTTTGGGATCAAGAGATTGCTATGTAAGACAGAGTTGGGTCCAAACATCTTTTTTCCAGAGGAGCAAAAATGGGAATGCTACCAAAGTTTGAACACTAGGCTCTGGAAAACCCAGCTCTGAACTCACGTTTTCCTCAAATGCTGTATCCTACTTGTTTGGATGCTGCCATCTTGATCACAGCTACTGAGCATGAGCTAAAATGATGATGGTGATGATGAGACACTTCCTGGTATTTCATACGATCGAAATATCCAGGTGTGCATATCACTATATCATGCACAGATAGCACTGTCTACTCAACAAGCAATTATTCTGGAAGATCCTTACTCCAGAGTATATCTTGTTAGTGCTGTTTTCGGGCAGTGTCTGGAGCCAGCCATTGCCTAATGGTCACTGACGTAGTTTAGTGGTAGAGCATCTCTTCTGAATACATCACTTTCCATACGCAATCCCTAGCATCTCTCTAGAATTCAGTGATGAAACACTTCCATATTGCTACCCAGAAGATGACATAGTTCAACTCAAGAGTGTCCTTACCTTTTTTCAGTGTTCTAACTAGAGGGATAACTAGGGTAGAATGGGTCCATGGCGAAGAAGGCAAGATGGATCCCTCTTTCCATGCAGTAAACGTGCGGGAAGTGTAATAATAAATAACTACAAAGCCCAGCAGCCAGCTAAACAGTCCAAGGCCCCTTTCCTTGCCTTCCTGTGCCCTTCGTAAAAAGCGAGGCTCACTTATTAGTGGTCAGCTTCGTCAGGCCTAGATGTTACTTTACAAATAGAAGAGGGAAACACTAACTGGGTGATACTAGAAAAGATCAAATCTAAAGATTTCCCCCTTCAGTGGCGGCACTGTTCATTACACAGTGATGATGGTGCTGTGAGAAGGAGGAGGGCTGGGTTTTCTACCTCATTTTTCTAACCTGTTTAGAGTGGCCGATAAAGCTTCTTGTTCTGTGAGAGCTCAGAAAGAGCTGTGACTAGCCCAAGGTCACCCAGCTGGCTTCCTGGAGCAGTGTGGAATCAAACCCTGTGACTACAAGATATGAGTGTTGCACGCTAACCACAAGGCCAAACTGGCATCCTTCTGGTCTGCTGGTTCTCCATGGAATTCAGAATGTAGGCCACCGCTAGAGGGCAGCCAAATAGCCCACTAGCAAGGGATAACAGTTTGGAATGATTCCCTGCATTTACCCCTTGCCAGCTAGACTGTGCTGCACCGTGTACAGTCTTTGCGCATTTTAAATTATATGTACTTCTGGGCACTGGAGTACCTGGATGAGCTGCCTATCACTTATATACCAGAGAGGTGTATTTACGAAGAAGCTACAATATTTGTCCTGCTTATTAAGACTGCAGCTATAAAGACTAGGGATGTCTTTTTAGCATCTTCTACGCTTCACACTTAACAAATTTGCATTACAGAAAAAGCAGCTCTTTTCAACTGCATTTACACTTCTTACCCTTACAGAGTTTTTATGTTTGTGGAAAGAGCATGAAAGAGCATACACTGTACAGTGTATCAAATGAGTGATTTTTGCATATGACAAGATTTGAATGAACAAAACATCTAAACAGAGAAATCTGAGAAAATATTTTGAATAGGAGACAGTGTGGACAAAAGTTAGGAAAACTGCTATTTAGTGTTAAATACTGAACTACAGTATAATTACACTAGATGAAAACAGTACCTACCTGTAAAAGATTATGGTGAATTCTGGGTGTTTTTCCACTGTGATTAAAAGTACCCATTAAGTACCCATTAATGGGTACGTAATGGCATTTTTGTACCCATTAATGGGTACTTAATGGGTACTTCTAGTGACAGTGGAAAAACACCCTTTTATTACTATAGTTATTGTTGTTATGAGCTTCACATTCTACCAGAAATAAAGTCTCCTTTGGTGTAAAAAAAGAAGCTTGTTTTGGCCCCTATATATGCACGCTGGTCAGAGCTACAGCTGCTGCTCTGTCCAGAAGATAAATGTCCTGTCTGGGCTTTCCGGCAGTAGTTTTTCGCAGGTTTGGGGTGAGGGGAGCGCAGCTTTGATGTGATTGCCTGTGATACGTGAGGCAACCCCACCATAGCAGCACTACAGTGATGTTTTAATCCCCCTGTCTGCACGGAGCCATACTAAAAGATTCAGTAGTCTTCTGTCCTGTTCCATGTCACTTGCTTTTGTACCAGAGAGGGAATGCAGCCATTTACTCCTAGAAGCTGTTGAACTTTTTCTACTTGGCTGCTAAAATAGTCCATTAAAACTCTGGCTGGGATTACGTCAGAAATGAACCAAACAAGCAACAAAACAATGCTGTCATTTTGCCAACATAATAATTTATTAAGACAATATATGGAATATGTGCTAATTATATGATTGTTTACGATATATGATTTTATGCATTACATGATATTGAAAGAAATGGTGTTCCTGGACTCTCAGGACTCTTATGCATAAGCTGGAGCATAAATGACTGCAGGCACATAATAAAGTGTGTCACTGATGGACAGTATTAAGCCAGCAGTTCAAATTATGGGGAAATTGCCTGTTTTTAATTTAAATGACCTTCCCCACACTGGAGGTAGCATTGATGCGAGCCAGTTGGTTGGTGACCATTTTATAGTCACAATGCCAATTAAAAGAATGAAGCAACAACAGTATAACCTCTGTTCCCGCACCACAAAAAGAAATAATCTTCACCCTTGATGTAATTCTGAGTTTGGCATGCTTGAATTCTTTACTTTGTAGGATGCTGTCCTATGGGTCTGAAGAAAGTGCAATTTAATTCCAGCTTTTTAGAAAGATGTGATTTTTTTCATTGTCAAAGGCTTTTGAAGTAATTAAGGAAACTTCATTTGAGTGCATTTAGCAGGATTTAATGAACGGCTTTGTTTAAGAAAGTTTGGTTTGGCTAATAACTGCCTAGTGAAGTCACCTAGGGTGTTTTTCCACTGTCACTAGAAGTACCCATTAATGGGTACAAAAAATGCCATTTCATACCCATTAATGGGTACTTTTAGTGACAGTGGAAAAGCACCCCTAGATGGATATCTGAGGTGTTATGACCTGCCCTGGTACCTTCAGGTGAAGGGTGGGATACAGATGTCATGAATAAATAAAATTATTGTTAGTAGAGCTGTAATCCTAACTTCGTCTGTTCTGAGTGAACTCCATTGTACTCAGCTGTGCTTCCTCCAAGAAAATGAGATTAGGATTAAACTCCACAACCATCAACGCTGGCGGAGGTTTGGGTGGGATGGAAGGTGATTTAGATGGAGGTGGTACTCCCTTTCTGTGGACTTGCAAGATGCTGCAGCAGTGGATATATTTTCACTACTATCTCTGGGAAGTCTCTTAAGCTCCGACGACATGCAACAATTTGTTATACAAAGAAGTCTTGTCCAAATTTAACATATGTCTGTGCTGCCAATGCCATCAAAAAGGCTGGTGCAGAACATTTTTAGATGTGTGACCAAGCAATGGGCCAAGTGATATTTGGATCGTATGGGTTGCATTGCCAATGTTATAAATGCATTTTGGAAGGCACAAATAACTAGAAATCCCAGAGCAGACATTTCTTTGCTTCACATCCACAGAAGCCCCAGCCTATCCCACACGGGAAACTGAGTATGGTGTGGAACACAATTGAGGAGAGCTTCTTTCAAGGAACCTTGGACTTCCTTATGGATTATGTATCCTGTAAATATTACCCCCCAAAGGAGATCACATCCTATGTTATTAGGGAAATTCTCTTGAACTCAGAAAAACAAGAGATACAAAAGGATGCCTACATGCTGTTGATCAAAATCCAAGCGTACGTATTCCTTGTACTGTTGATTAATTTATTCACTTATTAATTTTGTTATTTAATACATTTTATAGCTCCCCAACAACCAATAATTAAAGCTTTCTGAGTGACTTACAGATCAAAGGAAGCCTAAAACTTACAAATTAAATATTGAGGCAGTGTTGGTATTCTTATGCTGTACCTTGTTTTACCCTGCATGCGACCACCAGTTTTTCCTGCGCAGAAAACCACCTTGGGTTTTTTAGTAAATTGGAAATGTTAGTGATTGTTCCTTTAAAATTTAATTTTTAAGCAAACTAGACACACTTTTAAAATAGATCTGATTCCTGTCATGCTTTGTTCTTTTTGATCATTTGAGACATTTTTGTGATAGAGAACACAATTTTACCTAATCGGACGTCGTAACCCAACTACATTTTATTCTTTATCTTGTGTTCTTTATTTGTTTCTATTAAGACATGACATATGTAAGCAACTGAAGTATGGAAACTTGGCTTGGCTGTTTAGATTGCCATCACTAGCAGTCATGAGCGTATGGCTGTAATTCTGAATAAGGGTGCCTGTGTCTAATGAAATTGACTCTTGGCTCTCTGAGAAAAAAATCCAAGGAAGAAGCAACAGATTTCAATCAATGTGATATATATTTCACTAAACTGAACTACCGTATTTTCTGGCGTATAAGATGACTGGGCGTATAAGATGACCCCCAACTTTCCAGTTAAAATACAGAGTTTGGGATATACTCGTCGTATAAGAAGACGACACCCGGTGTATAAGATGACCCCTGACTTTTGAGAAGATTTTCCTGGGTTAAAAAGTAGTCTTATACGCTAGAAAATACAGTATTTGGATGCCTCTCCCAGTATTCAGAATCAGAACAAAGAGTCAATAGAGTGGGTGCTTTGCAATGTCCCTTTGACTGTTTTGTGAAAAAGAAAAAAGGAGAGATTTTGTGATGTAACAGGTCTAATTCACAATCCTAGATTTCATCCAGCAAAAGCAAACACAGTTGCGTGGGACTGGCAGCTGCTACAGGAGGTCATGAAAGATCAGGTATGCTGATTTATACCCTCACTACTTTGGGTTTTCAAGAAACTGCCAGTTGCTCTGTAACTAAGAGAGATTTCTGTGTCAGCTTTTCTAATTGAATAAATCTCAGCCAAGCAAACATGGGAGGAATGTTATGTATCTGAACTTTCTGGTTGTTGCCAGTAAATTGTATGTTGATAAATTACAAAGCAGGTCCATGTAATGGTATTTTCACACTCACCATAGGTGGACTTCTTCACTGAGGTCAAATCAATGGAAGTGGTCCACCAGCTGGAGCAGGTCCATGTGTGCCAGAACAGCTCTATCTACATTTGGATGTCCCCACATCAGCCCTGAAGCTCACATGAACTTTGGAGCCAGCATTGGTACCATGTTCTTCACACACCTCTGTGATCCAGTTTAGCAGCCATTAGACTGCCAGTAGAACTTTATAAAGTTGTCTGCCAGCATACTGGACTAGGTGCCTATTTTGGGCCACCTAGTTCATTTTATGCTCTGTCCAATGCAGATGGAACATGGCCTCACTTATACTGTACCAGAGGAAGAGAGGCCTCTGGACCCTTCAGTATCCTGGTTTACAGATAAGTGCAAAAAAGATCAGTGAGGGCCCAAAATAAGATCACAAGTGTCTTGTGAATTGAGTAGACACAAACATGTTTGTGGCTAGGCAAATCTGTAAGCCAAGAGTTAGCAGGACAAGGTATAGTCAAGAATGGAATACAGTGTAGCCTTGCAGACTAAGGATGTGACAAACGGCAGTTTATAAGAAGTTCATTTGTTATGAAGAACAAGAAATTTCTACCCGGCTTTTCTCACCTATTTAAGGGGACTCAAAGTGGCTGTCAAAGCTTTCAATTCTTCTCTCCACAACAGAATACCCTGTGAGGTAGGTGGGGCTGTGAGAGCTCAGAAGAGCTGTGATTAGCCCAAGGTCACCCAGCTGGTTTCATGGGGAGTACGGAATCAAACCCAGTATTCCCAGATAAGTGTCCAGCTCCCTAACCATTGGACCAAGCTGACTCACCTGCTTAGGGTGTAGGGTGTCTCACTTAACAACCCTGGGCTCTGCTTGGCACCAGTAGTGACTCATAAGTAGTTGAATCCCATTGAAAAGTTGTGGGAAACTTTGCTAGAAGTTTAGCTGATATCATTACTGCCTTCTCGACAAGTAGGGCCATATGGTATTTGTGCAAAGTCTTTGAACAGGCACGGAGAGCCTCAATAGCCCTGCGAAAGGAGGAAACAATATGGGTAGCAGTAAAAAGAAGGCAGTAGCAAATCTTTTCCTTGTTGTTCCTCAGAAACCACATGGTGAAGAAGCTGACCTTGAATTAAGACAGTGTTTACCTTTAATTAGTCCAGAACTGGCTGGAGAGGATAGAGAAACTTCCCTGGGTTGATTCTTATGTCTGGTCTATTTTGGGCATTTGCCACTATGGTGTCTTCCAGGTATTTTAGATTATAACTTCACCAGCCCTATCTAGCAATCATTTATGAAGTCTGGCATGAGGCTTGACTATCCTTCTTGCTTTATGGATGCTTAACCATTGTCGATTAGTTTCAGTGTCTACTGCCTGTCTGCTAGACCTGATTCTGTCTCTATGATGTTTTGCTTTCTCAGGAAAAAAAGTTTCCTGCCAGACTCCTGTTCTTACAGTACGTGGTCCAGACCCTGGAGGATGACTTCGAACAGATGGCCAAGATGGACACTCTGCACAAGTCCATTGCCAAGGCAGTACTTTCCTATGACCAGTGTCTCAGCAATGTAAAGTAATTGGAACCTTAACCCATAGACCTTAAAAAAAATTCACTTTTTGAAATGTTGTTTGCTCTTCCTCCTCCTCCTCAACATGACTCTCACATGTAGGAATCAGTGTAAGGCATTATAAATAGTTATGAGTCCTCCCTTGGATCAAAGCCTTTTTAATGTGTGTGGATAACATTTGGAACGCCTCATCACATGTGAACGTTTGTTACTTTGGCAAAGGTTCAGGCACAAGTATGTCTTTGATATCAAAGGGGGCTGGTACACTTTGGGACGGATGGGGTAGAGGAAAAAGAGGTGAAAAGGAAGTAGTCCTAGGGTCAGAACAGGTACTACTAATGGCAGAAAATCTCTTAAAATATGGATGTGAAAAGAGACCTCAGGAAACATAGTGGATTATGCACATATAGTCAACACAGATTTGAAATATGTGAAGGGAAGAGGAAGATTATACTGAGACTCTGAGCTATGGAGTGAGGGTAGTGTGTTGCCCTCTTTTGGTTAGGCACTCCTAGCTAATAGCCATCTTTCCATCTCAGGGAAGTGATTGAATGGTTAGTTGCTGCAGTTACTGAAGGAAGATCCTCTCCAGGAAGGCACTTTCCAGAAGCAAGAAGCCCTGCTCTAGGTGTGTCGGATTGTACAGACAGTAACTCCACGCCGGAACTGTGTTCAGATGTGACTGGACAAATGGATATTGGTCCACAATTTCAGTCTCAAAAGTAAGTAGCAGAACACTTTTATCACTTCAAAGTTTGCATTTTAGCCCCCTGTCCTCATAGGGATTATAATATTTACAAAACACACCTGCTTGTAAATCTGGATTTCTTTCCCACATAGGATGATCCAGAGCAGAAATGGCATTTTGTAGGATCCTAAATCTTATTAGCAATGAATTGGGAAGGTTGACAGCTGGAGTGCAAGTGATGTAAATCCTACTGTGAGTCTGATTGAACACAGGTCAGAGCTCATTATCGTGCCTACTGTGTGGCAGTGGCTAAAATTGTTTTTTTTTTCTGCCATCATTGCATCCTCCAGTAGCCATCCAGCAGAGCTCTTCTGAGTAGCAAATAACCTTATAAGATACAGCATATTGCAAAGTTGCTCAGATTTGTGGAGGATTGGATGCTGCAGTTGGGAATAGTCCAGAGGATGTGTCCAGAAAACTGTCTGGTCCAGTTATTTTGAGTCAGTTTCAAATTTTTGCTGCATGGGTATGTGGCCAAGCTGCTTGCTCGAATTCAGCCAACAACATGTCCTCTGAATCCTTGCCTTCCTGGCTGATAAAAGCTAGCCAGCAAGGTATACTTGGGTGGGTCTATGGAGAAGCAAATGATTGGAGAAGGTTGTGGCTGTTCAACTGCAGGTATACTTGGAAGAAGTTGATTATCTAGACCCATTTCAATCTGGATTCAGGCCCAGTTATGGCACATAAACCACCTTGGTTGCTCTGCTTGATGTCCTTTGGGAGAGAGATAGGGGAGCACAATCCTTTTGATTCTACTGGATCTCTCTGCAGCTTTTGATACCATTGACGATGGTATCTTTCTGGAAATGTTACAGAATCTTACTTTATCTTCAGAGAGTGTGAGAAATTCTTGTTTGATATCCTTGGGAGTCTTCTTGTGGGGTTCCTCAGGGGTCAATCTTTTCTCCCATGCTCTTTAACTCCTATATGATGCTACTGAGAGAGGGCCTCGAGATTTGGAATGAGGTGTCATCAATATGCAGATGAAACCCAGAGAGGTGGTTGAAGTGCTTGACAGGTGTCTGAAGTGGGCAATGGGCTGAATGGGGATCAATAAGTGGTTGCTGATTCCAGACAAGCCAGAGATACTGTGTATCACAGGATCTTGAGTCTTTTAAGTTGGGAGGTATCCTAGAAGGGACAGGTGTGAAATCTGGGGGTTTCTCTTGGACTCTGCACTGACACTTGAAGCTCAAGTAGAGGTCATGGTCAAGACTGCCTATTTGCTGGTTCAACAACTAAGGCTCCTTCTGGACAGAGATGATTTGGCCACAGTTACCTGTGCTTAGTAGCTTTCAGATGGACTATTGTAATACACTCTACACAAGGCTGACCCTGAAGGTTGTTCAAAAACTGAAGCTGCTGCAGAATGCAGCTGCCAGACTGCTGATCAGAACAGCTGGCCAGAAGCACATCACACCAATCTTAAAAGAGCTACACTGGCTGCTAATTTACCAGGCCTGATTCAAGGTGTTAATCTTAAGGCACTAAATGAATTGGGCCCCAAATATCTAAAGGAACACCTTCTTCTATATCAAGATGCCTATGCCTTAAGATCTGTAGGAGAGGCCCTCCTAGTTGTACTGCCACCCTGAGTAGCAAAAGGCATGGATACCTAGGAAAGGGTCTTCTTGGTGATGGCTCCTGGATTATGGAATAGTCTCTCCTGAGGTGCATTAGCCACCTTCATTTCACATGTTCACGAGAGCAGTGAAGGCATACCTCTTTGCCCTAGCCTTTGGCTAAATATGGAAACAGTTTTTCCTCCTCACTTTCAGGCACTGTTATTGTTTTAGTATGTTCATTTTAAATTTGGTTTTTAATGTTGTAACCTGCCCTGAGCCCTTTGGGTTTAGGGATAAAAATGCAAATAAATAAATTATGAGTTCCCTAAGCACACTGAAGGCAGATTTGATTTCTCTATAGAATTAGCTTATTTGGCTTTGACCATTTTAGGGTTCAAATTTTTAAAGATGGCATTGTAATTATGAGAACCAGAGCACGGTAACTCCTGTTCTACCTTCAGGTCATAACAAAAAGAGACCAATAACCTCTTGGATAGGAGCTATCTCCTGCTACTTACAGTATGTTCACACTCCTGCTCGACTGTAACCCAGAATGGCCTTTGATGTGACTGGAGGTTCAGGCAGCTATAAGAACTTTAAGACCTTGAAGTGCCAATATGAAAATCTTAGTTCATTCAATGTAATGTGACCAAACTGCAAAGAAAATACATTCAAATACCCCTGCAGCTATGTGGAATTCCATCCTTGCCATAGACAGAGAACAACCACAGCATAGGCAAAGGGGCTTGTAGTGGGCTGATGTTCCATTCAGTTATATACTTGAGGAGTAAAGCCAGTGCTTTTTCTCCAGAGAGTTTGTACTTTGGACCATGGCTTGATACAACACATCTTCCTTATATATATTCAGGAGGGCGGTGAAGACGCACCTCTTTGCCCTGGCCTTTGGCTGAGTTGATTATATTTCCCACCCAGGCCACATACTATCATTTTAAACATAATGTGTATTGTTTTAAAGTTGTTAAATTTTTAAAGTTTTTTAAATGTATATTCTGTTTTAATCTGTTGTTGAAGGTTGTAACCCGCCCAGAGACCTTCGGGTATGGGGCGGGATATAAATGTAAATAATAAATAAATAAATAAATAAATAAATAAATAAATAAACAAACAAACAAATTAGTGAAGTAACTCTTTTTGTTTCTCCAATCTTTGGCTTAGGGAGGTGGCCCTTCTTCAGAGGATGCTTTCCATATCATTTGAAGTGGACAAGTCTCCATACTGCAGTGCCAGTAAAATTGTAGATATAGTGTTTTATTCAGTGCTGAATATTCCCAAGCGCTGCCAGAGGTAAGCAATATATAAACAAACTCCGAGTTTATTAGGCCTGAAAGCTGACATTTTCTATCTGTTCTTTTTACGCACATTGTGTTCTTAGCTAGATAGGTGTTACTGGGTAGCGAACAAGTCCTTGACGTCGATCTGCATGTAATCTGTAGGAGGACTGAAAGTTCAAAGTAGGCAGCCAACAGAATCGTTTGATGAGTACAAAAATAATTCAAACAGAACACCCATCCTACTTAATATCTATGTAGTTTTTGCTTCTCTTAGAATATATCTGAGGGCCTGTTCGCACTTGGCTTTATTCTAGAATATATCCCAGACTAGGAGCCTGTCATGCACAAGCTAGTGGAGGCTACAGCAGGCCCCAGGTGAGGCCTACCTAAGTATGTCTTAGCATGTGGATATGAGACCGCTGTCCTGAGATATATTCCAGAATATAGCTGTGTTATAGCAAGAAGAGGGCAAAAACTGAGTACTGAACGCTTCATGCACACACTGTACATTATCACTCATCTGGAAATATTGCATATTTGCTGCTCTGAAAAGTACAAAGTTGGATATTGGAAAAGGAGTTGGTACCATAAGTGACATCAGGCTGGGAAACACTAACAAACACACTGGCTTCAAGCTGTTGGCCACAGAGGTGAGAAGAGCTATTACCAGATTCAGGAGACCACATATTTCTGGAGGATGTACTTCAAAAACCCTTTGAAATGAATCAATGTCCCCACACCTTGACCTTTGGGAAACTAAGGCCCTTTTCACATGTGTTCTTAGAGTGGTGCACAATGAGGGATGCCCCACCCCATCCTAGTACATTCCATCCGCACAAGACAGAGCATAAACAGGACTAGGGCACCCAAAATGGCATCTTCATCTGGTTTACTAGTAGACTTCAATGTTGTGCCACCAAAATTGGCTCCCAGGAGCACCAAAGACTAGGAATGTTAGTTCCTGGTCCTTTGAGCATTTGGAGACCCACCCTACCCCCATACCAGCTCTGAAGAACCACTTCAGCTTGGGACAGATTACATATCCCACTACAGGATAGCCTGTACCAAGGTAGCCCAGGTAAGTGCAGGAAAGATTGTTTCATGTTAGAATACCTATTTGCTTGAAACATCTGAGATTAAGAGAATTAATGATGAAATCAATATCAAAATGGCACAAAACCCCAGCACAGTTATCACATGATTCTGAATTTTTCATCAAGATGCTGGAGAGGATGTGGAATAAAAGGAATGACCTTTCATATGTGGTGGTTATGTCCAAAAATCTTACCCTTTTGGGATATGATATTTAAAGAAATAAAGAAAATAATGGGTATAGAGGTAAAAAAATATCCAAAGGCTGCGTTATTACAGCTGTATAAAGGCCAAAGCATACATGAAAAGTAAGAGGTATATGTTAGGCCAATTGTTTATGGCAGCATTATCAACTATAGCTGTATCTTGGAAAAATATTGATAAATGTACAATTGACACATGGTATTATTACATATCTGACCAGTTTAAATATGATATGGTCAGACAAAGAAGAACGAGAATGTTGGGAGGGAATGTTAATATCTTAGTTGAAGACAGTTGGAAAGACTTATGTAGCTATATTGCCAAACCGGAAGGAAATAACAAATTGAAGGAAATAATAAATAAGTTTCTTATAAGTCTGAGGTAAATGAGACTTGATACAAGTAGTAAGAGTAAGGGGTTTTTGGTTTTGTTTTTTGTTTTTAGTATTGTTTGTCATGTTTTGTTTGTATTTTGTATTGTTTTGAATGTATTTGTATATGTACATTTGGAAAAAAAAATAATTAAAAAAAAAAGAATACCTATTTGCTAGATGTATTCCACACTTCAGGCCTCTCATCACAGTGCTGATCTCACTGCCAGTTCAGGCTCTCCACCAGCCCCCTGCAGCCTTCAAGCAGCTTTGGGAAAGGGTTTTAAAAATACCACTGTCATCTCAAGGCTGCTGTTCTGAATTCTTCATGCCCGCACTTGGAAGGCCTTCTCCCTCTCCATGCATAGGTGCTGATGGCCTTCGTGGAAATACTACTCTTTTCGCCACGGCAAGGTCTGGGCTCAGTGTCCCAAGAAGTAACTTTTCGCAAACTGACTTTTTTTAACTTGGAGGGGGTTGAATTCCCTCCACATGCTCTCAAGCCCCTTTAGTGTGGGGTGCTGTGGAGATGGAACAACTTCAATGTCCATTTCTACTTTAACACACTTTTCCCCTACAACAACTGCATTTAGCCTAATATGCTTTATGCTTCTTCCTTAGTAATACAGCATGTGCCCTTTTTTCACCTTTGACCTGATCTGTAAGCACTCGCTGCCTTTTAGATCTAGTTGGTCTCGATGAATGAGGGAGGCAGACTGAGTAGATGACATTCTTCTTACAAGAAAGTTCAGGGGGAAATGCACATAGGGGGTATGTCTCACTGCAGCATCGCAGAAGCAACAGATGGTGCTCTAGTCTTAAATAAATGTTTTGGCAGCTTGGACTCCCAGGCACTGTTACTTGTTTTCAGCGGGTTGTTTTAAATTAGTTGTAACCCACCCTGAGACCTTCAAGTATAGAGTGGGATAAAAGTACAAATAAATACAATGGCAGCTGAGGTTGGTTATTAGGCAAGGAAAACAATATTCTATCCATCCTGCACCCAGGAAATGTTAGATTGCACTTTCGCTCTAACATTTGGGCATGCAAAGAAAATCATAATGGGATCAGCATTTAGGCTGTTCTTCTCTTGCCTCGCCTAATCTTAGGATATAAGAAGAGATGGACTTGATTAGTATTTGAGTGGGCATTGCCTAAGCGTACAAAGTGTTATAAACTGGACAGGTGTATTGTTGCTAAAAATAATAGTAATAATCTTACCCATTCAATTGGTAGGAACTGAGTTTATCTCAGTAGCATCTTCCACATACATTATAATCGCAATAAAACACCAGTCATTCAAAATATTAGCAAACATCAGAGGTCAGTCTAGCATAGATCACCCAGATGTGGGTGGCAAACAGGATAAGATCGATCTCATCCAGGTCTCGAGCCTGGGCAATTGCCTTCCACCATGAGATATCCCTGTCACCATGTCTAACACTTTCCGTACCAGCTGAAAATGTAGCTGTTTGCTTTTACATTCACAAGATGTCAGTGACAAAAGTATTAAGTAAAACCAAGTATTAAATCAGTAATACAATGTCTTAATTTGTTCTTTTAATAGTCTTGCGTTGTTGCTTTCACTGCGGAGCAGGGCAAAAATTGTTCCGTTAATAAAATGCACAACTTCTCATGAACCCTTCAACAAAATTTAAATCCCTATGATTTATTTTAATGGGCTCAAGGAATAGATTTCTAGATCACAGCTGCAGTTTAAGAAGAAACATGGCTTTTATACACCACTTTTCTCACCCATTTAAGGGGACTCAAAGCGGCTGACAAAGCTGTCTGTTCTTCACCCCACAACAGACACCCTGTGAGGTAGGTGGGGCTGTGAGAGCTCAGAAGAGGGCTGTGACTAGCCCAAGCTCACCTAACTAGCTTCGTGGAGGACTGCAGAATCAAACCCGGTGACTACAAGATATGAGACTGACACTATAACCACAAGACCAAACTGGCTGTCTTATCTTAGTCTGTGATCACACTCCAATAATTAAGTTGGTCTAAAGTAGCCCTTGGTTTTCAGGGATCACACCCCAAAATATCCTCCCAGTATTACCTAAGGTGTCCCTCTCCACACAATCTGATCTATCCAGTGTTCAGATTAATCCAGGTCTGAGACCATTTCTGCTCCTTACTCGAGTTAAAATTTCAGGGGGGAATGTACTTTAGGGTGGTCATGTATTTTAAATTTGCAAGTTTCAGCATAGAATTCTAGATGAATCACTCCATTGCTCTTTTAAGTTTTAAGCCAAATAATGTAGTCATTAACATTTTTCCCTTAGAAGATTTTTTAATAGAACTTTCTTTTCTGTGCATTAGCTTGTAGCCAATTTGTACTTGAACTCAAAACAGATTGATTTTACCAGTGTGAAATGAAGCAGATAGGTTTTGATAGCAACCTGTCCTCTTCTTTAGCAGTTATTATCCAGTTTTCATGACACATATATTTGCAGCATGACAGTATGCCCTGACCACCAGAGTGCATGCCCAAGTAAATGGAACACAGTAGTCATAGAAACAGCTGCTGTATTTTCTGGATCCCTGAACTCACCAAATATTCCGTATTTGTAATTCGCTTGAACAGATTTAAACTAATTTAGCTTGAAGAGGACACTGAAAATCTGTGCCACAAATTGCCTATGCTTGCTCATCATGGCTAGTTATATCTTGCTGAGGTAGAGTACCTGACATTGTTTAGAAAAATACCTAGCTACTAACTACCTGGAAGTTTTAATATTTAGAGCCTTCCTTAAGAATTCAGCATTGAATTCTGCTTTGGGTAATGATATGGGAAGATAATTCGATTTACAATGGCCTGAGATTTTGGATGAAGCTGATTTGAATCTACAGATTCTAATGTGGCTGTTGCAAACTGGCCAACACACCCAAAACCTGAGAGTTACGTTGAATTCAGAACAAGCAACCCCTTTGCCAGCAGCCTAGGGCCTTTCTGCACTTGGCCCAATAGTCACTTTGAAGTGTGCTCCAAATCTGAAACGGCTCCTTCTGTGCAGGAGCACACCATGAGGCAACTATGCGTGGTGCATAATTAAGTGCTCCACACGTGCACTTACCTCCAATCATGGATGGGGCTGTTGTGGATCTGAGCCGACCATTCACATGTCTGCCGGTTTGGAAGATGTGCCAGATGGTTACCTGATGCACAGCACAAGCGCGCTGACGCATCACTGTTACTCTGGTGATTGCGCCAGGGCACGCATGCTGGCATCAGCATCCGGACACCATTTGCACCTCCGGTAGGTGTCAAGGCACATGGTGAGAGGGATTGCATGTACTAGTATTTGCTGTGTGAATGCTTAGTACACGCTGTATTCTGCCAAGGAGCCATTAACTCCAGAAAGGCATTCTCTAAAAACATTGTCCTTGCTGTACCCTGATATTCTATCTGTCCTGGCAAGGTATAGCTTTGTGTGTTCTAGGAATTTTCAGTCTTGACTCTGTTCTGTTTTAAAGTAATAAAGATACTTCCTGAACAAGAAATACCTCTTTTTGGAATGGAACTAGAGGAGTCTCGCTTGTTACAAGAGTACCCTACAGAACTTGTTAATCCAGACGGAACACATGTACAACAAAATGTAGGTGCTCTTCCAGGTAGTCAGGTCTTCCAGGCCAATATAGAGCTTAGTGCAGCAGTTCTCAACCTTCCTAATGCCACGACCCCTTAATGGAGTTCCTCATGTTGTGGGGACCCCCAACCACAGGGGCGGAGCAGCTGGGAGGTGGGAGGGAAGGATGGCGGAAGACTCGTTGCGACCCCTCTGAAAGAGTAGTTCGACCCCCAAAGGGGTCCCGACCCCCAGGTTGAGAACCACTGGCTTAGTGTCTCAGCATACAAAATAGCAGTTACAGCAGTGGTTCTCAACCTGGGGGTCGAATTACCCTTTCAGAGGGGTCGCAGCGAGTCTCCCGCCGCCCTTCCCTCCCACCTCCCAGCTGCTCCACCCCTGTGGTTGGGGGTCTCCACAACATGAGGAACTCCATTAAGGGGTCGTGGCATTAAGAAGGTTGAGAACCACTGAGTTACAGCATCATGAAGCCAAGGACATCATGAATCCAAGTAAGAAGGGACTTCCACATGCTATAACGTTTCACCGGAAACGGTATCTTTCTGGAATTTTTAAGTTAAAGGTAATCATTAAAACTAATTTTAAAACTATAAAACAAACAATTAAAACCATAAGCCCCTAAAAATATTACATGCGAAGCCCAAACAGCAGGTTAGAAGAGAGATATTTCAATCAGCAAAGACCTAGGTGAAAATTTCTAGCTATACTAGAGATTAAAAGATATACAGATGTCCCTCATATAATACTATTTTGCTTTCACACAGGTAATAAAAATGACTTCCCTCTTTCACTGAAAGCTTCCAGGATTGTGTTAATATGATTTAGCTCTTAAAAGCCATTGCCGCTTCCTGGGCTTGTCCTCCACACCACTACTAATTTGTTTATAGCTGGGGCCTCCGCTCTGCAGTGCCAGGGACTTACACTGCTTGACTTCCTTTCACCTCTGTGATGCTGTTAACACTGATAGACAGGTTGCATGGGTACTCTAACCTAGCGTTTTCTGTAGGCGTTACTTGCATAACATAGCATAATTCTGTATTAAACAGCAGTTGTTGAGAACTGCACCAAAAATAGTGTTATATAAGGGGTAATTGTTTAATGATGCTCCTTGATGCCACCACTGAGAAGGGCCTCTCACCTGCTGATAGTCTTTTGACCCTCAGAGGGTATTGGTACTACCAGCATGGTTTACTCTGCTGATCTTAGTGTCTAGGCATGTTCTTTCTTATTGTTCTTACAGGACATAACATTCCTGCATAGAAATGTTTTAACTAAATGAAAATGTGTTTTTTTATTATGTTTTGTTTAATATAAGCTTGTCAGTATTGAGTGATTGAGCTAATTTGAAATTACAGGGACAACTTACCATTCCAGTGTCTCTCTTATCTGCAGGGAAGCCTTCCTAAGCAGTATGGAATGCCACCTTCTGCGATGCAAAGTATTGGAGCTCATTTTTGACCATAACTGCCAAAAATCCACTGAACTACCCTTGTCTGTTGAAAAGATCTTGTATTTTTTGAACCACTTTTCTTTGCTTCTAACATTCCAGGTACTTTAATGCTCCTATTTTTAATTTATCCTAAAGAGAACTTGTGCTCATTATCTCCCTGTATATCTGTTTTAATGCCAGTGCATTTTCATTCTAAGTTTTTTTAAAGGGCATGTCAAACAACCAAAGTAATGTAACTTGTCTGTTCACAGGACAGTGAAGCGGTTTGGGAGAGATGGGATGAGATGTTGCATCAGTTGATTTTACTGTTGCTGAGTTACCGCACTGTAGTCTTAGGTGAGCAACTTAACAGATAATTAATTTGTATTCATAGTATGGTATATAATCTGACCAAAAAGTATTGTATCAACTAGAAGAATTAGTAATTGATATGATATGCTTTACAGTGGTAAAGCTACTTCCATGGTTGATGAATCTCTCCTCACTGTCTAGTAGCATCCTTAGTTTGTGGTAGGGCTGCTCAGCTGAACTACAACTCTCAGCATTCCATGACAATCCACAAAATGAAATAGTGTTGCTTACCTGATGGATCATTCTAGATTATCAGAAGAACTTCAATGATAAGGTGGATCTCTCCTGTGTCATCTCACATGACTGATAGAAGGTACTTCAAACTATAAACTGTAAACTTCAAACATGCTATCCTCACCCAAGTTCTTCAAAGAACAACCATGCTTCATTGAGGAAGCTTGCTCAGCCTACAAAAGCACACCAAGAACTTGAATCCAAAAGTGGAGGGCATACCACATCATCTCTGCCATCCCAGAGCATCTGTGAGCATCCACCAGCTGCCCTGATCATTGTGAGCTGTGGAGAAGTGAAAAGGTCTTGAGAGCTTCACCCAAGAGCAGCTGGTGAGCTTCTGGACACAATGTTCACACACTTCTTTGGGTTTATGAATGGTGCATGTGAGTTGGTTAGCTTGGCTGCGGCTACATAATCACATACAGTCACCGTGACAACTTCCTAGGCTGGTGATGGCCAACCTATGACACGTGTGTCACAGGTGACACGCCAAGCCCTTTTGGGTGACACACCTGGTCCCCCTGGCATCTGGGCGTGTAGTGCTTGGTTGTTCTTGAAGTGTACGAAATACCAACTTTCAATTGAAGATTCAGTGACAAAAGTCACTAAAGTAAAGAATATTTGTTTTTGCTTTTAATAAAATACATATATCAAAAATATAACTTTTTTACTAGAGCTACAATTATCACAAAATTATGGATATTTCTAGATGTGACACAGCACCCAAGTTAAGCTAGGTTTTCTTGCGAATTTTGACACACCGAGCTCAAAAGGTTCACCATCACTGTCCTAGGCTGTGCTGGATGTTGCTATGGTTATTGCCATGGCAATTTGGCTGTAGCAGGCCTGACCGTCTCCACTTCAAGTGCTTGTGGTCAGATTTAGGACTGCCGCAGACTTAAAGTGTGGATGCATCCCACGTTACCTGAATTTAACTTTAGTATGATGGTATTATTATACCATCCTACGAAGTTCAGTGTAAACAGCCCTGTTTTGACATGTGGGCCTTTGCTGTCATATTACCTGTGTTTACCAGGACATGCTTGTCAGTTAGCAAAGGACTAAAGGCCTTACAGGAGTAAGAAAAAGGCCCTTAATTCCAACCACTTACCGTGTGCCCACCAATAATGTGACCCTCTGAAGGGATGCCAGCTGGGCCTAAGAAGGGCCAAGCAGCATTTCCTTGGAGTATGGCCCTTCTGCCACCATTTCATCCACTGTTATTAAAGGAGAAAGGGCCCAGGGAAAGAAGCAGTCCTGATACTGGTTTTGGGAAGGAGAATGCACAATCCCTTGGGTTTCTTCTGTCATATGAAGGCTTAAGGCTTCCCTTCACTGCAGGATGCCAGATTGTCCCTCATGGAGGAGGGGAACTCATTGTCCCTGTGAAATCTTTGCAATTCTTCTGAGGTCTTCAAAGAATGCTGGGAGTTCTAGTTGAGGAACATGTAGGTGGCCTTGATTTGGGCATCCATGGTTAGTGGCAGCAGTACTTTCCTTCATGGGATAAAAACACATGTATGGCATATTTTATTAGTTAAAGCAAATTGAAGGATTCTTTTTAGAATTAAGTTTGAAAAGTAGTAGTATAATGCTGTAATTCATATAAGTTTGCTCAATCTTTTAAACTAGTTAAAGTGCTAGAGGAACTAAATATGTTATTTTTCTGAATCATGTAGTTTGTCTACTCAGAATTAAGTTTTATTCTGACCAATTGTAGTTTTCAGGAAGATAAGCTTAGATTGAAGCTGTGGTGATTATTAGTCTTGTTCTATCTGGAAATTTCCTTGTAAAAATTATCTTGAATGATAAAAACTGCAATGATGAACTTGGGAACAATTCTTAACCAGTGGAGAGTAAATTTATTCTGACTGTGGAGGTTTTTTTTAAAAAAAATCCAGGCTGGAATTTTATGCTTTTTCACATAATGAACGTATCCTGATAGCTCAAATCCTTTCACTGTTAGGACAAACCTGCTTATAAATTTTCAAAACAGAGTGTATAGATGCAAAGTACCTTCTTGTAAAAAGCTTATAACTTCCACATAGGCGTGTTTATCAAAAAATAGACTCCAGTCCCAGTGACACGCTTACAGTAATGCTGATCTTTAAATTTCAATTCACTGTTTTCTTATTATTTTATAGACCACTTAAGAACTTCAGTGTGTGAACGGAAAAAATTAATTATGAAGGCTGCCAAACCCCAATTACAGTCAAGTGATTATGTTGAAGGAGGTGATGTAGAACGAAGTATTAAAAAATTCTTAGAGAAGCTCTCTGAGACTCTTGGGCAGCCAATTCCTTCACCCATAAAGGAAAAAACTAAGCTTCTTCAAATATTACTACTTACTGCTATCAGTGACTAACAAGAGGATTGCTGGACAGCTGAAAGAGACCCTTTTGAAGCACTTGGAGAATGGACAACAGAAACCTCAAGACCTCCCCTTTGATTTCAAGATATGTTTCCCTATCACCAGAAGTCAGCTTCAGCCTTTTGACAGACTAATGTTTTCCTTTCATTCGTAAACAGGTTTGGCGTTCAGGTGTTACCACTAAAGTTTTGATACTTTTTGTAGCAAGTTTTTCCTAGTTCAGTTTTTCTGGTTTTTAAAAACATTTACTTGATCAGGGGCCAGCAGCAGCTCCTGAAATCTTGATGAGAAACACTGATTATTAAATGTCCACTGTACTTGGCCGTGAGCCCCATGGAGCCTATTTTCAAACTTCAGGATTAAATATTTTGAATGTGTGTTGGAGGCTGTTCTACTTCATTAAGTCTGACTCTGATACAATCATAACATTTAAAGTCATTTTTTTATTTCGTGAACATAGAGACATGAGTACAAGACATCACAAAATAAATTAATAGCCAAGAAACTCCATCATTTACTGTGTACAAGCAGTGACTATCAGGGCTGTCTGAACTCAACAGTGATAAAAGCAGCCTAAGGGCTATTTAAGAATGAAAAGATGATACAATGGGATGAGACATCAAGTCACTGAGTTACACCCATCACAATTTACAGAAAGAACATCTGGATTTAGATAGGTCAGGAGTCCCCTTTAAAGCATTAGAAACAATTAATGACGTCTCCATTAACATGCCATTGAACAAAATAACTTCAATGTTAATGTTTGCACAGAAATTGCCATAATCTTTCAATAAAGCCAACCAGTGACTTAAGAGTTTAGACCTCATCCTCTCCTCCCCTCCAAAAAATGACCCAAGAGGACTTGCCCTATCACCTTCCAACTTATAGGAAGTATACAGAATTGTCTGCTGCCCAGTTGCTCAAACAGAATTGTTGGAATAAATATCCAAATCCATTATTATTCATGATCTGCTGAGTATCTAGGCTAAACTCTTCCCATGTCCTAACAATTTAGGTCACCGCGAGCCAATCTGACTTTTTCCAAGGAAGGATCAATAAGAATAGCCACAGGCCCTCTTTCACTAATACCTTTTAGAAAGCTCCAAGACCAAAATGCCACAGTGATGATGCTTTAGTTTTTCTTAAAGAAGAGGACGCCTACTCCAGACATGAAATAACTCTTTTGCTATATTTGGGCCCCAGCCTCATAATTTTGATATCAAGAATGAGCAAGAAGAAATGGTGGACAAGAGGGAAAACAGAGTGAGACATCAAATATCTTCTTAGAAAAAGAAAGGCAAGTAGCAAGCTTTCAAGTGTGAAGACTACAGATTTCAAGGAACAAGACTCTTGGCAGAATACTGCACTGCAGTCCGTGTTGGGATGCCTCAAAAGGTTCAAAAAACAGATTTGCATGTTAAAACGTAATAAATCTGACATGAATAAGGGGATGATCATGCAAGAGCCTAGGCACAGTAGTTCAGCTATTCGAAACAAAAGGCTTCTTTATCAAACTCAGGCCCTTTCTGTACTGGGCCTTATTCTGAATTATATCTTGGAATAGGCCTGCCATCTACATGTTGATGCAGACTCTGTCAGGCCCTGCCTGGGGCCAGCTCTAGTCCACACTAGAATGCAGATGGCAGGTCCCTATTCTGGGATATAATCCAGAATAAGGACCAGTGCAGAAAGGGTCTCAGATGTACGGAGTAGCATAGGCTGAGGTGTCACAAAGTTACTGTTACACAGAAACCTTTGGGAGAAGAAGAGTATATTCAGGGAGTTGTCTTGATTTTGCCTTACTACTAGCTTTACATCTGACATCAAAGACCCTTCCTATGTAAACAGTATGTGCAGAATGATAGCCTAGGCTCATTTAGCCCACTGTTACTGATCTTAATCACTGTCCTGCCTGTTAAATGAATGTCCTCCTAGAACCCAGTGGGAGTAAGAACATTCATATCCCGAGGTTTGATGTTATGAGAACGTGGGGACCGTCTCTTGTCTTCCATCATTGGAATGTCCATCTTGGGGGGCTTAAAAGATGCAGATTCATCTGCCATTCTTGTGGCCTGGGCACGCATTAGTTCCATAGGAGATGGCTTCTGGGCACCTTTATAAGCCTGGATTGTAAAGCCTCCTGAGGGAACAAAATATAAATAGGACATAAGCAAATCGCAAAAATCCAGCACACACCTCCCTATACATACACAACTGCCTATGGCAACAGCCATGCTTTTAAGACCACACAGTTATGATGCTACACTACTCACAGATGCTGAAACGAGCGGCCTTCTGCCTGGTGGAACAAGGTGAGCTCTCTACACGATTGTCACAACACTCACTTGGTCCCTAATTACTCCTAAGTGCCATAGGGAGCACGTAGACGTGTTAGGTGAAGCACCTAGTGGTCCTGGCCCTTTTTACCATGGTTCAATCTTGTCAAAGTGCAGTTTGCCACAGGGCAAGTGCTAAGGTTTTAGTTGCTGCCCTACTCGTGCAACCTGCACTGGAAAACATGGAGCTGGCATGCCAAGCCAGCCATTCAATCCTTGGCATGACACACATGCTGGTTGCTCAGAGGTTCAGCTAGAAAACAGAAATCTAAACCGAAATATGTTTGAATTAAAGATTTTACAATTGCTGGAGGATCTGGGCTAAAGAAACAATACAGATCACCAAGGTCAGAGTAGTCTTTCTGTTATACACATTCTGAACAGTAATATGTAGGTAGAATATAATTTCTTACAGGGAATAAACACTCCATTATGACTGAAAACAAATCATAAAAAGTCTTATCTATATAGATACAAATGTTTAGAATACTGTTACTAGAAATGAACATGAAGGAGAAGAGTTGGCTTTTCTACCCCACTTTTCTCACCCATTTAAGGGGACTCAGAGCGGCTGAAGAAGCTTTCTGTTCTCCCGAGAACAAACACCGTGTAAGGTAGGTGGGGCTGTGAGAGCTCAAAAAGAGAGCTGTGACTAGCCCAAGGTCACCCAGCTGGCTTCATGGAGGAGTATGGAATCAAAGTATTCCCAGACAGGAGTCAGGCTCCCTAATCACTAGACCAAACTGGTGGTACCATGGTGGCCTGGACCTAAGCCCAGAATATCATTATCTTGAATGCAGTATCAGAATACTGCAGTAGTGACTGCAGAAACCTGTAGGCATGCCAGTAGTTCATGGCACCTGAGTCTGTTGTGATCCCAATGTCTAAGCCTGCTATAAATGTTTCCTATTTTTAAGGTTCTTTGTATCTTTAATATTTCAAGCCAAAATTTGCTTTCCAGTCCTCTCCACAAGCGTTTATTTAAGCCATCCCTTTGGCAGTGCTTTCTTGCACAGTTGATTTACCTGAGTCAGTAGAAGATCTCTGAAGAGTCCTAGGTCCAAAAAAACTCCATTTTTCTGATGATACTTTATCACCATCACCCCCAGTGGAATCCATAGTGACAAGGTCAGGACCAGCGATGGAAGCAGATGTTCCCTGACTAAACCAGCTCCTGAAAAGAATCCATTAACAGCAACAGGATAAGCAGATGTCAATAACTTCAGGCTAGCACAAGTATCTAAATCCAACAGACTTTGCATTCCTGTGTGTGAAACGCAGAAGATTCAACTGAGGGGAATTTTGTGAGAGTCAGTTCACAATATATCCACTCAAAACACAAAGAACACAGATAACATTACAAACACTATACAGAGAATCTGAACAAAACGCAAATCTGCACACAAAGCTAAGGCTGAGACATCTAGTCATTTAGACATAATGGGGAAAGTCCTTCAGCTTTCCTTTTGGGAAAGGTACCTGTATGTGCGTTTGGGAGAGGAATGGGGGGTGTTGCTTGGAGTGGACTGGGCAGAAGAGACCTGTTTATCATCCTTGGTCATCTCTCCACTCTGCATCTTTAGATTCTACCAGAGAGGGCAAAGACACGCAGTTGGAATTTTTCCAAATCTTGTCTGAGACAAATACCATTTTTTCATTAGTGATGCTTAGCAAAAGCATTATATGCATTAGCATAAAAGACTTGCATGCAAGGTTGCATGGAAAGTTTTCTGCCTTGAGATCAGTAGCTCATTCTGAGATATGCCATTTTTCAGGCCTTCAGCTTTACCAAGCTTCAGTTGGAAGATAAGGTTGAAATAACCATTTCCCAGTAGTAAGAAACATTACACGCAGTTGCAGGAAAGCATAAGGAGCAACAAAAAGAACGATATCATTCCCTTCATTGTCAGTGCTTTATTAGTTAACTGTGCTTAGCACGTTCTGAACACAAGAAATGTTAATACGTCCTCTTAAGCACTGAGGTTAGAACAAGAGCAAAGCCAATCATCCCCATCCCCTCCATATTTAATTCTGTAAAAGCAACAGTTGGCTATCTCTACCAACTAAAGCACAATGGGGTCCAAACGCCTTACATGGAATGACTCAGCCACACGATGGTATTTAGTCTCCTCTGCAGTGAGGCCCTTGTGGGGAGTGTATCCGGCATCTCTCAGCCCTGCCTGCTGCTCAAAGCGTTGAATGCTCTCCTGAGTTTGTTCTAGAATGGACAACATGACACATTCATACAAGCCACGACACTGTTGCCTGCCAGAAATTATCTTAAGGGACAAAGTCATAAAGCTTCTCTACTTGCTAGAACTGATTAAGAGGGTAAAATGTCTTTAATCTGCACCTGCACCTATCATAAAGAACTAGAGAAACACAGTTTGTTCTGTAACATTCTGGAGGTTTTTACTACAGCTGGTGGGAACAAACAGACCTTGATTTTAAAAAAAGATCAGCACAGCAAAATAATTCAGGAGTACTCTCTTGGGTTGAGTCCCTTTCTATAAGAGAGGTGTTTTTCCTGGCTCCAGTGCCAGCTACCCTAACCCTTTCTTTGCTACATCTTTCTGTTATGCTCTATCACGCTTAATATGAACAGTCAATAAAGTTATCGGCAGATATCCTCTTCACAATGTGAGAAAATAACACACTGACGATCTTTTGAGGGTTGCTGCTCAGAAACATTTCCCTTTTTCTCAGAAGCTGTTTTTAGATAGATGATGCAATTCCAGCCATTCACTTGAAAAACTAAAATTGTCTCCAGATACTATTTTTAAAAAATATAAAGTGAGTGTGCTTCACTGCTTATACTGCATCATATTTGTACAGCCTTATACTTTCTTCTGTTACTTGTATTTTTATCCTGCCTTATGTCTTAGGATAAGTAGCTATTATCCTGTCCTATATCTCCAGATAAGTAGCCATTATCCTGCCCTATACGTCAGGTAAGTACTCTGTCCCTCTTCTGCCAATTTGATTTCCTGGCCTACACAGATGATGGAGACTGTCCTCTTTAATCAACACAGAAACAAAACAATCAGCTTGAAGAGCAACAAAGGCAACCTCCATCAGGCTGCTGGTTCTCTTGTATAGCCTAGTAGGACTTCCTTCATAAAGATGTCCTACCAACACATCAACTTATTGCAAAGACGTAGACGTATCACTCAATGTGATCATTTTCTGGTTTGCATGATTCACAGTATCTCCTGGATTTGCAGAACAAAGCCATTACTTTGTAAACCCAAAGTGGAAGTTTACACACTCCTGTGCCATCTGGATTCTAAGCTAACCAGGTTTAAAAACATTTCCAACTACGGGCATTGGGCAAATGAAGATTTACACTGCTTCCAAAGTTGAAATTCAATCATCCAGTTTGCCCAATCGCAGGGAATCGTGGCAACCTTTTGAAATCTTCTAATGAATTCACTGTTATTTGGTAAAAAGCTACATTACTAATCTTCCTTGACAGGTTATAGAGCAGCTAATACCATAGAGAAGAACATGTTGACACTTGGGTGTAACTCGTTTTAGGACACCGACTAGGCAAATGGTATGAGTAAGCCAAGCTCACAAGTAGGAGCTGACAACACAGCCCTATTACTGTCGTAAAAATCACTGGCTTTTAATGCTGCTACCATGTGATCACCTTCTAGCATTTAATCAGAAATCAGAATCAGAGTAAATTTTCAAAGTTGTTCTTAACAGGATTTCGACCCTTTCCACACTTGACCTTATTCTGAGAGGCCTACCACAGTCTGCATTAGCATGCAGACAGCAGACACTCACAGGATACATTCCAGAATAAGGCCAAGTGCAGAAAGGGCCTTTGTTTAGAACATAAGGGCCATGTCCCCCCTTCCACTGAACAATGGAAACATCTTTCTTAAGCCGTTCTGAAGGGATCCAGAGTATTACACAGTTCAGAGAGGAAAATTCACAAAGGAATGGAAAACATAAGGGAAAACCCCTCCTATGTTGGATAGCTACCTACTAGAGGAACTGAAGAGCTCTTACTTGTTATGAGAGAATTCATGATGTGGGCGGCCTTGGCCTTCACCACTGGAACCTTGTTCACAGTCTCAGTGGAAGATGAGGGGGTTATGGCAGGTGGATGCATGCTAGTTTCCCCTTCCTCGACCTGTGCAGAGGAAGCCAGGTACAGTTTGAGGAGAAAGAGGCAAGATCACACCAGGAGAATCTCACACGCTCCTCCTGACCCTCTGTGGTTAAATTCTGGAGCACACATGGTAGTCTTGCCATTAATTTGCATTTTCCTTCCTCTAGCGTCTTGTTCAGCATACGGAAAATAAAGGATACCGGAGACCTTTTATATTTTCTTCACTGGAAAGTAAATCTCTAGCAACCCATGAAAAAAGGAAAGGACAGTTTCTCATCCACCAAAGATGGTTCCAACCCACCCTCCATCCACTCTCAATCTTGCTCTCCTAGGAAGTACATTGAAAAAATGATAAAGTTAAAATTGCCCAACCAAAAGTTATTTTTAGTTGCCAAAAACAACTAGAAGGTATTTTAGAAGTGCAGGCTTCGGGTTTGGTGCAGAAGTGACTTTTTTTATGTCTTCCATTGAAACCAAAGCATTAACATGTTGAACCCTTCAGAGAACCAGTAAAATACAGTTTCACTTTAAAAACTTTACGTTAATATTTAGAACACAATACTAAGGATACAGAACAGAAGGGACTTGTGATTCTTTGGATTTTACTGGTATACAGGTTTTACATTTCCTCACCAAAAAGCATAGTATTGTGTGGGTGGGTGGGGGAATCTGATGAGAACTGAAGTTCATAATACTTGGAGTGCCATTCACCTCCCACCCGTGCCATAGAGAATTAACTTTTTTTAGCCTTGCAAGGAAAGCACTGTAACAAAATTTAACTCTTCTACATTCTCCCCTTAAACCAAGTTTGGTGTGATCTATGAACAATCTTGTGTTTTTTTTATATATCAAGCAGACATTAATCTGGCCCTACTCAAGATTATTTTATACTAATTTATACTTATTTTATACTCGCCTGAAGAGGAAATAGAATGCATTTGGGCCAATACAAGGAGTATCAGAAAAGCAGGACTGCTCAAACTTGGAACTCATTGTTTTGGGGTAGTTCTGTACTGCGTCATTTATTAAAAACATTTACATATCGCTCCTTTTTAAAATACAGCTGTGATCGCCTCTCCTATGTAACAATATCACTGAAATTCTCTCGACACCTGGTACCACCTACGCCTTCACTTTGGAGGCTGCATACCTTAGAAAGCTCTTCATATTTGCGTTCTGGAATGACAGGCTGTTTCCACAGGATGCTGGGACACATGTTTGAAGGAGGAGGAGTCATAGGTGCTGTATCCTCCAGGGCATCGTCATAACTGAATGCCCGACGGTTTATTCCAATGGGCTGGGATATTTTTCCTAGAAGGCTTCCAGAACCATCTTCAATAGCTACGAACAGAGATGGACATTGCATAATGGGTGGCACTATCAGAACTTTAGTTTTACACAGACAAGTAGTACAGATCACATTAGAACTTCTATCACTCAAAATGTCTTCTAGGATCAGTACAAGAAGATTCATCCGCATCAGGAAGCCATTACTATGACCTAACCATTTGATCTAGAAAGACCATTTCAACAACTAGAGGACTGCTCTGATACCAAAACTTTATGCTCATGGGCTAAAGTTCCTATAATGTTTCAAACATGTCAAGTAATGCTCATCTATATTAGCTCTTGTGGACAGAATAACTAACAGTCTGATCCCAAAACTTTATATAAACTTATTTTTATGGGACTTCGATATACTTGAGTTTGTATCAGAATTTAAATATTTCAAAATGTAGTTCTGAGAAACTTCAGCTCCTGCAGAAATACCTTCCTCAAATTATTGATAATTCACATAATCAGAGATACCTATAGCTGTCCAATTTCCATAAATACAACCAACAATACAGACAGTCAGTTGTTGAGGCTGGGTAGCACCAAGTCATGGTCAACTCCCATTGACTTCATGGGCATTTCTATGCAGGTTTTTTGGCAGATACAGAAGTGGTTTGCCATTGCCTACTTCCGTGGAAAGGTTGGGGATTGAACCAGCAACCTCTGCTTTTCAGCCACAGAGGCTGCCCCATGCAAGTGATTTGGTGCGATTTGGGCTCATTTTTGACCGGGTGTCGGGCATAAACCGAATCTTGCCCGTCCCCATGCCATCACCGCTAACACAGGCTGTATACACATGCAGCCGTCCCCATGCAGTTGCGCCATTTTGCACACCTCTGCTTCACTCAGGAACCACAAGAACACCTGGCAAGCGGAAAAGGGAGAAATGTCAAGCCATTGCCCTGCCTGCCTTGGTGATCGTGAAGCGGGGGGGATTGCTTGCTGTGGAAAAGGGAGAAAAATCAATGCAATCTCCTCCCCAAATAGCCCAGGACTGTCCCCATGCACAGGCTCGGCTCCCAAAACATTGCATGCCAAACAACAAACTGTGGCAAGACCAGTTTTTTCCAGGATCAAATTTGGTCCTGGTTTGGGTGATTTGGTCCAAAAAAATTGGACCAAACAAAAAAATGCATGGGGTCAGCCCTTCCTGATTCCGATTCAGGGCAAACGTGCATAGGAATGTGCTGTCAGTTAATAATAGCATACAATTTTAAGAATTCATAATCCTATAAGTGATCTGAAAAACTGCTTCCATGAACAGATCACACTAGAAGAATGTACATGTGTCCCCCAATATTTACTAGTGTTACATTTGGCCAAAAAGTTATAAATTCAGTGATGGCAAACTCAGAAATGTGCAGGCTTGCTGCTTTTCTTCTATAAAAAAATTTAAGGAAATGCCACAAACCCTAACTTATGAATACAAACATTTGTGGTTTTAAAACCTGCAAATTTTGACAGATTACTGTCTCAATTTAGCAGATAAATCATGGAATTGTAATTTTCTGACAAGAAAAGAACGACTACAAAAAGTAAGATAACTGCCACAGCTACAGTAGAACATTAAGAGGAGCCCTGCTGGATCAGGCCACAGCCCATCTAGGCATCTCAAGCAGAAGACAAAGGCAAAACCTTCCCTGAAAATGGCTTTTAGAGACATTCTGTCTGTCTCTCCAACCTGAAGGTGACACTAGACATCCAACCTAGTGACCACTGACATGGATGTCCTGCAGGCATTTGTCTAATCTTTTCTTAAAGTCATCCAAGCAACAACTTATACACATTTTTGGAGCAGGGTCAGACCTTCAGATGTATTTGCCAGCAGTGTGGAACAGATGAAATTCACAAAAAAAGACTAAAGAGATGGTTGAGAAACTTCAATTTAAGGGCTGATACATTTTTAAACAAAATGTCTAATAAATTATAGTAATAAAATCCACATTTGCTTTAGCAAATTAGTTTACCAGGAACATCTGTTTGTCTCGAAGCCATGTTTGCAACTCCAGGTGTTTCACTATATGGAAATCCAGATCAAGTTTGGTGTTACCTAATGAAAACAAAGGGTATTTCTGTCTGCAAACAGAGTAAATGATCCTGATCCACAAGAAAACAAACAAAATCTAGAAATCCCACGGAAGCCCTACTTTTTGAAGATGATGACTAATATTTATTACTCAAATTCACAGTGAAACAACTACTAAAGGTCATTTTGGCTTAACTCATTTGAAAATCATCAGACTAAATATTATTTCAACATATATTTTAACGATAAGCAGAAAAAGCTAGATCTTACCACAATTTATGATGAGAGAAAGATGTCAAAAAAGGATCATTCTGCTGCTGAGGCTGAAACTAGCAAACCATTCCCCTCGAGCTTCCATGCAGAGAGACTGACAAAAATTCAGAAGCAAAAAAGTCTTTACTAAGCTAAAGCAGTAATGAAGTATAACAGCTGTAACACAATTGTACAAACACTTGATTTGATGTTACCATTTATTCCATGGGACGCTTGAACTGTATAAACAGTTCTAAAGTACCCCAAGTAGACTACTAGGCCAGACATATTCAAGAATCTAACAGCTGTATTTTTGAATGTTCATAAAAACACAGAGCCCTCATTATGGATTAGTATACTATCACTACAATGACCAAACTGACAAGTCACGGGACTCTACCTGAATGTTCACATATTGGTCTTGGTCACAACTTACTTTAGGCCATCCTGGGTCTGGAGGGGTCAGATGTGAAAGTCTGCATCTGTTTTTTGCTGCAGACTTTCCTTCCTGATGGGGACTATATGCTGTACAGATTATCTCAGTGCTGATTCCAAATGGACCCTGCTGAAAGGAAAGAAATCTGACCCTCAACAGAGCAGGGAGGTCGCATTCATGCTGTCACTGTCTAGAAAACAATAAGCTTCAGAGGGGAGGGGCAGAGGGGAGGGGCTTCCTTCCGCTGCTCCAATCATCCTCCACCATACCTGGTCATGCCGCCTGCCCTCCACCACGCTGAGATTCCCACTGCCCTGCCAAGTTGTCCCTTACTACGCCAGGTCATTCCCCCAGCCATCCTGAGTCATTCCCCTTTATGCTCAGCTGCACCAAGTCATTCCCCTGCCCCCAACTGTGCTAAGACTCCCCCTCACCGTGCTTACCTTTCACTAGGCTTACCTTTCACTAGGCTCGATGGTGGCAGGGGGATTGCCTCTAGGTGCGCCCAGGCCATTTCAGGCCCTGAATTCCCTGTCACCATCCCAGAGACAAACTATGAGATGAGGGTGTGACTGCAGTCACTGTACTGAACAACTAACTCATCTATAAAACGGCATTTACATCTGGTTTCATGACTTGTTTAAGATAAGTTCATCATCAGTAGTAGTTTACCTCTTGATCAGTGAAATATCTGAAACTTTACCCCAGTTGTTCTATTCCTGAGCTTCACTCCATAGTTTGGTTTAGTTTACTTTGATTTTATACTGCCCTTCACCAAAGACCCAGGTGGTAAACAAGTACAAGCAACAACTTAAGTTCATACTATCCCACAGAACAGATAACAAAAAACAAATACTTAAAAACAAAATCTGAAAGGCTTTTATCATAGAATCATAGAGTTAGAAGGGACCTCTAGGGTCATCAAGTCTTAATGCAGGATAAAAGATTTCTCTCCCGCAAAATAAAAATGGCTACAAAAAGGCCACTTGGAAGCTTCTATAATGTTTCTAAAGCTGGAAAGTGCTTTTTCTTTCAAAAACTGATTTGAGGAAAAGATGAAAGTTTCTCACTTATGCTTTTAAATTCATTACAACACTCCAGGTATTATACTAATTAGGCTCTTTTTGGGGTGTTTTTCCACTGTCACTAAAAGTACCCAGTAAGTACCCATTAATGGGTACGTAATGGCATTTTTGTACCCATTAATGGGTACTTCTAGTGACAGTGGAAAAACACCCTTTCTTAGATTTCATCTAAGAGTTCATTTTAGGCAGCTACCAATCTGTCAGATAAAAAACCCAAATGTTTTTAGCTAAAAATCAGAAGTCTTCAGAAAGTCTCTTAAAACATTCAAAATAGCCCCATCTTTGTTGCTAGAAAGCTCAGCCAAAGCCTGATATTATTACTACAAACAGTGATGTGCAGAACATCATCTCAAAAACCTATTTAAATCATTTGGAGAGTGGGTATGCCAAATGAATGTACAAGATGTAGATGCATACAATGGTCTGAGAAGGCCTCATTGCAACCCTAAAAGACCCTTGAGATGCTGTGGGGTACCACAAAATACATAATCTTATGACAGCTTGCAATTGGTAGCACCCTCTCTATGAAATGCCTTCCCTTCTACTATCTGCAAGGCACCTTAATTTATTGCTTTTAGGTGCCTATTACAAACCTCTTTCTTTAGTCTGGCATTCCCTGTGTGAATTGTCAACTTTTGTTTGTGTGATTTTATCTTTACTCTGGTAAAGTGCTTCCATTAATAAAACAAAACAAGAAATAGTATAGAAGTGTTCTAAATAAATATTTAAAGGTTAGTTCAGTTGAATGTTCACCTTGTTCCTAGGGCAGTGATGGCCAACCTATGACACGCGTGTCACAGGTGACACGCCAAGCCCTTTTGGGTGACACACATGGTCACCCTGGCACCTGGGTGTGTAATGCTTGCTTGTTCTTGAAGTGTATGAAATACCAACTTTCAAATGAAGATTGAGCAAATGAAATTCAGCAACAAAAGTCACTAATGTAAAGAATTTTGTTTTTGCTTTTAATACATATATCAAAAATGTAACTTTTTTACGAGAGCTACAAATATTACAATATTATGGATATTTTTAGATATGACGCAGGTTTTCTTGTGAATTTTGACACACCGAGCTCTAAAGGTTCACCATCACTGTCCTAGGGCCTAGTGTGGCCATTTCAAATGCTTCAAAACTCCCTCAAGGCAGAGCTTTGCACACACCAGCACAGTCTACATTGTGACTACTAGTACATCAGTCCTTCACAACACCTGGAGAGGGCAGGTGTTATCCATGCAAATTTCAGGGTCTTCAACTATCATGCACAACTATTTCAATAAAGCCTTTTGTGTCCCTCTACACACAATCCCATACCACAGCATTTTAATCTATTATGGACACCTGCTCTATCAGCAAACAAGGGAAGATGAGCATGTGAAAAGAGAACAAGTACACTGAACTGGTAAAATGTTTTATGCTCCAGTTCTATATTTTATTTTATTTGCATTTTTATCTCACTCTATACCCACTCAAAGGTCTCAGAGGTTGCAGCAATAAAAATATATAAAATACCAGTGGTAATCACTGTGACTGAGTAAAAAACAAGCAGATAAAATGAGACAATACCAGAGAGCAAAACAAACAGGATGTTGCAAACTCACATAAAAATTAACACAGCATGGTGGATTCACAATACAATGCAACCCTAAACTGAAACAGGCAAGAAGAAGCAAACACAAATTGAGCTGGTAGGTATGGCAGGCCAGCTACCCTTGCGCAGAATTTAGCCTGAATGAATGCAATACCACAAATAAAGCCATTATACAGAACATTAAGTGTTAGTTTAGAGAATGCATGCAAAGAGATTAAAAGCTTTGCTCCAGCCAGTTTGATTCACATGTGTTTCCAGGCCTTATCTCTTACCAAACATACTTTAGGATGGCAATCTAATACCTTTCAGTATAAGCTGCATCTCCTGCCCCAGTCCTTTTTTCTAGGGTAAGAAGTTCCCTTTATTTCTTTCCCAGTAGCTTTTGGGCAGCCAGAGACCTGGTGGGAAGGAGGGTACCAAAAACAACCTTCAAAGGCTGTGGTTACACTTTCACTTTACTCTTTCTTCAGTCCATCTTCAGTTCTGGCTGCTCACACTTTTTCATTTCATTTGTGGACTATCTATAAAACAGATATAGAAAGGTGTGAGCAGTCAGTCCTGAAGATGGACAGAAGAAGGATTATAAGTGAAGGTGCGACCACGGTCATAGTCTGTTAATACCTTCTACCTCCAAGCAGAGAGAGGAAATCTCCAGCTTACCACAGCTAGTGGGCACCTGATATGACTGATACCAGGGCTGTGTTCACAACAAAGTTTTAATCCAGCTTCAGCCCACTTTCAGAAGGAGGCAACATATCAGCACACTGTAATGCTATTTTATTTCAACAGAAAATGACTGGGCATTTTGCAGATGTGTCCTCTCACTCTGAAAGCAGACTGGAACTGGATAAAATTTAGGTGTGACCACAGTTACGGGGTCAAAACAAGCAGAGCTAATGGTGTTGAAACGCTGTAAGAGTGCAGGAGGGCTACATTTTAAATACGTTCCAGGTGTATTTTATATATTTGCTGTTGTAACTCACTGAGGGAATTTCGGGTCGACGGCAAGACCCAATTTCTTAAATATCTGTCAACCTACCTACACAGATAGTGAATTCTGCAGACATCAGCCCTCACTTAAATGAAACACGTACAAAGAAAGGCGGAGGGGGCTCAAATATTGTGTTTAGACATAACAAAGGGGGCATCTCAGAGAGGCAAGGGGTGACTCTCGTGTTCTCAAGCCTCCTCTAGTCCACCTTTCCTAGCACAAAACGTTCGTGAGAACGGGGAGGGGCAGATCGGTGTGTGAACAATCCCACCCCGAAGCCTTCTCAGTCTAACGCGTGTCCAAGGTGCTTTTTTTCCTTTGCTGTGTTTGATCGCAGCCTCCAAGCCCACCCAGCACCCACTTGTGCCTTTCTGGCCAGCCAGAGAGCAGCCACAGGCGGGCGGGGCAGCAATCGATCAGACCTGGAAAGCTCTCGCTCTCCTGGCAGGGTTGCGTAAGGAATGCAGGCCGGGGCTCCCGCTGCATCCGTGTCGCCTCTGCGCCAACAAGCTGCACCTGCCGGGAAACACTTCCCCACCCACCATCCAACCGTGGGAAAACAGCGCGACCCCGGCCTGCACCTCTTGCAGGCTCCATCCACGGGGATTTTGCAAGAGATAGCATGGTTGCGCCGTCGCAAATCCCCCAAAAAGCCAAAATCCCCCTTGCAAGCGGCCCCAGCAGCCGCCCTTTCCCTGCCGTAAACAACCAGGCCCCGCTTGGCTGGCTGGACGGCCGCCTTCCGCGTACCTGGCATGGGCCGCCCGCAGCCCTCGGTCCGGGCTCTTCCAGTACTAACAAGCCCACTGGGGCCGCGAGTCTGACGAAAGGAGGAGACGGAGCGGGTCGCCCCCGAGCAGACGCGGGTCCGTGAGGTTCAGAAGCGCCATAGCACACGGGACGACGAAGAGGGGAGGAAACGCGCTCCGTTTGTCTGCTCTGACCCGGCCGGAATACAGCGGACCGGACGGGGAGGAAGAGAGAGGCGGAGGAGGGAATATCAGCCACCGACAGAGGGCGCTCGCTGGCGCTCTCGTTCTCTCCCGCGCGAAATGTCTGCCTCTGATGTCGCGCGATGGTTCTGTGCGGAAGGGGAGGGGGGCAGCCTTGGTGCAGCTCAGCGTGTGAACTAGGCTTTTTAAATTGGAGCAAGGAGGGGTGACTCTAGTTCTTTATTATGGCCCTATACGACGTAAATATATATATTTAGAGGGGGCTTCCTTACCAGAACAAAAAAATAGCGCGCCAACGGTGACATGAACTTAATCATTACTTCTTTGGCTTGCTTTTTGCTTCCATCATTCGTTGTTTTAATATTTTATTACTGAACTGAAAGTTCGAAGGGCAAGAACGTATTTCTTTCTTTCTTTTAAAAATCTGTTGTGAGAGCCTTTGATGTTCTTTTCACAGGCTGCGGCCCTTCTGGATGGCAGTGGCAGGAACAAATGACACTGACTGGCTCTTGCAGACAGGTTTTCCTATTCTCCAAGAAGACTGCCCCTGAAATTGTTTTGTTTTTTTTACCCTCTGGAGTGGGCTAGGACCTGACTGTTGCAGTGACAAATGGTCATTGTGCCCTTGTGGTCCTATCTGTATAGGTCTTTTTGACTGTGTGGTTGTAGCCTCACAGTAAATGGGTATTAAGTGGGTAGATTTTTTAACTTCATGACCATTTGTCAGAACTGGAGCATGTAAAGCTGCTGCTACCGTCGCCATCATAAGATTTTACAGTTAATGCCTAAGGCTGTCCTGGCTGCAGCGTCAAGCATCTACAATAAATGTATGCTCAGTAAGGTGCGCAGAGATAGGATAGTGCCATTTTCAAATGTGCCGCTTCTTGCTGCCACTGTGAATATAGTACCTTTATTTTTCCCTAGTTAGAATATGGGGTTCTCACCCTGCTCAATCTGCAGGCTCAGCAAAAGAGTCCTTGCATAGACTTGGGAGCACTTTGTAGGCTTTTTCTTTTCACTTTAGAGAAAGTGTTTCTTTCATATTGTTGGATCATCTCAAAGGTCTCAAATATGTTACAAATATTTACTTAAGCATTGGCAAATCATTAATACATACTTCAGACCGTAACAGAGATT
Source organism: Aspidoscelis marmoratus (assembly GCA_014337955.1). NCBI lineage: Eukaryota > Metazoa > Chordata > Lepidosauria > Squamata > Teiidae > Aspidoscelis > Aspidoscelis marmoratus. The sequence continues at coordinate 19,350,786 of MTQE01000401.1, forward strand.
TGGACTTCAATACTTGCCCTTACTTTAGAACTGCTTTTCAGTATGTGAGGTAGTTTCCATGCTGCACATCTTGACACATGAGACAGAGGCTGTTCACGGACCAAACTACTCAACCTGGACCATGAACGGAACTAGGCAAGGCAGTGTGCACCAGCAGTTGTCTGGATTGCCACAGTCCATTCTCAACATTCTTTGGAGGCCAGAGAATGAAACTTCCCCAGTCTCTGAAGTTGCAGTCGGGGATGGGATTTCATTGGTGCACCACAAATGCCCCAGATGTTGAGACCTTTCCTCCAAGGGAAGCTTCTTCAACTTCTTGGTGATCGTAGTTGCTCTTCCCTGAAGCTTCTTCAACTCTATCCTTTTTGAGATGCAGCAACCAAAACTGCATACAGTACACCACATATGGATGCACCACTGATTTCTATAAGGGCATTATAATCTTAGCATCTGTGTTTTCAATACCATTTATTAACCCTGTTATTGACATTTATAATTGTGGGTGTGATAGCATTTCCATTTAAGTGTCTACCATTACTCCAAAATTCCTTTACTGATCAGCCATACTCAGCTCTGATACCAATAGTGTATATAAATAGTTGGAATTTTTAGTTTCAGTATCCAGTCCCCCAATGTTTAGAGATCGCTTTGCAATCATTTTCTGTTTTTACCATGTAAACAATTTGGTGTCATCAGCAAACTTGGTTATTCCACTGGTCACTCCTGACTCCATTAAAAGGGCCAATCCAAGAACAGAACCTTGAAAGACCCAACTTGCTAGATTTCTTCATTGTGAAAAATGTCTATTTACTACTACTGTTTTAAAAAAAAGTAATTAACCAGTTACTTGTCCATATTAGGACCTGTTATTTTATTTGAGTTAAGCTTACAGAAGTTATTTGGTGAGGAACTTTATGCAAAGGTTTTTGAAGATCTAAGCAGATTATGTTTCCCAGATCATTCTTTTCTGCAACTTTAGAAGATTAGTTACATAAAGACCTTCCCATGCTCAGGCAAGGCCTATGCTCCCATATCCCATTTTATCATTAATAATGGTTTGTTATGTTCCCTAGAACAGAAGTTAAGCTGACAGGCTTATAATTTCCTGGATCTTCCCTTGACCCTTTAAAATAATAACTGGAGTTATATTAGCCACTTCCCAGTCCTCAACTACAAATGTAAAATATAGCAACAAGTTGCATATTTTTGTAAAGAGGTCTCCAAAGTCAGCTTTAATGTCTTTAATAAGTCTTCTCTTGGCACCACTGTTTCCCAGTTCCACAGACGCCAGGCCTTTCTGCACTTTGCCTGGTAGTTGGCTTCCAGTGTACTCCCAGATGGAGAATCTGCACTGGAAGGGGCATTTCCAACCCAGAAACGGCCCCTTCTGTGCAGGGGCACACTGGAAGCCAACTATGTGTGGAACATAATTCCATGCTCCATACATAGACTTACTGCTTCCTTTGCCATCCTGTCATGCCTTCCGGAAAGCCCATCCACACCTCTATAGTGCATAGAGGAGCATGTGACACTCTGTACAAGTGCAGTGGTGTTTCACATGAGAGGCTAGCACCAGTGCACATGCATAGCACATCACCATTGTCCCGGTGATGGCACACATACACTGGCACCAGCATCCAGATGGAAGATGGCACTGTCCGGACAAGCATCCACACTAAGGTGAGAGTCCAGGTTTGGGGGGGGGGGGAGTTCACCATTCCCATCCCCCGGATGGGACCCTTCCTGAATATAGAAGCTCAGGCTCAGGGATCTGTGAACACGCGTGCAAAAAAAAATCACTCAGCTTCTCTGCAATCTTTTTTTCTTCTCTTAGCACACCTTTAATTCCCTCATTATACAAGGGAAATCTATCACACAACACTAAAATCAGGGGGCACTCTATGAAGCTGATGGGTATGTTAAGGGTTGGAGCAATTATTCAAAAGGAAAAGTTGTTTCTTCAGAAAGAGAGTCTTTATTTGCATACAAATAGGCACAGAGAATTGCTTTCACAACTGCGCTGCGCTGTGTTGTGTTGTGCTGTGCTCCGAGAACAAAGAGTTCACAGGTTTTATAGGAAGGAGGGACAGTAGCCCAAGTTAGCTCTGCCCATATAACAAGATTTTAGCATATCAACACTCTAGGCATAATATTTCAGCTACCTTAATTCTCTCAATGCAGTTACTAGCTCAGGTATTATATTGCTTCTAAAACAGCAGCATCTATTGATCGTTTGGCACATATATCTCCTGAATCTTCCTTATTTTATCTTCTTATCTGTTATCAACCTATCTGTTATTACTCTTACAGGTAGGAGAATCAGATCAGACAATGGGAAGTATTTCTTCACCTAGAGCGGTGATGGCCAACCTATGACACGCGTGTCACAGGTGACACGCCAAGCCCTTTTGGGTGACACACATGGTCACCCTGGCACCTGGACGTGTAGTGCTTGCTTGTTCTTGAAGTGTATGAAATACCAACTTTCAATTGAAGATTTAGCGACAAAAGTCACTAATGTAAAGAATTATTTGTTTTTGCTTTTAATAAAATACATATATCAAAAATATAACTTTTTTACTAGAGCTACAAATATCACAAAATTATGGATATTTCTAGATGTGACACAGCACACGAGTTAAGCTAGGGTTTCTTGCAAATTTTGACACACCGAGCTCAAAAGGTTTGCCGTCACTGACCTAGAGGGTCATCGATCTATTGCAGGGGTCCCAACCACCGGTCTGCATCCTGGCTCTGGGCCGTAGGGGATTTTTTGCCCGTCTGTGCCAACACCGCAACAAGCTGCCCTGCCCCATCACGCCCATGCCCCATCACACCCACACCATGCCCACACCACACCCACGCTCCACCATGGAAAAAGGAAGCCGGTCCTTGGTGCAAAAAAGACTGGGGTCTCCTGGTCTATGGAATTTGCTGCCAGAAGAGGTGGTAACATCTATCAGCCTAGATGGCTTTAAGGAAGAGTTAGACAAATTTATGGATGACATATGTATCAATGGCTACAAGAATGAATGCCTAAGAACCTCTTTCAGGCAGGATGCCTCTAATTACTGGGATTTGAGAGGAGGAGAAGGTTTGCCCTTGTTTCTGCTTTAGATGCCCATGGGCAATTGATGGGCTACTGTGTGAGACAGGATGCTGGACTAGATGGGCTTTGGCCTGATCCAACAGGGCTCCTCTTATGACCCATGGCTTCTCTGCCTGGGTCCCTGTTACTTTGTCCCTCTTTATAGTTTTGAAAATATGCTCCTCAAATTTTCTTTTTGCTTTGCTCACTTTATTTTTTGTTATTTTTGTTCTTGCATCTTGAATAGTAATTCAGTACCATGCCTTATTATAGTCTCCTTTTCTGCATCTATTTTAGAGTAAATACTCAAAGGCTTATAGATTCTTATGTCTCAACAGCTTGAGAGAAGAAAAAAATGAAAGCCTAATATAGATTCAGCTCCTGCCCAACAAAGTCATCGTTAACTGTTAATTTAAATTTCAAACATCTGTAATATATGCAATACTTTTATCAGACCAACTAAAAAGTCACAGGATAGTAATTAAGTTTTTCAGTTCTCTAGAAATGTTTATCTTAGTGACTCCTAGGAATCAAGAGAACTTCTATGATTTTCCAGTGCAATGCATTCTGGGGTGTTTTTCCACTGTCACTAGAAGTACCCATTAAGTACCCATTAATGGGTACATAATGGCATTTTTGTACCCAGTAATGGGTACTTAATGGGTACTTCTAGTGACAGTGGAAAAACACCCATTGTGTTACTTATTTCTTTACCAAACTGTTAGGTTTGGTTCCTTTGACCTGAGACTGTATCCATGACACAGAGCAATTGAAGCCTGAACTAGATGGTTGAAAGTGACAAGCCATGTCTGCATATAAAAAGTAGATTAATTTACCTAATATTCTATAAACCATCCATGCACTACCTCCAAAATTTACCCTTATTTGCTTAAGGGTAAATATATTTTACTACTTCTTTTTGAAGTAAGCATAGGACATTGTATCCTACTTCTTTACTTAAGTTCCATGGTTGTAGAAGATTTTACTTCTGAGACTATTTCTGCACTAGGTCTTATTCCCAATTACATCCTAGAATAGGCACCTGCCAGCCACATGCTGGTGCAGACTATGGCAGGTCCCAGGATTGTCTGGTACAGTCTGCACAAATATGCAGAAGGCAGGTCTCTATTTTGGGATATAATCCAGAATGTCACAATGTAGAAAGGGCCTGAGTAAATAGTTTTAGATTTGTAATCTAAACCATTAATCCCAGAGAGTTTTTACTTGGAGGGAGGCCAATTAATTTATAATATTTTAAATAGTTGCTAAGATTGTGAAAGTGTCTATGCTCATAAAGGTGACAAGACTTGCTAAAAGTGTATTTAGAACTGCCAACCTTAGTGAAAGTGTAATACTTTCAACAAAGGCAAAACCTATAATTCTTCTACTGTGCTTGGGAGATAAGGAAATGATTGGCAGATACTTGAAGAGAGGAAATTAAAGAAAAATGAGTAAGCATTCAGTTTGCATAATCTCCAGCCGTGGGACATATAGGTTTACTCACCTAGAAAGCTTTAAGCTTTTGTTTCCTGTGCCAGGTTCCTGTCAATATTAAGATAAAAGTGTTCAAAGCAAGCCGGTCCAGAACATTTCGTTTTGTTTTTTCTAAGGCGTGAAATTGTCTGAGGCCACACCTAGCGTTTAATCCGGCTTCCATCCACTTTCAGAGCGAGAGAATGCACCAAGTGACAAGCTGTTTTCTTTCAGTGTTAAATAACTCAGAAAATCCACCGTCAGGATTGATAATGTGGAAAGACAATTCCCGGTCACTTTGCTGATGGCCACTCTCGTTCTCACTCTGAAGGTGGGCTGAAGCGGATTAAACCTAGAGCCGGCTGCTCCTTTAAGGAAGCGGCTGACGTCAGAGCGGCTCTGCCTGCCGCCCTTCGTAGCTCTTATTGCCGGCTGGGGATTTCTCCAGCCAGTCAGTTCTCGCTTCGGCAAGAGCAGGCGCTGGGAACAGCTGGACGCATCTGCCATTGCACTTGCTCCGTGCCAGGCAAATTGGCTGCAAAGAGGCGCAGGTTGAGCACTTACGAAGTAAGGCAGCCCGGCAGCCCAGCCCAGCCTGCCCGGTCGGTGGCCCCTCGGCGCCCGCCCGCTGCCCCCATGGTCCCCACGGGCGCCTTCCGGCACCTGAGCTTGGCGCTGGGAGCGGCCGTGGCCGCCCTGGGCTCCCTCCTGTTCATCGCTTTGAAAATCTACTTCCGCGACGTCGACGACAGCTGTGTGGGCTGGAGGGTCCGCTGGGAGCGGCAGCTCGCAGCGGAGCTGCGGATCCAGACTCCCAATTCGGGGAAGGTAGGTGAGGTGGGCTGGCCTGGCCTGGCCTGACCTGGCGCCCGAGGCGCCGGGAGGGTGAGCAGGGGGCCGGCGGGGCTTCTGCAATGGCAACCTTCCGACGTCACCAACATCCGACGGGCGGTGCAGACCTGTCCCCAAGCCCTTCGGAAAGAGGAAGGTTAGGTTAGGTTACCCTCTCTAGATTATATGCATAGAACCAGGCAGCAGTTTGGTCTGGTGGTTAGAGAGCCGGACTCTTATCTGGGAATACCAGGTTTGATTGCGTACTCCCCCATGAAGCCAGCTGGGTGACCTTGGGCTCGTCACAGCTCTCTGAGCTCTTCACAGCCCCACCTACCTCACAGGGTGTCTGTTGTGAGGAGAAGCTTTGTCGACCGCTTTGAGTCCCCTTAAATGGGTGAGAAAATATGGGTAGAAAAGCCAACTCTTCTTCTTCCGAAAACAGCAGTGGGAAATTAAGGTTTTGGACTTTTGAGGGGTTTTTTTGCAGAAATGAAATACAGAAATGCCTTTATTTAAGGACGGGGGGCGGGGGTGGAGAGACCTTTCCCCATAGCTTGTTGCTGAGTACAACCCTGATGGGTAGGATGGACAAGGGGAAGGTTTTTTTTCCACCCAGAGGGTCTTCAGTCCATGGGATTTGCTGCCAGAAGAGGTGGAGACAGATGGGAGGAAGAACTGGAGTCAGGCAAGTTCATTGGAGATTAGGTGTGCCAGCGGTCAGTAGAAAAGATGCCCAGGTCCGGCTGTCAGGCTAGAGAGACGGACAGGGTACCTATAAAGGCCATTTGGAGGGACTCAAGAGCAAATGAAGATTTTGCCTTTGCCTTCCGCTGGAGATGCCCAGAAACAAACTGGTGGGCCACTTTTATAAGACAGGATGCTGAGTAAGATGGGCTGTGGCCCAATGCAGCAGGGATCATTTTATGTTCTTAGGACTTCTGGTTGACTGATGGGCACCTCTGAGCAGTGACATAGAAGGGGTTTGCACCTGTTGTTGGACTCCAGTTCCCATCACCTTCAGTCCCTGGGTACTACCTGGCTGTGTTTGATTCCTGCTTGATTGTGTGGCCATTTCGGTGGTTTTCTTGGCAGAGAAATTTCTTGGGTAATTGTCTGCTTTTCAGGTGCTGTGCCACTAAGTTACAGCTACTTCCAATCCTTAGCCATGCTTTATTTTCCTTATATATGATGCAGCAGGGGAATAACTAAGTCAGAGCCGACCAGTTTGGCCTTGTGGTTAGGATGCCAGACTTATTTGGGAATACCAGGTTTGCTTCTGCACTCCTCCATGAAGCCAGCAGGGTGACCTTGGCCTAGTCACAGCTCTTTCTGAGCTCTCACAGCTCCAGGTGTCTGTTGTGGGGAGAACAGGAAGTTTTGTCAGCCACTTTGAGTCCCCTTAAAGGGTGAGAAGAGCAGGGTAGAAAAGCCAGCTGCTGCTGCTTCCCTCGATGTTGCGGAGCCACAATTCACAAAGGCCCTAGTATGTCTGGCTACTGGCAGTGTTAGAAATTGTAATTCAGCAACAGCTAGATGGCCATAGCTTGACCACCCATGGGATAAGTTACTATTTCCCAGAGCATATCATGCACCACTTGTGGTATGCAGATCATTTCTTAAATTTTAAATTGATTTATCTAAAAGTTGATTTAAACATTAATAGTACAGGTGATACACAAATGTGGCAAAATACGTCAAGGGCACTATGTGAACAGCAAACTGCGATCTAACAACAGCTTTCAACAAGTTTTATGGACAAGCAAAATACTTAATGACTTTTTGTAATTCTTTTGGTAACAGATGGCTGTTTTGAAAGGCTCATTGCTTGACTACATTTGAACTCTTTTTACAGCCACATACCTGCGAGTATCAGGTTTTGGTTCTAGGTTTGGATGGAGCTGGAAAGAGCAGCATTATCCATCATGTCTGCAATACAGGGGTACAGAAGAGCATAGCGCCTACGCAAGGTTTCAGCTCTGTGCTGCTGCAAGCCAATGGGGTCCATATGGACTTTTTAGAAGGTAAGTTTTCTCACTGGCTTTGGGTGCCAAGACCCAGAATGGGCCAATAGGAAAAGCTTTGCGTTATCTTCTGCCATTGTTGGGGGTGGGCAGTTCTTTTTACCCCACTTACTATTGTACGGGGAAACACTTCTGAGTAAGATGAATGGACTGTATTATGGCTGGGAGATAATGCATATTATTCACTCTAAGCATTAGTGGAAGTGGATGTTATAGTCAGTTGAAAAGATTGTCTGTCAGACATTTCAATCTCCATCTTTCCTTGAGTACCCAGCAAAACGTTTTAAATGCTCCCTTTTTAAGATTCAGTTCTATGTACCCCCACAGTCGGTGGCAGCCTGAATCTACGCTCCTACTGGAACCAGTACTTGAGCAAAGCCCATGTTTTGATCTTCGTAGTGGATTCTGCAGATGACTCACGGCTCCATATTGCCCGAGAGGAGCTCCACTGCCTGTTAGATAAGGACCCTCGGTTGCCCCTAATCGTCCTGGCTAACAAACAGGTAGATCTTAGCATTTTTCATCACCTGGAGACTCAATTGATCCTTAATAACTGCACTTGATACTTAGTCCTATGGTACCATTATACCAAATTTAGCACTGAACGTAATTGTTTCCTTCCTGCTCTTTTTTATGCTAATCAGTCAGATAAGAAATGAAAGTAGATATGCCATTTGCTGGATGCAGTCTCCCCTGTATTTGAGTTGTTGCTCAAACTGGTAATCTCTACCCATTATAGGACAAGACGGATGCTTTGAGTGTGGCTGAGCTACAGGAGGAATTGGCCCTGCACACCTTGGACAATCAGAGACAATTCTTTGTCTTGCCCACGAGTGCGACTTACACTGGTCTTGCCTCAACCAACAGTGTCCTCCACCTCAAGAACTTGCTAGTTAGACTCCTTGCCAAGATCTGAAAGACCTCCGGGAGATTCAGATGAACTGTTACTTGATTACACACTACTGCTGAGAAGAGTATTTTACTTGTACCAGAGCAAGAAAAAGACTTGGCATCCTCAAAAGTAGTACCTTTCAAGCATTCCCCGAGCTCTTTTCTACATGGCAGCTCTATTAAAACAGGATCTTTAAGACAAAACTCCTAAATGTGACACAGGTACAGTATTTCTTTGAAGGGACAGATGACAATCCTCTCCTAGAAGGTCCTTCTGTGCAGCCCTGCAGATTCGTAGCAAATACTGGTATTTCCAAGACCTATAATTTTTGTTTTACAGGTCCTACTAAACCAGATCTAAGAAACTACTAAAATCTTGTATTTTTTTTTTAAACTGTTGGTCAGCTTTGGTATTTGATTTCCTGCTGCCTTCAGGGAAATTCCAAGCTAGATTTTGCCCAGTTAAAGTACAGCTTATCTTATCTGTGGTTAGTGAAAGAGGGGAGTACACAGGCTCATAGCAGCTGAAGTTGAAGTCTAAACAGGGGGAAACAGATTCAATCACACTTGTTTTTTTAAAAAATGAAGTGCCCTGAAGGTATCTTAAATCCTTCCAAAAACTTTTACAGATCTTTTGCATACATACCTCATGCCTTATTGACTCCATCTCTGTACCACTAGCTGTCTACCATTTTCTGCTAGCCTATGCTAGATTAAAATGGTCCTATTAAGGGGATAAACCTTAGGCAATTTTGTAATTAATCTTCTTTCGTTGCCCTCAACTACAGTCAAGTCGGTTTTGAGTTCTTTGTTACCCTTTATTCCCTCTCAATACATGCGTTCTTGCTTACTTTTAATACCTCCAGAAGGGCTGTTCATAGGAAAATGTGCACTGTCTAGAGTGAATACCTGTATTGAGGAAAATGTATATATTGTGTAGCTGAACATGACTTTCTCTGCTCAGTGTTGCTTGATATCAAATCACCTAGCCTGAGGCCTACTGGCATCATTCCTCTATCATCTACTGACCCTCTGAGCTATATCATGCAGATAGGTGTCTGCATCATGCTATATCGCAAGTATATTTTATTTATTAAATTCATCCAAACTACAAGTCTTGCCTCTGAAGGCAGCAGTTGTTCCACATTTCTGCATAGGACAATCTCCATAGTCACAAAACCTACTTAACTACTGTGCACGTTTTAACCAAAAACACCCTTTATCTTCCCCTTAATCTTAGTTCTCTGTCCTTGAGGATGATTAACAACAAGGATCAGCTCCTGTGGCAAAACCTGAGCGTTTTCTCTACCCCCCGTTGTTTTTTCCATCACACTTTGTTTCTACAAATGGATTCTTACCCTAACAGCGCAATTGCTTTACGCTAATTTTCCTATCTGTTGTAATAAACCTTGAATTCTTATTGTGGGTTTCTTGCTTTGTATTTTACATTATGGTAAGAATATGGTATTGTTGTCATATGATACAAGGCGTTTTAAGGTTGGCATCAATAGAAACCCATCAACAAAAAAATCCAAGATTGAGGAGAAAGGTGTCTGTAAGCTTAAACGTAAAGCATAACTGCATTTGCCAGATGGTTTGGAAGGATCTACAGAATTCATTCCAGCACTTACACCAACTGTTCTCTGTACCCGTATAACATCTTAGAATAAACTCAGAAGTGGATTACATAGTGCTGTGTGGAAATAAAGATGGCTTTCAAGTGCATTCAGAAATTATGATCAAGGATCACATTTTACTACTTTCTGAGGGAAATGCTTGAACATATTTGGTATTAAAATGTCATCTGATAAGACCTAGAATCCACTTTACTGAAAGGCAGTACAGTGCCTTTCAAATTTCCTAGCTGCACAGGCTTTTTTGCATAGATGCTGCATGCTGTTGTAGTTGTCTAAATATATTGCTACTGCATGCATATCCTTTTGGACTTGAGTCCTTAAGTCCACACTAAGATCTAAAAGAACATGAGACTGTTGGGTTCTTGGGACAAAGCTATTCCTAATACAGTTCCTCATGCTCTAAATGCACACCCCAAAGCCCTCTGAGTTCTCCTAAGGCTAACTCCTTCAAGTCCCCCATTGTTGAATCTAGCAAGAATAGACAAGACATTATTTAGGTGTGCTTTTGTTACACACAACAGGACGTGGACAGTTTATTTCAGGTGGGTTCTCTCTAAAACGTAGCTCAAAATGGTGAGAGATACACACCAAAGTCTCGTCTGCACAGACATTTTCCGATCTCTCAAAAGCCTTGATTAATCCAAGCCTTTGAACAGCAGTCATGTGAAGATAAGACAGCTTGTGAGTTTAGTAAGAGCGCAGTTGCTGCTTCCCATTGCCACAGTGAATGAATTCATTCTAGATCCATCTTTTCTTGCTGTAAAGTATTTACAAATGTCTGGTACTCCTCAGGGTAAAAGCGTTTATACACATTGATCTTCCTCTTTATTTGCTTTGGTGTATCCTGGTAATAGTTCTTCTCATCTCGGGCCATTGCCTGGGGAAGGAGGGTGAAAAGCATAGTTATGAGCTGGAAGAGTAAGCAAACAGAACATCGGTTCTTAAGTCTCAAGGAGTGGCCGAGCACAAAGTAAACAGACTACAGAGGGTGGTGATAATTCAAGCCATATCTTCCATCTGAGACTAAACAACATGCAGAAGTATACATAATGATCTTGGGAGCCAGAGCTTCTCATGATAGAAAGTCTCATCAACTTCCCTAGAAACTTTCCCTTTGAGGTGTAATTGCCCCAACTTTTGGAGCCCAAGAAGGCTGGGCCATATGCTGTGAGATACATTTTTGGTCTGTCTAGGTTTCCCCATCTGGCACCAAAAGCATTATCTGGACTTTATGAGACTATTGCAGGTTGGTGCGAGCCCTAAAAAACATGTGACATCTTGTAATGATGCCGTTACATGCGGGAACTCAAATGAAGGTTGGCACTGCCCTCTCAGGGCCCCAAGCAATGGGTGAACAAAGGAGGAGCAGGTGTGCAAAGGCAGATTCTAGGGGAGCTGGCAAAGTGTTCAAGCCTTAAAACTCCAGCTCCCCTGCAGAGAGCACAAATCCATTTTGGAAGATTTAGAACAGTGTTTTATGTATCTCTAACCAAGAGAACACAGATAAAGAGTGAAAGCAAACAGAGAGAGGATTGTCTGTGTTTACTTTTCTGAGATGCAATGAGAAAGTCTCAAGAAATGGAAACTAATGTTAAGCTGCATTTGCTACTAATTAAAAAAATCACTTCTAAGGTAGCTTAGAGATGGTTTGCGGATGGGATTGTTCACACTTCAGTCTGCTTCTCCTTCTCATGAACGTTGTAGACTAGAAAATGTACTGTATTTTCTGACGTATAAGACTACTTTTTAACCCAGGAAAATCTTCTCAAAAGTCAGGGGTCATCTTATACGCCAGGTGTTGTCTTCTTATACGGCAAGTACATCCCAAACTCTATATTTTAACTGGAAAGTTGGGGGTCGTCGTATACACCCAGTCGTCTTATATGCCGGAAAATACGGTAGATTAGAGATAGGATGAGAACTTGAGGGACCACATGCTATCCCCACCAAGGTGCTTTAGAGGGTTTTTTTGCTACATGTAAATGCAGTCTTAATGATTGTAAACATTCAATAAAAGGCTTCTGATGAATCTGTACTTTACCTTGTAGTTTTCACCGTGATTCCGGATCATGTGTTGAACATAGTCAATAAGATCTCTGGAGAGTGTCTGAGACTTCTTTTCAGGAAGGCTAGCCTCAGATTCCAACTCTGGGATTTTAGAAGAATAAAAAGTGACACAAATAAGCTCTCACATAGTTTTAAATCCTGCTGTAGCAGATATGGGACATCACATTCAAGCAACAGGAATTCAGCAAACAAGCAGCTACCAAGCAA
>MTQE01000401.1:19363993-19384100 GCA_014337955.1 Aspidoscelis marmoratus
AGAGACCCTCGGGTATGGGGCGGCATATAAATGTAAATATAAATAAAAAAAAATAAAATAAAAAATTCAACTTGTAAAATCTTGGAGATCCCTCACATGATTTCTGGCAACAGAGGTGTCCAACTATGAAAGATAGTATTTTTTCTGTGGTATCATTATTAAAAGGCTCATTTTAACCTACAATGCAAACAATACTGTATCTGAACTTAGTTCACAAAATACATTAGTTCTAACGGGGTCATCAAAGCACTTCCTGAATATACAGTGGTGCCCTGCCCCCTAAGGATTTCTGTGGCCCACCAAACACTCTTGCTCAGTGCTTGGAGGAAAGAGACTATGACCCGTCTTCAGATTTCAGAAAATGTCCACAAATTAAAAACGATTTGAAAATCCCTATGAGTCTATGAGTCAATGAGAACTGTGGAAGTGATAAGCGTATCTGGAGGCTCTGTTGTTTCCATAATCCTAACATCCCACTCCAATAACGAAGTACTTTAGTACAATGTTATGCAAGAACTATTTTAATGTAGCCAATCTATTTTTAAAACCTTGGAAACTAGGGGAGGAATTCTGGGTACAGATAAAGAGGTGACAACATATTATTGTATTTCACACCATAAAATATGTATGTAAGACATGCCTATAATATGCAAAGGAATACTTAAATTTAAAAAATATGCAGGGCAATTTTAGGATTTTTTGAGAAAAAAAATCTGTCTTTTACAGCAAAAAGTACAGTACTTACACTAACAAACTGCACATGATGCAAACTATGCTGTATATTTCCAAGCAATCAAAGCTGATACATTTTCAAAAGCTGTACTTTGGCTCAATGCAACAAATGCAAAGACCACTGCGTCGCTCAAATTACTACCCAGTATCATGTCACCTTTTTATACTGCTAAAATAAGGCAAAACCTACCATTTAGTACATATGGCTTTCGCACAGTTTTCTTTGTTCCTAGTCCATCAATTTCCATTCTCATCACCTGTGATTTTTTTAAAAATGCATGTTGGTTAAAACATTAAAAGAACGCTAAAATTTTTCTTCATAAATTCTAGCATTGCTGTTTTTTAATCTTTCCCTTAAAACTTTAAAGGGTCACTCTCTGTTTGCTCTTATCAATGCTATTCTGTTCATTTACAGCAATAGTGAACAATCAGAGCACAAAACAGCAATATCAAACATTTTGCTCTCCTCCCTGACATTCACAAAGTACCTCCACTTATGGTCATTAGGCATCTGTGAAACATGAGAACATAAGAGGAGCCATGTTGGGTCAGGCCCCAGCCCATCCAGTCCAGCACCCTATCCCACACAGTGGCCCATCAATTGCTTATGGGCATCTCGAGCAGAAGACAAAGGCAAAAAGTTTACCTGCTCTCGAATCGAGGCATCATATCAGCCACCCTGGTTCCAAGTAAAAATAATTTCATCCTTCACCTATTCCTTTTAAAGCTGTAATTTGTATTTTATTTTTATTACAAACTGCTTTAAGATTTCATAATAGGAAGCATTGTATCCATCTAAACATCATTTAGGAAAGAGACTTATTATGTAAGCTTCAGACACACTTGACTAAATGATTCAGACTTCTAAAGACAAAACACTCCTTTCTTTAGATTAGGTTTACTACTAGGGTCAGTCATTTTAGAGTATTTTCAGGACTACTACCTCAAGCTCCCTGGAAGACAAAATGTATCAGTATCCAATTTAAATATATACCCAAACAAGGGAACCACAACCACATAGAATTACATTTCAGGAATTGCAATTTCCCTCAAACAGGTAGTTTGCACCAGTTTACTGTTATATGAGATCTTTTGGTTCATCTGGCTGAGCAAATGAACATTTTCACCTCTGATATTTGTGTGGCACCTACATTTCCAGCTTTCAGGTACAATCTGAAGACCTCACATTTTTAACTTAGGTCTTCCTGCGGTGAATATTTTTATACAACTAATAGTGTTAGCTGCTTTCTGGATGTTTTGTAAACTGTCATGTAATTATATTTTTTAAATATTTCAACTAAATAAATATATACAATAGTTTCTTATATGACATTTCTCTAGCAGTTTCTATTTTACTTGTACAGTAATCACTCAGATTATATTTTCCATCCATGAACCTATACTGGGCTCAATCTAACAATCTTTTAATCTATAAGATTTGATTTCAACTTTTCTATTTGACTCACAGTATTCTCATTTTGATGTTCATGAACAGCACTCACCTGTTTAGTTGTCTTGGGAATAGGAATAGCCTTGTTTGGATCAACAGCCAGACCCATTTCAGCAAGGTTCTGTGATACAGATTTGGTCCTATCCCAGGCATGTCGAATTTGGGCACTACCGGGTGGAGAAGGAAGTAAGAGAAGAAAATAACCAGTCAATTGATATTGTGAACTCTGAATGATAATGGCTTGTTTGTCTAGAGTGTTGTACTAGAGTGAATAGAGACTTTTCAGAGTATTATATACTATTATAAAATGTATTTTATAGCTGTTCAAACACATTTGTCTAAAGAAAGGTGGTGGAATATTTCTGTACATCTGGTTTCACAGAAAAGTCCCTAAAAGACTCTCTAACTACAGCACTTTGCCTGACAACTCATGTGGAAAATCTATTGCAGTTAATAAAATTCAGAAGCTTTCCACTAGATCGCAGAAACAAACATTGTAGGGGGCAGGACTACACAAAGCTACAAAAAATTTTTTTTAAAGAGTCTTTTAGGAGCAGTACATATACAACACAGCCTTCTGCACACATTTCATAGTTTTCTATCGTACTTTTCTATCAAGAGTGTTCCCAACATTGCCCTGCCAGCCACAGACCAACCAGGCCTCACTTGCAAGCTAAGCCTCTATATGCCCTCAGACCCTTTCTGCACTTTGTTTTGTTCCAAAATATATCTCAGGATAGGGGCCTGTTGTCATCTGGAGTCTGTCATAGTCTACACTAGCATGTGGATAGCAGGCCCCTGTTCTGAGATTTATTTATTTTATTTATATTTCTATCCCCCCCCCCCATACTGAAGGTCTCAGGGCAGGTAACATCATTTAATAACATATATTAAAACAATGATAATATACATTAAAACAGTAACAGTGTCTGTAAAGTGGAAAGGGTCTGTATATGTTCCAGAATAAGGCCAAGTGCAGAAGGGCCCTTTGATTTGGACTGTACCGTAAAGGTACCTGCAGGATTGTTAAACACAGATAAAGTGAGCTACTTTTATCAGGCTTCATTCCAGTACCGTCTAAACCTGAAACAAAAACTGGGTTGTTGAGCAAAAGAAGAAGAGTTGGCTTTTCTACTCCGCTTTTCTCACCCATTCAAGGGGACTCAAAGCGGCTGACAAAGCTTCTGTTCTCCTCCCCACAACAGAACACCCTAAGAGGTAGGTGGGGCTGTGAGAGTTTAGAAGAGAGCTGTGACTCGCCCAAGGCCACCCAGCTGGAGCTTCATGGAGGAGAGGGGAATCAAACCTGTTATTCCCAAATAAGGGTCCTGCTCCCTAACCACTAGACCAAACTGGCTCACAAGCGGCTGTTTCCACTGCGCTCCAAGATCGAAACACGAACCGAGGGCGGGACTCTCAGCACATCTAACCAGCGGCCCCCGTACTGTGTTTTTAAGTGACCGTTAGCCAGGGCGTCACAAAAAGAGACCCAAACGACCCGCCGCCGCCGCCCCCCCTCTTCTAAAGCTGTCCAGCGGTTTCCCCTTTGCTCCCACCATTTTATGCGCGGCGCTGAGCGCTTGCGGAAGGCCTTGTTCTGCTTCTTGCGGTTCACGTTGTAGTTGTATTTCTGCCGCCGGGTCTTCCCTTTGGCTTTCGGCATCGCGGCGGTGCGGCGACGAACCAGCTACGGTTTACCCACGCGGCTCCTACGCGGAAGCTCTACGGTTGAAAAACCTCTCCGGAGCAGGAGCAGGAGCCCTTTACAGCCGCAGCGTTGGATAGGAAATGTAGTTTTTCAGAGGCGGCGCGTCTTTGAATTACTCACCAATGGGGGGGCAGATGGACTACGATTCCCGGGGAGCCATGGGGCAAAGTCACCTTTCCCAGCGCATGCCGGGTGCCTTCCGGCGCTCAACCAAGAATTCTATTGGCTATCGGGGAGCGGCCCATGATGCTCAGCGCTAAGAGACCCGAGAGGGCCGGCTGCCGCGCAGCGAGTAGCACCATTCGCTCGCCGTAACGCGCAGTGACGGTGGCGAGCGAGGAACAAAGTTTCCCCGCTGCCGTCGCTATGGCTCAGAATAGCCCGCCCCCCTTCGATCCCAGCCGGCCTCCTGTGATCGAAGGCTTCACGCCAACGGCCTTGCAGTACCATCAGGAGACCTTCGGGGAGAAGTTCCTGCGCAAGAGCCGCGACAACCCCTTCGTGCCCATCGGTGAGGGGAAGCACAGGCTTGGGCTGGGGACACTTTGCTCGGGTGTGTGTGTGCCTGGTTTGGTGGTGGGGCCGGTAAGGTGGCTGCTAGGGGCGAGCAAAGGCTTCTTCTCCCAAATCTCTTCCTGGAATCCATTAGGGCTGCGGTCACACCTAGGGTTTAATCCACCTTCAGTCCACCTTCAGAGGGAAGTGACAAGTAATTTTATTTCCACATCGCGTATCCCAAAGGTGTTATTTAACACTGAAAGAAAACAGCTTGTCGCTTTGCGGATGTGTTCTCTCACTCTGAAAGTGGACTGAAGCTGGATTAAACCTTAAGTGTGAACACAGCCTAGTTAACCTCTGTCAAAAGAAGGAAAATAGCAGATCTTGAAAGGGTTTCTGAGGGTGGCCAGAAGCTTAGGAAGGGAGCAGGGAAGATGGCTGCTCCATTACGCTTTCACTCTCCCTAGCCTTGATGATATTATTACTATTATTATTATATTTCATTTTTGCACTTCTGTGGTATCTTTCTCCTAAAGATCTTGTGGCTTCCCCCTTCTTCCATTTTTTATCTTTATGTGCAGAAGGTGAGGCTGAGGGACAGTGACTGGCCCAAGGTCACACAGGGTGTTTCCATGGCCAAGAGAAAATTTGTAGCCTTGTCTCCCAGGTCTTCATCAAACACTCTTACCACAACACCATCCTGCCAGGGAGAAATGCTGTTCATGAAGCTCCTTTGGCTTGGCATGGCAAGAATGCCTGTAAGACTCATGTGAACATAGTAGCCTGAGAGTGTATTGGTGTCCTTGAGGGCTTTTTCTCGTATTCCACAAGGCTTTTGAAGCCTCACTCAACTCATTTCCGGGGCAGGGTGGGGGGGCTTTATCTCTTGGAAAGAATTGTATTTGAACACAGGAAATCGAAGAAGTTCCTTCTTGGACCTGCAAAATCTTAAACATCTCATCCACTTGTATCAAATCAGTGAACTTCAAAAGTTATAGATGCACTATAATTGTACTGGATCTGACTTTTCCGTATCTACCATGGGAAAGCAAAAAGTCTTCACCTGTATCTCTGCTAGGGGAATTGGCCTAGAGAGAAAGAGGAAATAAGAGTGGTGCCCACAAGCCCAATAGAGGAGCAGATCCTTACTTAAGGATTCCATTTGAATTCAGGTTGGATATAAGAAAGCAGTTGCAGTGCAGAAAAATAAATACTTGCTTAAAGTTGATGAACAAATTTCATACCCACACATACATACATACAACATGTTCTAGAGAGCTAATTGTATTTTAGCAATTAGTATTTTAGTTCTCCAGTCTAGTAAATCTTACCATATATGGAGTATACCCATCATACGTGACAACTGATGATGAGATTCCTCCATACTACTGAGTAGGCTCTAGCTCAAAAAAGAAGTGTGACATAAAACATATTAGTTTGAGATTCAATGGTCTTGGGTTGGGACTGATAATAATCGGTTGGAAAATTATTGCAAGTAAAAATAAACACAAGATTTGTGCAGCAGAATTTTTAGTATTTTTGGAACAAGTTCTATTGAAAGGATAGTCCATCAGTCATAAGACCTTTGTTAAACACTGGAATTTACTTTTACATCTACAGCTGGACCAATGATTTCAGAACTGAACATCTGAATATTTGAAGAACATACTAGATGTATTCACAAGTTTAACCATTCAAGGAAGGCATTAATCCTCTGTGTTAGTATATGCTTAAATAGTATATGCCTACAGAATCCAATGTTTTTTCTGTTTTGTTGTTTTACCCATTAGGCTGCCTTGGCACAGCAGGAATTTTGACTTATGGGCTCATCTGCTTCAAGAAAGGCAATACACGGCAATCCCAGATTATGATGCGTGCACGTGTTCTTGCCCAAGGCTTTACTGTTGCTGCTCTGGTGGTGGGTATCGTGGCTACAGCAATAAAATCACAGAAGTGAACCTACCTGCTTGCATGACTAACCTCCGTTATGCAGGATGTGAATGGTTCCTTTTGTAACGGAGAAGGTACTTACCGCATCTTCTGTTGTGGTGTTTCAGTGATATCTTTGGAGTGACCATTAAAAATCAATGGATTCCAGTTTTCTAAGTATTATAATTTTGATAATACATTAAAAGTGATTCAACCATTGTTTGGATGAGTTCTATTTTAAATACTTTTACTGTTTGTTTTATCATACGTATTGTACACTTGAAGCTCACATAGAGGGTGTGGCCAAGTATGTCTATTCCCAACTACAGCTGGTGTGTCAGTTGAAGCCCTTTTTGGACAGGGATGACTTGGCCACAGTTATCCATGCTCTGGTGAACTCCAGATGGGACTATTGTAATGTGCTTTACGTGGCGCTGCACTTGAAGGGGAAGGTGGGATACAAATGTTATAAAAAATATAAAGTACAATGTAAGTGTGTCACAAGCCTAGCTTTACCAACAAGCTACCATCTCAGAATAAGCTTACAGGAAGTCACGTCTTCAGTATTCCGTGAGCACTGGAAATAGCCTGCATTTATTGCTGGGCCATAAGTAAGGCTGGGTGTGGTTCAGATGTGGTTGCTCTTTCTAAAAAGGCATTCAGCTTCAAGAGAATAGGTAGATAATACCTTTGCCCCATTTTTTTGGTTTTCATCTGTAAAGTGCAACAAAATGATGCATTTTAGCCTTTTGCCCTTACCGGTGTTTCTCTGTCCTACTTTAAACACATTTAGATAATGGTGAGTTTCTTACTTATATCATCTTCTAGCCAAGTGTTGACATTTTTTTTATGTGTTAAGGCTACTGAGTTTTAATGAAGAGGTAGGAAATTATATTATGATCAATCAACAATCCTTCATCTACTTGCCCCTGCCCCAGCCCCACTGAATTCAGTGGCATTCATTTTTTGGTAAATAAAATAAGACCATAAGAATATGCTTCTTTTTTGTTCAATGGCCTCTGATGAGCAATACAAGTGAATACATATGGCATGAATTAAATGGGAAAACTTTATTTTCAAAGTGTAATTTCATACTACAAGTCATTCCATGAGTTTGATGATGGCTTTGTATGGATCCTATTGGAGGTGCTCTGTTTATAGAACTGTACTGGGCCATTTCCATCAAGCTAGCTTAAGCCTGAACGAACTCAGCTTGCTCATCTCATTTTGAGCCAAATCTAGCTAAAAGAATATTTGGTTTGGCTCATATAACAGCCAGGTTTCCCAATCTTTTTATAAGTTGGGGACAAGATTTGAACAACTTGGAATTATGATGCAAACAGGGTGCTATTACAATATTCCAAGCAGAGAGAGATTTTGTGTTTGGGGGGAACAGGTCGTGGAGGATGTTGAGCATTTTTTGATTGACTGCCCAGCGTACTCTGAGCTCCGTTCCAAATATCTAGAACCAATATTGTCTAACTTCGGGTCTTGCAGTAGAGAGGACCTTCTAAACTTTCTCCTGCAAGGCCAGGAGAGAGTTACAGTGATCAGAGTGTGTCTATTCATTCTAAGGGTTATTCAAAAAAGAGCACACCATTTGAAAGATAAAACGGGTAAATAAGAATTTGACCGTAAGCAGAAGGACGCCCGCTCACCCTTGCCTTTTTGTTGTTTTGTATGCTTGTGTATGCATTTTGAAATGGTCATATGACTAGTCAAATAAAGAATCTTTCTCTATAAGTTGGCTTGACATGGCTGAATTACCAGCCAGGGAGCTGGCTGCCCATGCACTGCTCCCCTCCACTTGGCCTCAGGCATCCAATTCCAGCACAGCAAATAATCTCAAAATTTTACCTTTCCATTCCAAAGGGAGAAAAAGGCTTGGGGTGGATGTGTTGCTTGGAAATGGGGTTGGCTGGCATCCAGGACAGTTGGCTTGACCACAACTTGTACTAGGTGGGCAAAACTTCTCTCTGTGCTGCAAATCTTGGTTTCCAGCACTCAACAATCAAAAGTTCTGCTCCTACACAGGCTGCAGTTTGATTCTTGGCCACCAGCCAGTCCCAGTCCCATCCGACACATGAATGTTTGTAGTGCTTGGTGGAGAGAGCTTCTGCCCTTTCTGCACAAGTTGTGAGTTAACTACCTTGGTTGTCAGCCAGCCCTGTTTCCAGGTGTTCTCACACTTTGAGTCTCTTTTGGATTTTAACTTGCAATTTGCTCCTTTGCATTTAGGTGCCTGGGGCAAAGGGGGAGGGGCAGTGGACAACTGGTGGGGCCATAGGGAAGTGAGTTCCTTCATTATTATTTGTGTGAGCTAAGCTCATGCTGGCTGGCTGGGTAAGGCAGCTGAGCTGGCTGAAGTGATACTCGGGCTTAGCTCATGCATTATGATGTGTCTTAATGAGCTTTTTGGCAGTTCAGTGCGCTGAGTGAGACCATCCATGTCATAGACTTGCATTTTTTAGAATGCAAATAATAGCACAATAGAATCAAAGGTCTTCAGATATTATTATTCCTATTTAAATTTGTATTCTGCCCATTACCCTAAGATCCACTCAAGGTACAAAACATATGTAAGCCTGGTGTATGGAAGATGTGATTTAATTGCCAAATCTATTGATCATGTATTATGTTCTATGGACAAATTCAGTATGATTTTTAAAGAAGTGTCTGCAATGATGCACATTGTTCACAAAGGCTGTGCAGTACAAATCAAGTAGAAGATCTGTTTTATTGGATGCATATGTAGTATGTGATGTCAAGAAACGAGAGGTTACCTCCAACTTATATTTTGAGAAGAAGAAGCAGGAGGAAATTTGCTGTTTTGGGTACATGAACTCAGCAATCTGATTGTAGTGCTAAGCCAAAGATACCCATAGAAATATAGGGGATAAAAACAATCTAAAATTAATTCAGTGATGCTTCTTTCAGTTATTCTGCCATGGCTAGAAACCAATACACAGTTTTTGCAGCTTCTACTTTTAGGTGGTTATCCATTCTGATAAAACAAGCACCATCCTTTTAACATGTGGAACAGAAGACTTAGGGGTTTTATATGCCAATTTGAAAATCTGAGGTGAAGGTCTGTGTAGACTAGACTGTTCCTTCTTCCTCATGAGTTAGGAGTTCTGAAATAGACATCAGACAAAAGTTCTCAAAGGGACTGTGGCTGGGCCAGGATTCCTTTGCAGCTCTTCTAGTCTTTTTTCAGTACAGTATTTTAAATTTTCTGTAGCAATTAAATTTCAGGCTAACATCCTAGCATTTTTGGAACCTGTGGTCTTCCAGAGCAGGGTGCAATAGAAATTATATATTTATATCCTGCCCCATACCCGTAGGCAGGGTAGATTGCAATATTAAAAACAATTTTAGAAGAGCCAGCTAGAAACAATAGCAGTGTCTGAAAATAAGGAGGGGAAGGTGTTTACTTAGTCAAAGGCCAGAGTAAATAGATGCATTTTTTACCAATATTTGTAATGTATATATTGAAGATACCTAGCTCATCTCAGGGGAGAGATTATTAAGTAGTCTGGAGGCTATAACTGAAAAAGCCTTATCCTAAGTACCCATTCCTTTAACTACTGAAGGTGGTGCTACAACCAAGCAGGCCTCATTTGCAGATCTTAAGGCATAGGCTGGTCAACCTGGGAGGTGTTTCTTTAGATATCTGAGGTCCAAGCTGTTTAGGGTTTTGTAAGTCAAAGTTAACACCTTGAATTGAGTTTGGTAACAAATTGGCAGCCAGTGCAACTCTTTTAAGACTGGTGTGATATGCATCCGGCCACCAGTGGAATGTAGTAGTCTGACTGCTCATTCTGCACCAGCTGCAGCTTCTGAACCGTCTTCAAGGAAAGCCCCATGTGAAGTACGTTACAGCAGTCCAATCCAGAAGTTAACAGCACATGGATTACTATGACTAAATTGTTTCTGTCCAGAAAGGGCTAGCGTTGGTGAACCAGCCAGAGCTAGAAGTATAAATGGTTTAAACAGGTACCAGTTCAGTATTATTAGGAAAGCTGAAATCTCTCCAACACAGAAGGATGATTTGCATTTAGTGGAATTAATCGTCAGGTCTGCAGAATTAATAATAGTCAGCATTGTTAGCTGTGGTCTGCAGGCTATAGGAGATTTTTAACTAGGCAGACCATGGGTATTTTTCCACTGTCACTAAAAGTACCCATTAAGTATCCATTAATGGGTACATAATGGCATTTTTGTACCCATTAATGGGCACTTAATGGGTACTTCTAGTGACAGTGGAAAAACACCCCATGATAAAACCAAAACAGGGTCTCTTCTATTGTTTACGAGGCATGAGAAACTGCAGATTTGTGGTCCACTGTTGCATCATTGTGTCCTGCTCTGTCCTTTAATGTAGGTGTATAATGATTCTCATTCAAATAATCTTTCCTAGCTACATCCAAGAAGCAAGAATTTTGCATTAACAGGTACAATACAATGGGGAAGTCGATATGATTGAGCCTTGTTCCCTTCAGTTTCTCCTGTATATACCTAAATAGATATTAATACTGGAGTTATCATATTTGCATTTTAAAATAATAAAGTGCTGAAGGCTGTGCAAAGTATAACCTTTTAAAGCTAGAATTCTGCATTTTTGACATTTAAAATATTGTAAAATGTATGATTAATGAATAATTCCAGATAACGCTTGGCAGATATAGACCAAAAACTCTTAGATGGATTTTTTTCTTTGTTATTACTAGTGCAGAATGCAGTTCTGCAGAATATACATTTCTAGCATACTATCACTAGAGCAAAGAGTTGTTTCACCTTGCTTACCTAGGGCATATAATAGTTCTTACTAGTGAATACTTTGTTACAATTCAACCTCTACTTAGAAAAAACAATATATATGCTCTTTCACAGATTTTGGATAATCTGATTTCCCTGTTATTCTGGAGAATACTTAACATTGTGAACCTCAAAATTTAACCAATGATGTTATTTAAAATAACTGAAGGGGGAATAAATGTGTGCACAAGAGGTGCCTAATAAATCAAGGCTAAAACTTCAATAAGATTATTTTTGCCCCATTATTGCAAATGATCTGATTACTCCTGATGCTTTATTTTATAAGCTTCCAGTGCAATTCGTATTCCAATTGCATATTCATAACACTGTTTGTGTCCAGGAACACCCAGGTCTGTCTCCAGTTCCACTGAAAGGAGAATTTTCAAACTGATTGTCTTCCTTCAGCATAGTTCTTGGGATTAGATTTGAGGGCCTATAGTATGGCCAAAGACCAGGGATGAAGAGCAGTATAGTCTGGCGCCATCTAGAGAACCATGTTAAACCATTTGCTTTCTTCACGCTATCAGACAGAGGCATGGGGAAAAAGATCTGGTGAGTCTTGAAACTGTTTCTGGAGTAGTGGCAGTTTATTGGTAATAGGTGATTTAACAAAGTCACAGACCGTGAAGCCTCGGGGACAGGACAGCTGCAGGCAAAGCTCCCGCCCTCCCCCAAGTGCCACCCCAGCTTAGAGTTGCTGCCGCTTCGGGCAGAAGATGAGCAGTAGTGAAATTCTGGGCTGATTGGGCCATTTCCAGCAAGGGTTGTTTTGTGTTAGAATACATCAGTGCAAATATTGACCCCATGATACAAGATGCCTGATTTCCATAGGTTGTCACAACTGACTAGACTACGGTGGCATCCAAATAGCAGCCTTGTAGTCTCTTCTGTGCTGTGAGCTTCTCTGCCGCTGATGGTGGAAAAGACACCTGCTTTCTGTCTGGAAACTCTCCCTCATGTCACAGCATGGCCTTTCTGCATCTCTTCAGAACAGAATACTGATTGTTCGCCCTCCATATTAGCTTCCAAAAGTACAGTATTAATAAATACCCAGAGGATGCATCCCTAAAAAGAAATTCTGTGTGGGTAGTTCCCTTTCCAGTTTTTTTTTCTAGCAACAGTGATAGGTGTAATGTGATTACCACAAACATTACATTTCTGATCAAAATAGACGTGAAGAACACCTGTTAGAAATTTGTAAAAGTCCTGTGTTACAGGGCTATGTAGATACTGCACATCTATAGCTCTACATGAGTCTACTTCCAAATCTTTTGCCTTTTTGATCAGCAAAAAAGCACAACCCTTAAGCACCTTAACTGAAAGCATGGCCTCTTTTTAGGGGGAACACTTGTCCCTTTTCCTGGAAGACATCATGACCCAAAAAAACCCATTTAAAAAAAAATAAAATCATCATAGGGTGCCTTTACTCATTCAGTTTTCACAGATGAGGTATCAATATGATATAGACTGAAAGAAATACAAATTGGGGGGACTGTCTGAAAAGAGTGCCTTCTCTGGAGTAGGAGTTTCAATTTTGTCTGGAGACCTTGGCTGTGTAAAAATAATATGAAGTCACCATGTAAGGACCTTAACATATTAAACAATATACACACATTTAATTGCAAAATTAGCCTGCAAAGCCAGACTGAACCTGGAGGTGAAGGCAGATACTCCTGGGCTTACAGCTATACTTTCATGGATTTCAGACTTATCATTTAAAAAGTACTGAACAAGCTCAGTATTTCCCTATTGACAGTATTCTCCTGGGCCTTCAAACAGTTTTTTGAGCCCCATGACTACACGGCTGTTGTTCTATTTGATATCTCATACTGAAGTTACCTCATCGACAATTTTTTTTAAGATGAAGGTATCTTCATTAAAGGAGCCAAGCAGTCGCTCAGAATGGAACACAGATGGAAAGAGAGAAGCGTAATACACTGGCTTCCCTCCAGTTGTAAGGGAAGGAATAGCAGGAGCCTGAGCAATAGAACAGTAGTATGTAAAGAATATTACAAAAGTCATCACCTATTGATTCTCCTGTCCACACAACAACTGGGAGCTCCATCCTTTTCTGTTTTCCTGAATTTTGGCTGCACTGGGAAGATTTGATGATAGCAAGGACATCAGAAGAAGAATGCCAAGGACAATAAATCCTGGAATATTTAAAGAGTAAACACTTTCTAGAACAAAGACATGGCTTCCTATATTCATTCACATGTGGCTAAGCCAAGTAATAATTTCAGCCAAGTTGCTGACCCAGAACATTTTTTTTGAACTGGAACTTTGTTGAAAATTACTACTAAACTTAAGAAATGTACCAATGTTCTTAAGAAATGATCTATAATTGTACCAAACGGTAGTCATCTAATGGACTAATTGATTAAAAAAAAATCATACAACTTTGAGGTAAAACACTGGTTGTCAGCTTCGATGAGTACACCTTAAAATATTTAAAGATAAATTGCCACTGAGTAAATCTCATTGATTGGGGACTGCAAATATTTGAGGCAGAGTCCCCAAATGAAAAACTCCCTTTGATCCACTGTGGATGAAAGCACAGTCCAGGCTTATCAAAGCAAGGCTTTCATCCCTTTCCCATTGTCATGCTGCATCTCAGTAGATGTGCAGAGCATTGTAGTGTTCAGTGTCTAAAGCTACAGATTTACGTACATTTTTCACACAAAGTCTCACTGACTATAGTGATTTATAGTTTTGAGTAAACATGTATGAGAACATGTTGTAATTTTTAGAACTGAATCTGAGCATGTTGACTTTGTGATAGTGATGTTTACAGGATATGACTCTTTGGGAGTTTACTTTAGTGCTTAAAATAAATCCATAGCTCTCTTAGTGGGAAATAATCTTCACCTGCAAGCGCATGCCAAAAAATAATGATTATAAAAGAAATCTAGTTAGTTCCTCTGTATCATGTCCCTGCATTTGGTGTCTTTTATGTAAGTACAGAATAACGTGGCCTCAGGAATCACATATTTATAAGAATGGAAGAATGAAATGCTTCTGTCTAGACAGGCCTTTAGGTTCAAACATATTTGATGATAGGGAGAAATAGCATCTCTTTCACTGGAAGAAAGACCAGAACTTGCTTGGGTTCCCTATGTCTACCAGGGGTCTAGGACTCTCCTAATTTCCAACAGGTCTTATTTTAAGCCATGCAGTTTGAATTTCAAGATACCCAGTGCAACATTACTTTAGTGTTTGTCTTAATTGTATCTTCTTCTTGCACTTACTTCCCACAAAGATCCACTTCCTAACAAACCCTCTTCTATCTGCACTAGAGTTGTAATGTCTGAGTTCCAACTCCCTGCACTTAGGCAGCTTCCAAGAGTTGCTGCTTATGATACCTGGCACCTATAACAACAATGCTGAGATTCTCCAGGTTGAGAATCCTGCTTGTGGATTTAAGTTCAAAGTTGTTCCTGCTTCCAAGGTGTGCACAAAGTATTGAGAAGGTGAACTAGGATCTAACTACCAGCCATGTTGTAGGGAATTTGGGGGTGGGAAAGCCGTGAATGCCTCCAACATTGCAACAGGGAGTATCTTTTCCTGAAGACAGCAAGTGGGGAAACTGGAGAGGGCAGCTGCCCAAGGAATCACACAGTTAATAAATATGTGTAAAAAGATAACCAATGCACCCTTTAAGCAAAGTAAAATCAAAGGGGAGGGGTACAGGCAGCCACCCAACCTGGCTGACAAGCATACCGAGGAGAAAGGAAGGGGCAGGAGTGAGATGCATTGACCTCCCCCACTGATAGCCAGCTAAGCCTGTTGTGCCACAGCCGAATCTGCTGCCCAAACAGCAACCCACATCCTCACCCCAGCCCCGGCCCCTTCAATGAGGTTAGCGGGCCAGGGGTGTCTGTTTCAGGGAGATCAGCACTGAGCGCATGCGTGATACATCCTTGGACTGCTTGCTGCTCTTGGGGTTGAAATCACAGAGCTGGGCCACTTTTTCCCACTCAGTGCCAGGCGTCTCTTCCTTCGATTCTTTCAGGAAGGCTTCCTCAGAGGCTCTGGAAAAGAAGGCAAATGATCAGATGGACACGCCCTATAGATCTCCTTGCCTCAACATAGCGAGATGTTTAACAGCTCCTATTTGTTCTTTGAACTGAAGGGAACACAAGAGGGAAGAGACTACAACCCTTGCAAAATGGCGATCCCTTAACAGAAAATTCATAGAACGACACTTTTTCATGGAAAAAATACTTGAGTGTGATAGTATGTACTGTGTGGGACCTTCCGCACTCACATCACTGTGGTCTGAACCAGTGGATCTGGACCAACCCGATGGCGCTGGTCAAGATCAACCTCCACCCCAAAGTCTTCATGAGTTTCATTGCCAGAAACTCACTTTTCTACCCTGCTTTTCCCACCCATTTAAGGGGACTCATAGCGGCTGACAAAGCTTTCTGTTCTTTTGCCCACAACAGACACCCTATGAGGTAGGTGGGGCCGTGAGAGCTCCGAAGAGAGCTGTGACTAACCCAAGGTCACCCAGCTGGCTTTCATAGGGGAGTGTGGAATCGAACCCGGTATTCCCAGATAAGAGTCTGGCTCCCTAACCACTAGACCAAACTGTCCTGAAAGTTTAGGAACAAAATTTGTACTCTGAAAGGTTAAGAACAAAAATTCCTAGCTTCAGAGCCACCAAAGAACTGGGATTCCATGACTGGGTTTATTCTCTGTCCTTTGCAGACGGAGCATACGAGCAATGGGTGGGGCTTCTTCACAGATCTGCACCAGAAGCCAACTATGGGAGCTCCTATTCCAGAATATAGATAAGCGTAGAAAGTCATTGTATGAAATTGCAACCTTTTTACAATTTTATGCAAGCCTATTTTTGTAGGTAGATGCAAACAACAACAGGATATCTATGATCCATTTGAATGCAAAGACAGGTAGTTTCGCAAGTCTGAAAACCAAACGCAGACAATATATACCTACACCCCCCGAGATTGGGAGCAAACAAACAATACCATATCAGAATACCGTTGGTATGTTCAAACACAATTGGAAAAACCACTCCCCATGAGTGAAATGTGCATTCAAATCAAAACTCTCTATTTGAATGAAAATGTGTTAGAAAGTTCTTAATTAGTGGCTTAAGACTGAGGTAGGAGGGTTGGCCCCTTCCCATAAAGGATAGCTGAATGATGCAGGCAAGAGAGGAGATGCATAACTCATTGTACTAATTGTATTAATAACTATCTAAGAGGTGCTTCTGACATGCAGGCAGCAATCCTCCCAAACTGTATTTTGTCCTCACAATATTTGAAAGGAACTGATGTGAATTTTCTAGCTTGCTAAACTATCTAGAGTCCACTGCCAATAAAAAGTGCCGGAACCATTCTCAGGCAGCCAAAACATATGGTACACTCTTAACAGCAGATACTGCCAGCTATATAAATATATATGAGATTTAGATGCTGATTTGGGAAACATACTAAGGTAGAAAATCCCATCAACAGAGGAATACAGTATACAGATACGGACATCTCAAAGGCTTGCACTACCGGAATACTGGCAGAATCTAATATTTAATGCTTCAGATATGGGGATGATAGGAGTACTGGCCTGTATAGGATTGCTGAACTGGTAAAGTGTCTCTGGGCAGATGGGGAAAAATAATAAAATGTCAAAGCACTATTACAATATGAGGATCAGGCAGAGAACATTCTTAGACCATTTTATCATTTCCCCCTATCTTTGTTTAGATCCTTCTCTAGTGTATACTTCTTTATAGAGCCCTTCAATCTTCCTCTGCTGTTTTAGCATGAAAAACAGCATTAACTCCCAATTTGGTCTTGCGGCTAGAGTACCAGGCTCATATCTCATACTCAGCAAGTTTGATTCTGCAGTTCTCCATGAAACTATCTGGATGACCTTAGGCTAGTCACAGCTCTGTTCTGAGCTCTCACGGCCCCACCTACCTCACCAAGTGTTTGCTATGACAAGAAGAGAAAGCTTTGTCAGCCACTTTGAGTCCCCGTAAATGGGTGAGAAAAGGGGTAGAAAAGCCAACTTTTATTATTTTAGGAATAAAACCACAGCGATTAAATAATAATAATTAAACCTAGAGGGTTCCCACCATACCTTCTAACTTGTAATTTCTCCATACACAACTGAGCTTATCCACAATGGAGATACAGAGGAGGAAGCAAGAAAAGGTGAGGAAGAGAGAAGGACAAGATGCTAGCTTGGAGAAAGTGAGTGAATCCGCACTTTGCCTCCTATTACTGAGAGGCAAAGCACTAGAATGTTCTAAGCTATCTGTACTTGTGGAGGGCTAGAGCATTTTAAACCTACCCGCAGTGTGAATGGTTATCCTGATGGTAGCCATCGTGGAGCCCCGGCAATGGCACTAGCATGCCTGTGCAACACCATTGCCGTGGGAACCAGGTGACCCAGTGTGTCATTGCATGTGTGCCACTGGTCACATGCCCCTCCTGCACCTCTTCCACCCAGAAGACGCATGAATGGGAGCTTGCTGGGCAATTTTACCTGCTCCATGACTATACTGCCTTGGGGATGCTCCAGGATGCGCAAAGCTGTTTCTAATTAAGAAACAGCTCTGTGAGGTGTGGATGTACTGTCTGGGATCTCCCCCCACCTTGACTAGTCAGTCAAGGGCGGAAATGCCCAGTGTTACTGCTACACTTGACAGGTAGGGATCTGGTAGTATTAAGGGGCTGTTCCTATCAGAACCTCTCTGCCTTCTCAGAGATGCATTGCCTTCCACCCTTTGTAACAGAGGGTTTTAACTCCAAAGAGCAATGCTCCGCTCCCCAATGACTGAAGCGACTGAGGAATTTGCTCTTCATTAGTCTCCTCTGTTTGTGGGAGATTCCAGAGGATACCCCAGGTGATGCCTCCCTCAGACCACATCAGTGTGTGGAAGACAGGCTCTTAGTATGCTTGCTAGTCTGGTATATTGGCCAGTGGAGAACCACCGTAGAGACTGTTTGAGATTCTTTTAATTCTTAAAGAAATAGGAGTAGCAGCACATCTGACAAGACGGGGCTTTCTAAATAGGATATGGAAGCTAACCAATCAAACTTCTGTACCACCACCACTTAGTCAAAAGGTTTCTGGAAAACTCCTGTTTTCTGGACCCAAGTTTGAACACACATGAGTTTGGATGCCATTTTTTCTCAGAAATAGCAGCAAAGGTTACAACCCTCACCCACAGATATGCAAATCTCATTAGCAACAAACATGCAAATAGAGGTGATAAGGGAATACTGTGGTCATTTGTTTAAGGGGCATTTTCTGAATATAAGGAAGAGATACAGTCATGACTTAACTGCATTTCATATTATCTGCAAGAATACTTTTGGGCAGTCAAGTATCTGTCAAAAAGCAAATGCATGCTTAGGGCTTGTGTGCAGCCAGAACTCTCCTTTCCAATTGAGGAGATGCAGCCCACCACCAGCATCGAGAATACCCCATAAGGAAGTACACAAAGATAAGAGCAAGAGAAACATACACGTAGCCAATCACATCGGCATCCGGCTGCTGGTAAAAGGCTTTGTCAGCAATCCTACGGTGTGACCCAGAGACAGAAGAAAGCGCAGAGCAGAGAGGCAGCAAAGAGTTAAAGAGAGAAAGATGGGTTAGTGCTCTTGGAGAGTGAAGCAGCAACAGAATATATATTGCAGGATAGCAAAGGGGTTTGTTAAGAGATACATTAGCCAAACACTGAGGAGAGACAGAAATAGGACCCCCTTCAGAACAAACACCCCTCACCACAATGGTCCTAAAGCAGAGACTGCAGCTTCTGGGAAATGCAGTACCAAATCATCCCCAGATTAACAATTCATGCTCCAGTAGAGATGTCTGTAATAACTACTTTGAGAATGTTTACGTGAGACGGTATTTAGGCAGATAATGTGAAAATGGTTACCTAAATGTTGCAAATTATACAAGAGTGACCCATCTTCCTGTATAGCTGGGAATCTCTTACTAGAATTATTTCACACAGCATAATTTAGGGATATGCACGAATGAATTGTATTGAATCAAATGCAAGAAAATTTGTATTCATTCAAATAGACCCCTTTAAATGTGGTAGAATTCGAATTTGGTACCAATGTTCAATCCCATACACATCCCATATAAATGCATACGAATCCCATACATATCCCACATGAATCCCACACGAAACTTCACTGAAACATTCAAATTCGAATGTCAATCTTCGAATGTGCCAACATTCGATTTCAATCTCCAAATCTGGCCAAATTCATACGAATTTCAAATGTTAAAAATATCCATGCACGTCGCAACTTAATATTGTTAATGTTGCAGTGCCATGGATGATGTGGCTATTGGGCTTGCTGACACAGTTTGCCTTCAAATTGTATTTCTCAGCCCACCCTTACTGCTGCACCACCAAGAAAACGCTGCTTGTGCTTGTTGTGCGATGCTACAACTCCAGGAATAACATCTATTCCCACAGCTCAAAATACTTTGGCAACTGGGTGCCACTGCTTACAGCTGTTAAAAATCGATCGACAATCTTTTCTCCTCTTTTTCTCTCAGCTGTACCTGTTGTTGGCTCGGTTTCGCTCCATCTGCTCATTCTGCCGTAAGTTCCACTCTTCCAAGTCCTTCTTGGCCTTTTCACGCCATTCTTGTTCTAATAACTTGGAAGCAGCATCTAAGATGAGACAGACATAAGTTTTTAAACTTCCCTGCTCTCCTCAACCCCATAATATTATTGAAAGCATTGCCCCAGCAAATACCGTTCTCATTTTTCATTTTGCTTCAGAAAAAAAATACTGTGGTTTTTTTTCCTTGTTTCTTTTTTTTCTTTCTTTTTCTGCATAACTTTACATACATATATATTAAATACAAGCCAAAAATTGCTTCATCGCATGTTTATAGGGATACCTGATGATTGGCTAAGCCAGTGGTTCTCAACCTTCCTAATGTCGCGACCCCTTAATGGAGTT
>MTQE01000401.1:19394173-19408772 GCA_014337955.1 Aspidoscelis marmoratus
TCAAAACGTTTTGAATTCGAGATAACGACGTCGTGGGGATGCGGCTTAAGAAACTTTTCCAGTAATCATACTACCTATTCTTGAGAAGTGTCAAAACTCCAACAGAGAAAACAGAAACATGTGCAAGTGTCAGGAAATCATTCTATTTACTGCCAAAAGAAAATTTAAAACCAAAACAAAAATACCCACAAATAAACAGGTCAATTCAGAATCACGGTAGGCCAAAGTTAAGATAAAGGTTTCAAGGACGTGAGTCATTGGTTGCCATCTCAGTGATCTTTATCCTTATCCTCCCCACGAACAAAACTTGTTTTCCTATTGAATTAACACTCCATTGGCCTGTGCTGTCAATCCTGCATTTCTGGCAAGAACTTTTAAAAGACTCACATGTTTACAACCTGGAGGTGGATTTAAAGCACCATTACCAGTACTGGCCCTAGTGAGGAGCACATGTCTGATTTTAAATGTTGTTACCTTCCCTGAGAGCTTGGGGTGCTAAGGCTCTGGGGCATCTCCCATCCTGCTGCCCCATCCTGCATCCAGCTGCTCTTGGCTATTTCTGCCCCACCTCTAGTTTGCCTGCCCCACTGGCCCCAATCTGTAGACCACCTGCCATAGTCATTCTTTTTGTAGACTAATGTCATTTTTTGGTAATGACCCTCCTCAGCAGTGACAGGCTTGTGGAAGCAACACTGGGTGTGAATTCTCAGAGGGAACCACAGGGGTCCTTTCTCCTTCTCTGCTGCTAGGTTCTTCTCCTTGCCCTACCAACCCAAAGCACTGAAATAGTGGTCACAGCTGCAGTGGGTGTGAGCAGCAGAGCAGCTGGAGCACAAGCAGGCATGAGCAGAACTGCTAGAATAACGGCAGTGGTTGTAAATACTTCATTCTCCCAGGAAAGCCACCCCCTCCAAGACTGGGGGTGCATTGGTGGGACATTACATGACAGAAGCATCACAACGGACATGAGGCCACTGCCACCACTATGCTTCAAGTTCATGTTGGGGGGGGAGCAAATGGCCCAGAGAGTTCAGGACCCACTTCAAACATGGACCCCCCCCCCCACAACCTGCATACATGCTCACTTCCTGCATACACCCCCCCCCCCGGCTCCTGCACCTCAAAACCTTCCACCTCTTGATTTAGGCTGCCTGATCTCATAGGGCTGGTGCTGACCACTGCCATTGTGCTGAAACATCCTCTGTCTTGGAATATCCTCTTTGCTCATATTAGTGGCCTCTGCAACTCCAGCTGCAAAGAAATGTAGCAGTGATGATGTGACATGGAGGTAATTTGTTGGTCCCATCCAGATGAGAGGAATATAGCATCAATATGGCACCACTGTGTTGGGGTTGCTACATATATATCTGTGGCAACCCCAGAATAGCCCCACTTCCCCCCACCTCAAAACAAAAGGGGGGGGGAGGAAAACATCAACCTATTGCTGATTTTCCAGTGATGGTGCTTTTTCTCACCCTGAAGATGGAGAGGTGACCGTTGCTCCATCCACCATGCATGTGTGTAGTTCAAAACAGCCGATCACAAATGCTTGGTGGTGGTGATGTGAACATCCAGGCATCGCAGATAACCAGATGTCCACATGGCTTAAAATGCACAAATACAGTGCCAACAGCAACGATATCTAGTCAGGAAGTAATACCTCGCATTAATACTTCCTAGCATGATATCCAGCTGCTGTATGGATGCAGCTATTGTTATTTTCCCCTGGCAAAACAAAAGAGGAAATGTGGGACTGCTTTTGGTGGTCCACTCTGACCACAGGTCAGGTGATCCACTCTGACCAATGACCACAGCTAGGAGCTTTCTAACTTATGATTCCTTTTTCCCTCTAGTGATGCCTTTACTTAGGCCTTTTGAAAGGCAATGTAGTTTCATTTCAAAAAAGTAGGAGAAATTTCAGGTGTGAGTGAAATACTCCTCCCACACATTATTAATGGTGACTGGGGATAACAAGGTAATTGCTTTAGGATGTGTTCTATAGTTTAAAAATCTACTTCTTGGGTGTTTTTCCACTGTCATTAGAAGTACCCATTAAGTACCCATTAATGGGTACAAAAATGCCATTATGTAACCATTAATGGGTACTTAATGGGTACTTTTAGTGACAGTGGAAAAACACCCCTTGTTGAAGTAGATGGAGGAATAATCTTTCTAATTGTCCTTGAGATAAAGTATGCATCTTTTAAAAAAAAGTACAAATAACACTCTTCAGTGTTTTAAAACAGCCCAAATTCAGTCAATGGACCTTTTTTGTTATGCTGTTTAGATGTTAGATATGTTTGGGCCACACTGATGGCTGAGATTAAGGATCATGGCAGTGGCAGACTAAAGCAAGAACATGGTTCATATCATGGGTCATGGTGCTTAATGGTTGCCACTGGAGAAACAGAGCAAGGCAGGGGACTTGAGGGAGCTCTGCTGCACTAACTCCACCTCCCCTGTGACTGTTCTTCTCACTCTGCCTCTCTTACCCCACTGCCAACTCTCCTGCCCCCCTCTCCCCACTGATCCCTTGTCTGCCCACTGGATACCCGTCCTCCACCTGCTTACATACCCTGCCATCCTCCTTCCCTCATAAAATAACACAGAACTACTTTGTCTGCACTGCCACAACCCCTTTCCTACCAACGGAGCAATTACAGGAGCAGCTGCCTAATGGGGAAAAGAAGAGAAGATGCAGCAGGCTATTTTGAAGAGGCTGGATGGGTTCTCCTGGATTCCCAACCTGAAGGCCTGTTCCCGAAGGTGACAAGAAACAACAATACACTTCATAAATGGTTTCATTCCCAAATATACACTATGGCTGCACTCACCCCGAAGCTTTAATCCAGCTTCAGTCCACCTTCAGAGTGAGAGAATACATCAGCGGGGTGGATAGTAATTTTCTTTCCAGAATAATTAATCCAAATTTGTATTTTCTGAGTTAGATAATGCCAAAGATCAAACACACTTTGCTGATGTGTTATTCCACTCTGAAAGTGGACTGAAGCCAGATTAAAATTTAGGGGTGAATACAGTCTCAGTTTCTTACTTCCCATTTCAACACTATTCTTCCCACACTTGAAGACCCGTTGTTTACTCCCAGCAGAACAAACTCTTCTTCTTCAACCTAAAGGGTTTGTTCCTTCTCTGCCTTGTGGTCCAGCAACGTACTGAAGGCCATAAGTTTCCCAGCTGTGTCACCATAGACAAAGCTGTATTCTCTTCCCTTTTTCTGCTACAGCAGAGTACACAGGTCCTTACCTGAAAGACATCTCCATTCACGGTAGCCCCTGCACTGTCAAATTCAGCTGCAGAGCAAATAAAAGGAAAGGTGTTATCAGTGGTGAGTGGTAGCAGCAGAAACTCTATCCAAGAAATAGCTTTGGTTAGGTAACAGAGAAGGTTCAGGCACGAGTTTGCTGCCCTGTCATTTTAGGGAGCAGCAAAAAAAAGGTCTGTACCAACAAAGACCAACATGTAGTTGCTTCAAGAAGAAA
Source organism: Aspidoscelis marmoratus (assembly GCA_014337955.1). Lineage (NCBI taxonomy): Eukaryota > Metazoa > Chordata > Lepidosauria > Squamata > Teiidae > Aspidoscelis > Aspidoscelis marmoratus. Next base: position 19,397,674 of record MTQE01000401.1, read on the forward strand.
GAAAGACGCCCCACAAAACTGAGCAGAAGGCCAAGATTTAAGGGTTCAGAATCTGGATTGCCCCCTCTATTTCCCAAGAGCCAATGACTGTAGAGTAGTTCGCTTTTAAATCTTATGGACAATCTTCTGAGGAGAAGTCATTTTGCCAGTTTGTGACTCATTCTGCTATAGGTAAAAGTGAGATAAAGACTCACTAATTGCCTAGGAAATGTTCACAAATGCCAGGAGTGCCCTTTCGTCAAACAGTTTCTGATAGCAGAAGCTGATGCATGTTTAGTCAGTTAAAGAAGGCTTTCTTTTTATTTATTGGGCTACAGGCATTGATTTCTGGAGACAACACAAAGTGGTATGGAAAAAGAATGAAATCTATGTAAAATATCTGCATGGACCAGTGGTAAGGGGGGAGTGAGCCTGATCTTAAACATTACATACTTACTCAGGCATCAGTCCTATTATTCAGAGACATAATAAACAAACCCTTGTAAAAGTACTAGAGGACACCATCTAAACCAGGTGTCATCAGCCTGGTACCCTGGCTGGGACTCATAGGGCTTGTAGGCCTAAACACCTGTAGGGCATCAGGACAGTGAAGGTCGGTCTAATGGCTCAGATGCTAGGACAGTAAACGCAAACAATAACAGTTTTATTGTCATATAAGGTCAATTTGCTTTGTAGAAGAAGATAACTGGTCAAAAATAAAATTTTAAAAATCTTTACTAGGTTAGTTAATAATTGGGAACCTTGCAGTTTTTCATACTAAAAAAAGTCTTTAAATTATTTCTTGACCGTTTAATGTGAGCGGCAGATGGGCATTGTTAGCAGCCAAGGTGAACATGCCCTTGATAAAGAGTTTTTCATCTGTACTGTAACCAGAAGGACAGATTGCATTACAACAGCAGTTTCTCTTTCCTTTGTGAGCCTTAATAGCCCAATATTTGTCCTGCACTGAATGTAAAAAATCTATGGAGTTAGCTGTTGGCATAAGACATAAATAGTATTTATTTTTTCTGGGGTGGTCAGATACCTCTTATTTTCTTTTCCACGTGTAACATTGGTGGCTTGTAAACAGGGCTCCCTTTATTTCTGAAGCAACACCAAGCAAGGCTGGCTAAACTGTAGCCCAGATACACTCCCATCGTCCTCCCTTTTTAAAACTCTCACAGTGGTTGCATGTCCTCAAAAATAATCTCAGGGAATGGGGGAAGAGATGGCACATATTGCACCCAGGTGGGGCATGCGTCAATAGAGAGAAGGGAGTAATTAAAAATGTCACCATCTTATTTCTCTTCCCCTCTCCCCTGTTTGAATTTCCCTTCCCCACCTAGTAAACTCTATGACACCTAACTGGTAAATCCCAGAGAGTCCTTGAAATCAGATCAAGGGAATCATCAATTCATGCTGCAGAAAACTCAGCACTGGATTTATCTGTTCATTTGTTTGTTCGTGGCATTTATGTGCTGCTTTCCCCCCAGAGAGCCCAAGCATTCTACTTCCTTTTTATCTTTCAACAGCCCTGTAAATTAAGTTGAGAAGTGAGTGATCCATTGAGCTTCTATGGCAAAGCCAGGGCTCTAATCATCATTTTAATGACCATCAGGGTCTTAAAAAAAGAAAGAAAAAAGAATGTGCCCAACTGAGCAACATTCTGTTCTTGAAATACGTAGAGATCTTTCTGTCCCTCTAATAGAGAAATTGCAGTACTGTAGATCCTCAATTGAAATGCTGAGATAAATGAATTCTGTTTTTAAGATTAGCCAGTCCAAGGATAAGCTCTAAAATTACAGTGTTTTTTACACTGCAAGAAAACAGTTTAAACATTTATGAGGATCCAGACTGCTCACGTAACAGCATGTTTCAAAGGCTACATGAGGATGCAAGGCTGACATTCCCTTAAAAATTGTAACTTTGGCAAAATAATGTAACTTTCTCATGTGGGAAGGAGATCTGTTTCAAGGCTCCTGTGGAAGCAAAGCCAAGACCAGGCTTGTCTATGACTTGTTCGGTTCCCTCCTGGGCTTTTGGTAGCAGCGGCAGCAGCATGACAAGCAGAAATTAAGGTGAAGTTTTCTTGGCAGAGAGATAAAACAGTGGAGCAAAATCCCACTGAAGAAGCCACAGCTCAGTGGTAATATAAGCAGCTTGGAAAGCCAAGGATTGCTAGTTTAGGTCCCAGACTCTCTGGAAGTAGGGTTTGGCAAACCACTCCTGTAACTCTGCCAAGAAAACTGCATGGAGGTGCCCATGGAGGTGCCCATACAGTCAACCGGGAGTCAGATACAACTCAATGGTACCCAACAACAAAGGCCTCATCAGGCAAATCCCTGTTGTTTAGACTGACGATGAAACCACAGGAGCAGATCAGTTAAAAAAATAGCTCATGACCCTAAGCAGTCACAAGTCAAAGGGACAGAAGTTGGGAAAAGCCCCGACGGCAAGAAAACATGCCCTGAGCCATCATGAAAAGAGAGCACACGTCTCGTCGTTTTGGTGGCTACGTGGAATGGAGGGCAGGGTGCTGAGCCTCTGAGCCTTGACAGAAGTGGGAAGTTCATAGGCATAACTTTGTCCTACAGGTAGCACCTGCGTTGAAATTATCTCTTCTTGGCAACCATTCAAGTTGCAGGCATACTGGCCTCCCTTTGATTTGGCCAACCCACTTCCTTCCTTTACCCTTTTTTTCTTGCCTTAACATAGCACACAGCCTGAATTGCTGCCTACACCCACAATGAGTAGGTCTAGTTCGGCAACATTTGTAGGGCTCCTCCCAAAGCCAAATGCCGACTCCTGTCCCACTGTCCCTTCCTGTTATAGTCTTTTCCACCACCACCGCTGGTCAGACTAAAAGCTACCTGCCCTACCTTAGTATCCCAGGGAAGCAGAGTTACTCTGGGGGTCTTTTGTCCTGGGAATACTGCAGAAGATGCTGACCTAAGTGATGCTCCAAGGCCATTCATCAGTGATATCTGAGGAGGGAGTTTTCCCTGCCCCCTAAGGGTTAGGCTTAGTTGGCCTTTAAATCTACCCGCCTTGTTTCTTGCCCAAGCCTAGAGAGGTTGCTATGAAGAATGAAGGATGGGTTTCTCTCAGGTAAAGGTGGCCACCTTAAGTTGGAAGAAAATTCTTGGAAATCCCCCACCAAGGGCCATACTTTCATAGGCCGCCCTCCCTCAAGAGATCCCCCCCCCACAGAACAGCTGTTCCCCACTCTCTAGCTCTGGGCGGCTCTGCTTGAGCGATGTCACCCCTGCCACTCTGGGGAAGGAGAAGCCATTGTGCTTCGCCCAAATGACGGCCCTGGAGTCAAGTCCCCTGCCGTCTCTACCTCCGGATTTTCCCGCAGCCTCGGAAGAGCCACCGAGGCTCTTTAACGCATAAAAGGGACGCGGAAAGGGCCGTCGGGGGGCTGTATGGTGGAGCTCTGAGCGCCAGCAGGCGAGCCAAGGCTAACGATGCGCCAAATCCTAAGGGGAGAGACAGGAGGGGCTGGAAAGGAACGGGGCGGCAGGCGAGCTTCCCTCCATCTGCCTCTCCTCCTCCTGGACGTCCCCGAAGGCCCCTAAGGGCGAGCCTGCCTCACGCCGGACAGCTCCCCAGGACGCTGCCCGCCCCTTCGGCTCGCCCGGACGGGCGGCTGCCTGGAGGTTCGTTGCTTCTCTCCATAGGCCCGTGCGCGCTCCTTGACGGGCAGGTGTCTCTCCGGGCCTCCCCTCCCCTCCTCCCTCCCTCCTCCCGGTCGCTCACCGGCCAGCCCGGCGCCTCCCGCCTCCTGGCTGCTGCCCCCGGCGGCGATGCCGTCGGCGGCGCCGAAGCCCTCGTCGTTTTCGATGCCCGCGATCTCGCTCTCCTGCTGAGCCAAGAAAGCGGCGGCCGGGTCCTCCTCGGCGGCCTCGGGGGCTCCGCTCTCCGAGGAGGAGAAGAAACCAAAGTCATCAGCCATGTTGATTAATTTCCGCCGCCGCGCCGCCTTCCTCGAGGATGACGACGGGCGCACGGAGCAGGAGCGGCCGCGACGGCGCCTGCGGGCTGCAAAGAGACGCCGGAGGGGAAAGCGCGGCGGCGCGAGCAGCAGGGAGAGGCCGGCCTCGGCTGTCGTCGTCGCGGCGGCGGGAGGAGCCTAGCGCGAGTGCGGGGCTCGGCAGAACGGGGGTGACCTCACTTAGGCAGGCTGCCGTGGCAAGCTGCAACCGCTAGGGGGCGCGCTGCAACGGCGCTCGACAGCTCGGGGGAGCGGCGGCCGAGCCGGTTGAGAGCCTCGCCATGTCCTGCCGGATCGGACCGTCGAACTCGGCGGCCGGTTCTCTCGGGGTTCCAGCAGCTGCGTATCGCATATGGAGGCCCAAAGGCGGGACACGATTTGCCCAGCGCACGAGTCTCCCCGCGGCTGACCTTCGAGGCGCCCCATCTGCTGCATGGAGGCTGTCGCGCTGCCGTCGGGGCTAGATGCTCTCCACGGCCCAACCTTTACGAATTTGTCCGAGCCGATTCTGAAGAGGCCCACTGTGGGTACCGACACCACGTTTCATGGGAGCAAATTCCAGTCACCCGCCATCTGTGATGAGTGCATAAGAACTAAGAGGAGCCCTGCTGGATCGGGCCACAGCCCATCTAGATCAACATCCTGCCTCACACAGTGGCCCACCAATTGCTTCTGGGCATCTCAAGCAGAGACAAGATCAAGCCTTCCTTTGGTTCCTTTGATTGCTCCATCAGATAAACCCTACTTCTAGTATTGGGGAAACAGGGACATTTGTCCCCCAAATTTTTCTATATTATTTTCCACCTCAATCGTATCCCCTTTCCTGATAGAGGAGTTCTGGTAATCCCTTGACCATTTTAGTTTTCCTTGTTTGAACCTTTCCCGGTTCTGCTATGTCCTGTTTGAACTAGTGGCAACCAAAACTGCACATTATATTTTAGGTATGATCACATCACTGGCTGCCTCCAGAGGGCGGCCAGATATAGTGCAAGAAAGCAATTATGGAGGGTATTGCTCCCCCACATTTTGGTCATGCGCAATCCAGGCGATTCACCTGTCACCTCCTCCGTGCATGCATAGTTGGTAATCGTTTCAACCTCCACACATGCGTACTGGACACAGCTACAATTGCTGTACCGTCCAGAAAGATAAGCAGCTCCCTAAAAAGTGCTGCAGCTGGGAAGCCTTTGACTAGTGTTGGGTTTTCCAGCAACAGTTAAAAGCATTTTAGGGTTGAAAAAATGCGACTGTGGTGGGGTTGCCTATGATATGTCATCCAGTTTGGATGGGGCCATTGATGTAAATAAAGACATAATATTTGCAAGTTTCCTTTCAGTACCATTTCTAATCAATCCTGTTAAGCTGTTGTCCTTGTTTTCCTAATGTACCCTTTTTCATGTTGAATGACACCTGGCATTTGATGACACCTTAAAAGACATGTTTGCCTGGGAGACTTTCAGTGCAACCCTATCTCCATCTGGAATTTAGGGTGCATCCAGTCATAAATTTAAAAATGTGAACTTATCTTTTCTCCAAAGTAAAAAAAAAAAAAAATGTTTGCAGGGAGAACGGATTGTCCCCACATTCTCCGAATGCTCCAAAGCAGCAGGCAGGGCAATTCTGACCTCGTAGTCAGCCCCTCCCTCTCTGAAAGGCCTCCTGTTTCCAAGTGAGGACAAACTCTTGTAAGATCTCATCCAAACACACAGAAAATGGGGAAATCCTCAAGCAATGTTCAGGTAGGTTGGAGGTTTTTGCTGTACATCACCAGGCTTTGCTTTGCAGGGACAGGGAAGCATTCTAAAAGCTGTTTGGCACTATGACAGCTGCTCTGTAGCTTCTGCGAAGTATATTTCCTGTCTGGGTGCAGCCTCTGACTGCACTTTAGCTCATCTTTTGTACAGAGTTGTGATCATTGCTCCACCCACCATGCATGTGTAGAAGCCAAAACAGCTGACCATACATGAACGGTGGTAGCAGTGTGCACATTGGTCATTCAGGATACCCAGATGTCTGGATGCGTGAGTGACTTAGAAATATGCAGCTGTCTAGCCAGGAAGTGATAATGGTAGGGGAGCAATAGACACATTATTGTTTCCTAGCATGATGTCCCGCTGCTGCTTGGAGGTGGCCTTGGACCACTTTAAACAAAGGGATTAGATGAATATATGGAGGATACAGCTCTGAATGGATATCATTAATGATGAATATATACTATCCTCAGTATTGAAGAAGGAATGCTGCTTTGGGCTCAACATGTGTGAGGAGAAAGCTATTGTGCTTCTGTCCAACATGTGAATAGCCACACCAAATGTTTGAATACTGCAGGAAAGAGGATCCTTAACTGGAAACATTATCTTTCTTGACCTATGTACAATAGGTTGTTCTTACAGAATTATCACTCAATGAGATTGGCAACAAACAGCAGATTTAATGTAGAAAAGGTAGGGGAGATAAAACACCCTCATCTAGCAGCTGCTTAAATCTACTACTGTTAAACAAATGTGCCCTGTTTTCACTATATGTATTACTGTTTTGGGGTGAACATAACATTATATTGGTCCAGCCATCCTGAATTTCCCATTTCTTTCTCTGGACTATGAGACATTTTTCTTCTGTTAAAAGGAGATTGAAAAAAGAATAGACTGTTCCACCAATGTGGAAACCAACAATTCCACAAACATAGAGTTGCTCTGAATCCCATTTAAGGGACATGTTTGCAGGTAGGAGCTGAGACAGGCTCACTTCCCTCCCATAACATACTGCCTGCAGTTGGGATGGTCACACACTTGCATGGTCCATTGTGAGGAGGGTATGAAAGCACTATCACTTATACTGCTTAAAAAAAAAAACTAGTTTCAAAGCACATAGAATTGGAACTTTTGGAGCCCCTGTCCAGAGTAATCACAGGCTACCATTTTATGGCTGGGCATTTGGAGGAACCATCCCAGGTTAGCTATCTGGTTATTCTAGCATCTGAGTAGAACAGGCAGTCAGATATTCATCACTCTGTGCAGGTTGACCAATGCAAGCAGAGAGGTAGCTTAAGGACAAAATGGCAAGATTCCCTATCCCTAACACAGTTATATGAGGACCTAATCAGGGTGCCTCTATCTTTGTTAGCTGTGTAGAAGATGACATTTTGGCAGGGATTGCTAGCATCATACCTGCTGAAACCTCCCCATGCTACACAACTACAGTATATTCTGGTGTATAAGACTACTTTTTAACCCAGGAAAATCTTCTCAAAAGTCGGGGGTCGTCTTATATGCTGGGTGTCATCTTCTTGTATGGCAAGTATATCCCAAACCCTATATTTTAAATGGGAAAGTTGGGGGTCGTCTTATACGCCCAGTCATCTTATACGCCGGAATATATGGGTATTTTAAAGTTAAGAACCCTGACCAGGATTCCATATGACATTATGCACCAACATGACTCTCCCTCTCAAGCTACGTTTTATATCTTAAAATGGTACTGGATGCAGTCAAATCTTATGATTTTTGTTACTGCCCTCTAGTGGTGACACTTGAATATTTTGATAACCCTCATCATAGCTCACACCTGAGCCATGTCTTCACAGCAACCTTATTTCGCTTTCCCTAAATCGAGATAACAGAACCGGATGCAAACGCGAATTTGCCTGTTCCCATTACTTTCAGCTTAATTGTGTTCAATCCGGATTCTGAGGACGTACGTGACTCAAGGGGGGACTCCAGTGGCTACCTTTTAAAAGCTGCTTTTCGGGGCTGCCCTGTCCTCTTCCTCCTGGCGTGAACGTACCACCCATAACAGACCCCTTCACGGAGCCTAGCTGGGTGGCTGCCTTGCCTGGATGGAGGAAAAACAGGCACCGGCAGCCAGCAATTCTTTGCCCTCCTCTCCCCATTTCCCAGGGCACACAGCAGCAGCAGCAGCAACTCAAACCCCCTTCACATCCACAGCCTTTAAAACAGAACCTCCAGGGCTTTCCTTTCCTTTCCCTTTCCCTTTTTAAAGGTCAGAACTTTCAAAGAGCTAGAATTGTGCAAAACTGCAACATTGTTATTAAGGTGTGAAGAGGCTAGATCACTACAGTGTAGCTTTAAGGACTGGATTTTTATAGTGGCTGTTTTGAGGGTGGATTTTTTTCAATGAAATCACTATCTTTGGAAGCAAGCTATTGGGGGAGGGAAACCCTAAACATGGATTCTCATCCCTTAACACGGTACGGTCCCCACAGTAAAAAATGTAAAACGTTTCAAGCACGGGATCGGGAGTGAGACCTGTTGAAATCAGGATTGAGATTCACCACGCTTTGGGGTGGTTTAACACGGAGAAAGTGTGTTAAGCCAAACTGCCGTGCGGACTCCGAGGATTGAAAACGTTTTGAATCCGAGATAAGGTTGCCGTGGAGACACGGCCCTGGAGATGTTGATAACAGGAAGTCAGAAATGTCATCTAGCCTCATCTGCTGCCATCGTTCAAAGGCTTCTCTGGGTAGCTGTTTACTACAAGAGATTAGATCACACAATTATCTATAAATGACCTTGTTTGCTGAGCTGCTGGCCACTTTGTAGAACCAGCCTGGCAGTTCATATTTTGGGGATAACTGCTCAGCCTATGGCCCGTCTGAGTTCCTTACAACCAAACTGACAATTTTGTGTTCACACACTTCTATAATTGAAGTGTGTTTTTTGTCTCCTTGGAAAGAGTTAATTCCCCATCCCTCCCTCCCTGCTGTACTGTAATTTAGGGGAAATTTTTTTTCCTCCCATAACACTCCAGTCTCCCATTTTAAGAACATGTACATTAAACACATCTAAAAGAAAGAATAACTTTGGCCTTTAAAAAATCAGAGATCCACAAATCAAATTGTTATGAGGGATTCTTTCACATTTGTCTTATCTTAGGAGGGCCATATTTCTACCTTAGTTACGCCTAAGTGTTTGTTACATTCTAGAACTTGTATTTTCTTCTGACCTCTTTTTTGCTTTCTGCTCCACTGCATCACTTTGCCTTTTAGTGTGCCTCTTTGCAGTCTTGTATCTCACATCAACACTTTTTTTCTTCAGTTCAGTACTGTTTTTCAAAGTGGTTAAGTGTCAAAACAATATCATCAACGTACACCTATTCCTAAAGAACAGAATAAACTTGATATATCCTCTTTGCAGCAAACATCTGTAGTGCACAGAAATAGAAGACTTTCTGGAGGACAGATATATAGCTTCTAGAACTGAGGCCTAGATATCACCTCCAAGTTGAAGAGACAGGCAGGATGCATCTAGGCCATTTGCAGAGATCTGAGAGCAGATTAAGGTTTGGTCTTCATCTTCTGCTGAGAATGATCAAAAGCAACTGGTGGGCCAGTGTGTGAGACAGAATGCTGGGCTAACTGGGTTGTGGCCCAATCCAGTAGGGCTCCTCTTATCTTCTTAAGACTTCATGTATTTCTTGATCAAAAAATTGGATAGTGAAGCTTTGGAAATATGCTCCTTTCTTTAGATTACTTGCAGAACCGGAAGAGCAGAAACTAGATCATTTTTGAAAGACTTGGAAATGATATACTGAGTTTAGCTTAGGAAACTATACAGCTAATATTTCCATATAGGGTTTTGTTTAGAGTTTATTTTATTTATTTGTTATCTCATTTTGTTGTCGGTTTTTCTTTTTTTCTTCTCATTTTTCAATTATTACCAAAAAAACCCAAGTAGGCCCTCCAATGACTTATTGGGCCTATATGTTTCTCTTCATTTTTGTTGGTTGTCAGCTTTCAGACAAAGGCATATAATAAATAAGATAAAGATATCTGAAAATATTAATTTTTTCATTTAATTTTACATATATAATTTCACTTGCTTGCTTCTGTGAACAATTTAATATATAAATTAATACAGAGTTTTTAAAAGCTGAAAACCTATGTCGGAGAAGTATAAGCTATACTACTATATTCATACTTCAACCGGTAGGTTTGAAATTCTTAATATTTTGCTTCAGATGATAGCAAAACTCCTATTGGGTCTTCCTCCGTTTTCCCCAGCTACTTATTGCCTTCATTGTTCAACATCTGCTCCACCTTTAGCTGATTGTAGCATCAGCTCTATAAAAGATCTTTCCTCTCTTAGCGCCTGATAATGAGGGACTTCTAAATTCAGTAGATCTATGCAAAGGATCTGAATAGCAGCAATAGACTGAATAAATTGGTGCCAGATCCTGTATGTGTCTTTGAATTCAGGGACATCAGAGGAAAAAATAGTGATGTAGTCACTACCCATCTGTTCCTTTTCTCAAGCTCAGTTATTCCTATAAAGGGACAGAAAAGGGCTATACAGTGAATATTTGGAGTTCTATTGCCCTCTGGAAGGGAAGGTACAGTGAGCCATGAACCTTATGTTACGTGGGTCTGCCAATGACAAATCAGATTTGCTACATCAAGAAACTGCAGGATGAGTGTCAGAAGGGCTAATGCCCAGAATGAATTTAGGATTGCAAGAGATGCCAAAAGCAACAAATAAATGTCAAATATGCTATAGGACTTTGACAGGGAAAGAACAGTGAATTGGTTAAAAATGACATTGAGAAAGCAGAACTTAAGAACTGCTACAAAGGAAATGAACCTCACCTGGCTTTCATTGTGCCACTGAGGGAATAAAAGAACCAAAGCTCTGGATAGACATGGAGGAGGTAAGGGAACACTTGGCTACCTTAAATGAATTCAGATCTCCAGGCCCAGCTAAATGGCAACCTAAAGTGCCTGGATGAGGTACCAGATGTAGTTGCAGAACTACTCTCTATGATTTCTGACAATTTCTGGAGAACAGAAGTCCCAGAAGATTGGAGAAGGTCAGTGATTGTCCCTGTCTCCAAAAAAGGTGAGGAGGTGGACCCAGGAAACTACAGGCCTGTAAGCCTGATTTCACTGGGCAAGATCTTTGAACAGATTATTAAACAGCATGTATGTGAACACTTAGGTGTTAATGCAGTAATTAACCAGAGCTAACATGGATTTGTAATAAATAAGTCATATCAGATTAATCTCATTTCATGATAGAATCACTGGATGAACCGATCAGGGAAATGTCAGATGTAGGGCATCTCTTTTTGCTTTCCTCTTGTGTCGGATTTTAAAAATGCGGGTTGTAAT
>MTQE01000401.1:19424308-19450885 GCA_014337955.1 Aspidoscelis marmoratus
TTACCCGCCCAGAGACCTTTGAGTATGGGGTGGGATAGAAATGTAAATAATAAGTAAATTAAATAAATATAAATGTATGCCTGCATATGCTCACACATATCTGTAGGGATCTGTCCTTCCTTTCTGATGAACCTATCAGAGCACACCATCCTTCCATGGTTAAACGAACAAGATCCAAATCATATTTAGCTACATTCTTAAGGAGCTCTTGTATGAGATTTACAATCTTTTAACCAAAACAAGTACTGTGTTTCTCATTAAATGTGACTTTTTTGTACAAGGACTGATAAGTGGCCAGTTTGAACCACAGTTTTCTTAAAAAAAAAAAAAGATTCAGAACATTTCAGCCCAGTTGCCTTAAAGACCATGCTCTGGAAATTGGGATGCATTAATTAAAAATTACTCAGCATATCATACTAAAGAATCATTAACATGGGAAGCCCTATCTACCTGAATTTTCAAAGTAATTTTAACTAATTTCTTTACTAGCTGTTTCTAAACAAGTATACCAGTTCTTAGATAAGGATCTTCCAAGGGACGATAACTGGTTAAATGTTCGAATAAACTGAAAGCTCTTACTGTGGAAAAAAGTAACCAGTGATGTTCCTCAAGTATCACCATTGGAACTAATGTGTTTTAACTGCTTCACTAGTGGTCAAAGTTTTTGAGCAGTAATCTCCAACCTTTGTTCACTTGAGTATCTCATGGCAGCCCATTTCTGTAACTTGAATCCTTTATGAAAGTTGCTGTTATTTCACTTTTGTATGTTGTGACTGTAAGGGTCTTTTGCTGTCATTATTCATGAACCCTTAAATGTGCTTGTTTTCTCTCCTGGGGTGGTTGTGAAACACTGTTTTAAAGAAGAAGACTGCATCATGTAGACTACTTGATATCACCACCACGCATACATGTAAGCAGAAGTGTTTCCTGGCAACCCTCACAAATATCACAGTCACAGACACTAAGAGCAGCTAACACCCCATCCCAAATGCCAGTCTATGGTGAATACTTGATAATACATTCCCTAGCTGTTGATAAATAAGGATGCCACTGAGGAGATGGCATGTGCTGAAGCTCTGACTGGATTTAATGTAGGTAAACAGGCCAGTGGTAGCAGTTCCCTAGACTTGGTTTTGGAAAATGGATACTGTAACATTTAAATCTGGTAAACGTATCCCTTCATGAATTGCAGAGGTCATGTAAAACAGTGATGGCCAACCTATGACACGTGTGTCACAGGTGACACGCCAAGCCCTTTTGGGTGACACACCTGGTCACTCTGGCACCTGGGTATGTAGTGCTTGCTTGTTCTTGAAGTGTACAAAATACCAACTTTCAACTGAAGATTTAGCAAACGAAATTCAGCAACAGAAGTCACTAATGTAAAGAATTATTTGTTTTTGCTTTTAATAAAATACATATATCAAAAATACAACTTTTTTACTAGAGCAGGGGTTCTCAACCTGTGGGTCGCCCCCCAGCGTCCGCCGCGCCGCCGCACCACCGCTGCTGTGAGGAGAGATTGGCGGCGGCGGGTGGCAGTTGCCTTTGAGGCGGCAGCGGGAGCATCCCCGGCGGCGCGCAAGGCGAGCGAGGCGAGGAGGATGGCGGTGGCGGTGGCGGCGGCGGCGGCGGCGACTGTGGGCAGCCCTGGGCGGCTGGCCTGGCCGCTGAGGGCAGGCGCCTGCCCGCTGCTATGCCTGCCTGCCTGCCTGCCGGGCGGTGATGGCGGTGAAGGGCGCCAGACCCGCACTGCCTGGTGCCTCGCCGCCCACCCCCTTCGCCCCCTGGAATCCGGCGTCCCCCCCCCCCAAGGAGGAGTTGTGGGTCAGGGAGGACCGAACGCAACGCCAGCGCCCCTGGCCCCGCCGTTGGGGTCGTGGAGGCATTGGGAGCTGCATTGGGGGGTCGTGGCATTAGCCACGTTGAGAACTGCTGTACTAGAGCTACAAATATCACAAAATTATGGATATTTCTAGATATGACACAGCACCCGAGTTAAGCTAGGTTTTCTTGCGAATTTTGACACACCGAGCTCAAAAGGTTCGCCATCACTGATGTAAAAAGAGATGCATTTTGGTATGAAGATAGTTTTTCATGTTGCACAAAATTTAAACTGAAACAAAGTATTATTTAAAGCCTTGCTTCTATCTTTTTTAGCTATAGGGTAATAGCTGAGAGCGGCTGTTGATAAATGTGTGCAGCAGCTCCCTCCCTTAAGTCCTGGGATGATTTGAAACAATGGGATTCCAGATGCGAATGTACACATCCGGCTTAAGTGATCGGATTTTTGTAGCTATCTTGAGGTATGAAATATATTAAGGATGCCTTGGCTCAGATAATTCAATGTAACTAATTCAGTGAAATGAACAAATAAAATATCCTGGACTGCATCTTAATGGGGAGTTTGGGTGGGAAATACTTAAGATAGTTCTGCACAGTTGCCATACAGATCCATGGTTTTCATCGCAGTTAATCTTAGCTGATAATCTTGAGACTGCTTCTTTTGCTATCCCTGATAAATTGTTAAATTTAATTAAAAACAATGTTATGGGCAATAGGAAAATGTACAGTGCAAGGGAGCGGAGGAAAAACAGCAGGCTGTTAAGTTTCTCCATTAGATTCCCAGCTGTGATCCCTCTAAAACATTTTTAATCCCTTATTGCATTGTGTTGTATTATTATATACTTCTTTTAGAAGTCTACCTGTAAAGTGGCCTATAAATAAAAGAACTAAATGGGTTGCTGTTCCATCTGTTGTAAAGTAATCCTGAGGAGTATTTATCTACATTTATATCTCATACCCTGAGATCTCAAGGTTAGGATTCCAATTACAATACATAAAAACAAGAATTGGTTAATATATCAGCAATGAAATGTGCATTCCTGGTTTTCTCCAGTAACAAGATTGAATGACCCCTATTACACAAAGAAAAAAAACCAGTTTGCAAAACAGCATTGGAGTTGCATTACATTTAAATACACAAAGCACATCTGTTTCTAGCTGTTAATTACAAACTAACATAGAACAGAGGAAGGTTGAGAGCAGATAAAATGGAAGAGAAAGGAATGGAGGAAGAAGCCAAAGTATTCATTAAAGACCTAAACATTTCAGTGCTTCAGTATTGTTTATAGTTTATAATTTTTGAGTATTTATAGCTTCTCTAGTTTTCCACTTTCTACCACTAAAATAGGAATGTTGATATTTGTCTTTCGTCTCTGATGCCTTTCCCTTGCCCAGAGTACGGTATTATTGTTGTTGTTATTTTTAGTCTGTTCACAGCCTTTTTTTTCTTATTCAAGTTTGGGATCATAAATTCTGGATCTAACTTGATATTGGTTTCGTGTCCCTAGTGCTGTGCCAGTGGCTATCATTCCATATTTTCTCAGAATCCTTTGAATTCCTGTTATAAATTGTCTGTAAGAAGTGGTATTTTAAATGTGAATAAACACTCAAATCTAATCATAATTTTCATTTCTGGTTCCAAAGTGAGGATATATACATTGTTCCTCATTAGGAGTCCCCCCCCCCCCACTTTCCTCCCTTAATCTGGATCTTAGAAGATCCAGATCTTTGAAATGGGGTCTTCAATGAATCCGGTCCTTGAAGATCCAGATCTTTGCAAGGACCCAATGTTTCTCCACTGGCATTCTAGCACCCTATGCCAATGGAGGCTAGACAGAGTTGCAGTGTGAACACCAAAACACCCATCAGGTAAATCTGTTCTGCCTAAATGGAAGGCCTGCTTGTAGTGTGGAGTGATTGCCGTCACTAAGTGGGTGTGGCGGAGAGGTAAAGTTTCGTAGCAGGATACGTAACCAGCACCAACTCCGTAGCCAAATTGCATAGTTCATCTACGAAGATGCAGTTGGACACATAGGGCTGACTGTTTAGCAGCTGTGCAGATAGAACCATCTACGTAGACAGCTACATCACAACTACACAGCCTGTGCTTGACTTTGTAGGCAGCTATGAAGGATGTGCATGGCTACATAGAGGTGAGTGGTGAGGCAGGGCCGGAGCCACCCTGTTGGAAATGGCGGCTGCTAAGCCCACCCCTGGACCCCATTGCCCTGATCACAGTGCAAACGGGTACCCTCGGATCTGGTCTTCAAGGCTGAAGACTGGATCGAAGACACCTTTAAAGGGGTACATGGGAAATCTGGATTTAAGGACCCCATTCAGTCTGGACTTCCCTAATGCTGGTGTGAATGGATGGGATCCCAATAGGGTCTTGTGTGGGAACAGGGTCTTACTGATAGGTGCCTAATCGGTTCTAAATGGGTGCTTCCTACTAGTGGAACGCACGCCCCCCCCCCTACATTTTATGCCCTGCATAGATGGTTCTACTTGTTCCTGAGAGGAGGCTGCTATAAATTACTGAACAATACCTGGTTTTTCTTATGATCTTGTAAGCTTGCACACCTTTACTATTTAACATCAGTTACTTTAGAAATTTCCTATACAGTTTTGATTCAAACCCCACTTCGTATTTCAGTATCTAAGAATGGTGATTGTCCCTCTTCAATGGCTTTGTTCTCTTATTAACCTGATGGTTTCAATTTTATTCAGGTTTTTATATATCTATGTATCTGTTGCCTTTGAGTCTTCACTGTGTACATATTGTACACAAATCTATATGAGAGGACACGAACACATTTATAAAAGGATATAACTAAATGCATGCTATCTTAAATTTCAAAGTACACATATCCCCTTTTGAATGAAGCATCAACATTTGTATAAAATTAGGAGTGAGCTTTTCAGAATGATTACACCAAAATGACCTGTGATGCCCTGTGATAGCTTGGGCATTTCTAGGATGTCATTCCACAATCTTTTTTTTTTTAAATTACCCTTCAGTTATCAAATTCTTATTTAGAGCTCTTCTCAAATTAACACTAAGATACTCCCAGTACCTTGCATTAACACATTTCACTGGTTTATTTTGAGCATCCTTTTTCTCACTATTTTCTCACTGATTCACCTCCAACTTATTTATTGTACCCAAGAGTTCATATTTGTATCATCAGAATAATGGTAAGTATTCACTTCTCAAGGATATATTCCTATCATACAGACTGCCACAGTGAGCTGACATAATACATGCAGGCATACAGAAATAATTCAACAGAATCCCTCAGGCTGTAGCATTCAGCCCAGCAAGTTGAGCTAGTATTCCTAGTCTTGTTTCAACTCTGTTCAGCCTTCAGTTGTGTCTGACATCACATGATTGCCTACTTTTGCAGAACAGTGAACCATCTAACTAGCCTCCTGAAATTTCTTTTGAAGTTTCAGTTAAAATCATCCCACCCTTCTTCCCATATCATGAAGCACAGAGCATGACCTAATCAATCGAGTAACAGAATATTTAGAAATTACTTACTGAATCCTATTTTAGAATGGCCAGGTAAATTTACTACATTTCTCATGTTTCTATGCTCAGTATATTGTCAACTGCACTTAAAATGCTGGAGTTTTCAAATTTGCAAGGTTCAGATTCATTTAGAAAATTTCTCTTCTTAGTAGGGTATAAAATTTTTTGTAAGGAAACAAGTATATCATACAAGTAATTCTACTTTTATATTTATATCATACAAGTAATTGTACTTACGGTATTTACACAGGGCTTATGGAAATTCACAGTTTAGCAAAGAACACACTTCAAAATACCTTCCCAGCCACTTTCAATGAACTTTTAATATTTAGATTCATCTTAACCTTCTTCCTAAGAATTTCCCCACAAGCCAAACAAATTCAAAGTTGGAAAAATGAATGGAATCGATGAACATTTCTACACCACATACCAGTATCAGGATTTTTTGGGAGATCATTGTTCATCCACAGTTGTGCTAGCTTTAAATATACAAAATACACTACCTTTTCTAAATCAAGAAAAACACATAGAATCATAGAATCATAGAATGGTAGAGTTGGAGGGGACCTCCTGGGTCATCGAGTCCAACCCCCTGCTCAAGGCAGGATCTCCTAAACCATCTCAGACAGATGGCTGTCCAGTCTCTGCTTGAAGACCTCCATCGAAGGGGAACCAACCACCTCCCGTGGCAGCCTGTTCCACTGGTTGATCACTCTTACTGTTAGAAATTTTTTCCTAACATCTAAACTAAATCTTTTCCCCTGCAGTTTCACGTACACCAATGTCTGGCTTCAATAAACTGGACATTAGTTAAACTTGTTTATTCTTCTTTATCTTTACAACTTGTTTGTCTTTTGTAGCTGGAACAGGTTAAATACTTGGAAATCCTGACAATCTCAGGGCCAGATGGAATTCACTGGAAAAGATGTATTTGGCTGGTTGTTTAAAAAAAGAAATCCATACACCTGATGTTTTTATTCGTGTGAAATAGGAGCAGTAAAATCCCTAGAACACACAGGTGTTTTTTGCACTTTATTCTGGAAGGTGGTCTTCTTCTGGGTCTCTTTTTTTCCTCATGCTGGTGAAACTAGAGAACCTTGTCCCCACTAGTATTTTCTGTCTGCATCAGACAGAGTGAAATTCATATCAGGAGGCCTCAAATAGCAACTTGGTCAGTATAATTCCAGAACACTGGCAGATAGGACAGATCCACTGGTGTACTAAGACCATGGGGAACCCATTAAAGTTTACATGAACTCTGGGGCTGGCATGGGGGATGGTCCAAAATGGATCAGGGCCTCCTTAATCTGAACCAGCAGATCTGGGTCAGGAACATTAAATACAGAAATACCCGCATTCTTTACATGTATACATTACAGGGACTAATGCAGACAGTAATTGGAAATAGCCAGTGAGAAATCAGGAATGACACCCAAAGACATTTTAACCAGCATATCCAGTGTTCACAATGTATTGACGCCTAAGTAGACAATATTTGTAAATCAGATGTTGGTCAGACACCAATAATTTTAAACTTTATTTTTATCATTACTAATTTTATTACTATTTTTAAGGCATCGACATATTTTAAAATCGCTTTGTATTCTGTTATTTTAATTGGTCCTGTAAAGTTCATCTTTATTGCAACTTGTGTCCATTGTTTGGAATGGCCAGAGTGGTTAATGACAATGTGTATTTTAGTCCAAAAATTTAAAGTTTTTCAACCAGTGGTTCTGTCTGTTCAATTCTCAGACTTTACAAATTACTGTCATTTTTAACAAAAATACATTATGACTTCCACAGTGACAAAAACACCTATCGGCTACGTCTTCTTGCAGTGATTATACTTAATCACACCTATGCAGAAGAAAGAATTTGTTCATATGCACAGATTTTGAGTGGTTATGCCATTTAAGGGTTCTTGCTTCATACTGAGACTTTGTTCTGTGTACTTATTGTAATGAAAAACAAGACTGTGAAGAGGTTTGAGAGTTAAGGATATAAATAAGCTATTAATCAAAATACAGTACCTGAACCTAGAAATAGTCCTTCTAACCTTTTAATGAGAAGCTCTGTTAATACTCTCAGTAGATTCTCATGGTTCTGAGGATGATAAGGACATATGTCCAGTGCAGCTTACTGGTTTTTTGTTTTGAGGTATTGTGCTAATTTACCGAAGGAAGACATTCATTGAAGGAAGGAGCCAGTTTGGTCTAGTGGTTAGGGAGCCGGGCTCTCATCTGAGAATACCAGGTTCAATTCCTCCCTCCTCCACAAAGCCAGCTGGGTGACCTTGGACTAGTCACAGTTCTCTTCTGAGCTCTCGCAGCCCAGCCTACCTCATAGAGTGTTCTGTTGTGGGGAGAAGAATAGAAAGCTTTGTCAGCTGCTTTGAATCCCCTTATATGGGTGAGAAAAGTGGGATAGAAAAGCCAACTCTTCTTTTTTTTGGCATTTGGGAATTGGCTTGATTGCTGTTTTGACCTTAAAGTGTGAAATGTATCTACCAACTGTGCTACACAGAGAAAGAACTGGGTTGGAGATGGCAGCTTTGAGTTTGGAGCCCTTGCCAGACCCTCTTGCAGGTTGGATATAAGAACTGTAGCTGCTTCTAACTGGCAGTAGAAGAGCAGAAAAAGGCCAGACCTGGCTGTAGCCTCTCACTGTAACTTTTGTTGGATTTTCTTTTGGCATTTTGAAGTAATCTAATAAGAACTCTGACTATCTTATTAATAAGGCGTGTTATTGTTTCACTCTCCTTTACCCTACACTGTGTACTGTAACTTTTAAATATAGTATCGCTTATGATCAGCCTCTTGTATGTTGTTTATATTTGATGGTTTTATGTACCAAATGGGACTTTGTAATTGTTGCATTTTGGTTCTGAATACAACTAAAACATGCAAAGCCTGGAGGAGATCATTCAGGAATTTCACAGGTCATTGTATTCCAGAAGTAGCAGTGACCTGTGGATTGGGAGGATAGAAGGAGAGGAGCAGAGCTCAGCCAGGAGCTTCCCTTTGATCTTCCTGAACTGTGTTTTGATACTCTGGCCTGGTGGTACCTGTAAGGCACACCGAACTTTAGTACTTCATGCAAAGAAGGAATCTTTGCCAGTGCTTTGACAGTGTTATGCTATATATGGAATAGGTATGGGGTTAAGGGTAAGAGCCCGACTCCATAAGCAGATTGATTAGCCTGGGATAGCAGGTGAAATGTGTCAGGCGGGTGCTGGGCTGTCCAGTTCTTTGACCTGCGGACTGTTGGTCTTACTTTGTCCATTTGCTTAAATTTTAAGCTCTTGGTAATTTATGCTGCTTTCCCTGACTAATAATTGATGCTGCCTGGATTTTTCTGTTATGTGTTCAGATTTGTTATATTTGTTAGCATTTTAATGGGTTTGTTTTGTGTTGATTTTTATTTCGGGCTTCGCTTGAGCTAAAATATCAAGTTAGCTTTGATTCAAGTAATACTCTGTAGAGTGTTTTGACTTTGTTTGTTTGTTTGTTCTCTCCCCCTTCAGGACTTGACTGGCATTGAATCCATGGATCAGTGCCGTCATACACTTGAACAACATAACTGGAACATAGAGGTGATGTATCATTTGAACATGATTTCCCAAGTACACTAATGAAAAATAGTGAATTGGATCCAGTGGTGTTTCTCTAATGATCCCAAGCTTTTTGATTTCCACGTATCCCCAGATAACAGACTTCCTCAAACCTCTTGAGCAGATTTACATTGTATGATATTAGGAAATGGAGGCAGCAGGGGAAACTGTGCATATGGAAAATCTTCCTTTCTCCGTTCAGCTTTCAGAAGTCTCTGCTATCTGAGGATCACCATTGAATCCATTCCAGATAAACGTTTTTTCCACATGAAAGTTTGTTGAAGTTTGGGCCATTTAAAAGAAAAAAACTCCATCTTCTGCACACACCACTAAATTTTGCACTTTCTACTGATAATCCACACTGATACTTCAGCTTATTAATTCTACTATGTGTATAGGCTAGAGTTCAGTGAATAGTGCAGTCATACTGCTGAAATTTTAGTAATTTCTCTGGTTGCTGCTGATTCAGGCATCTTCTCTCCCTTTAAAGGGTTAGAACTATTCTTAGGCTGTAAATGAAAGCTGATATTCTTGCAGAACTGGAGCCTGTGCACTTCCTGCTATTTTGTTGTATTTTGTTATAGTCAGGTCAAGATGCTTCCATAATTAAAAAGCTCTTTTGGTGACTTTTAATGTAGTTTTCATTACAGCTGTTGTGTGTCTTTTGCTTTTAAATTTAAAACAAAACTACCTAGACAAGGGACAGACAGTGTTCAGTATGTAGGTGCCTGTTAAAACTTCTGTGAAGCAGCAGGTTCTAAAACAAGAATGCTACAAAAATTCATAGACCATTGAAAAACAAAAGATTCTTTAAAGGCTGCTATGATGAATCTGGAATTTCTTCTCATTGGGGGATGGTTGAATAGGAGGAAGCTGTTTAAATGCAATAGCTTCAGATAAAAATATATTATCTTTCAAATTCATAAATGATGTTGCCATAAAAAGATTGCTTGATAGGGTTTGTGTGGCTTCTGAACCGAAACATTTTAAATTTGACTGCTATTCTACATGTCTTCACAATTTAAAAGAGTATTTGATTGAACTGAATACATCCAAAGTTGCCTTCAAAATCATTCAATTTTCAGGCTAATGTGTATAATTGCCTTACCTGTTCATGCTTTTGAACAGTCTGCAGTACCATCTGAGGAAGAAGTATTCTTGTAGCTCTTATGTTTCCAAATCCATACAGTGGATGCCGTAGCACTTCTTCCACACCTGAGTTACATGGCCCTTTGCCTTGCTCCTTAATGTTTTCCAGCTCTCTTAGAGCAGACCCGAGGCCCTTTCTGGACTATACCTTGAATAGGAACTTGCCATTGACATGCAAGTGCTGATTACAACAGGCCACATGTAAGTCCTGTTGTCTGCATGAGCATGTGGATGACAGGTCCCTATTCCATGATATAGTGCAGAATAAGGCTCAGTGTAGAAATGGCCTGCAAAAGTGCAGAGAGAGGGAAAGGTCCTGTTGCACAAGCAAGTTGTCAGTGCTGTCTATCATTTGAGACTTTAACTGTGTTGTTTGCTTGAGGTTTTGCTTCGTTCTCTGACTGCCACTGGGCGTACTTTAAACCTTTCTGGTCTACAAAATTTTATTAATACATACGCTTTTTAAACAATATGTTTCTAACTGCAGGTTAATTGCAAGCTAATGATCTGTAGCTTTGTAGGCATAATGTGTTGACTTGTGTTTTGGGGGTGCTCTGTAGGCAGCTGTTCAAGACCGATTGAATGAACAGGAAGGTGTCCCGAGCGTCTTCAACCCACCACCTTCTCGACCACTGCAGGTCAACACTGCTGATCACAGGATCTACAGCTATGTTGTTTCAAGACCGCAGCCGAGGGCAAGTTCTATTATATTTGACTTTTAGTTTGAATGGAGAATAACTGTTCTGTGAACAGTTCTTTAAACAAACATCTACAGTGAAAATACTTCCATATACATTTTCTGAGTTGTGTGCCCAGTGTGAACAGAACTCCTTTCTCTGTTGGAGGTTGGATTGTGCCCTGTGTCCATTCTCTTCCCAATGTAACTATTTCATTAGAGCAATTTCCAGCTTCTTTGCTTTTAGAAAAGTAGCTTCTTCTTCTGCAGAGGTAGTGATATTTTTCTTTTCATAAGATCCGTGAAGATCTTTTTGCTTTTCCTGATCTCTGGGTTAGAGCAAGAACGTGCCTAAAGTAGCTTTTATTTCACAGTTTTGGAAAGATAATTATATTTAGAAGCAAAGCTCTTTAAAATATTACTTTAGATGGAGAAAAATGTATGTGCTGCATTTACTAAATTTTTGTTCTCATGTATAAGCTTAAATGACTAATCAATAATTCCTAGGCTTGTGCTGAAGTATTTTGTAAGCACATTTGTTTTTAGGTGAATTTAAATAAAGTAATAAATGCCAAATTTTCTTTCTTTGTCATTTCAGGGCTTGTTGGGTTGGGGTTACTATTTGATAATGCTTCCATTCCGATTTACGTATTACACATTACTTGATATATTTAGGTAAGCCTTTACTTAGATTATTTTTTATATTTTTTAATTGCAGCTTCATTATTTGTAGTTATAACTTCACTTATTAAAGTGTCTTGGTTTTCATTACCTGAGATGGATAAGAGGGGAGAAATTGATTCACTGAGGGATGAGCAGTCAGCTTCTGATATCTAGTAATCATCAGGCATTAGGATTCTTGCAAAAACGTTGAATGGATGAACCTTATTTGAATTGTTTTGGGGTTATTGCAGATTTAATTTGTAAAGTGAAACTGCATGAATATATAGACTTCAGAAAAATAGAACGTATAATAATAGTCATTCCACACATGTTCTCAGAGTTGTGGCATATCTCTTTCAGCTGGTATTTGATATATTTTAGGTTTGCTTTGCGATTCATACGTCCTGATCCTCGAAGTCGGGTGACAGACCCTGTTGGTGACATTGTTTCATTTATTCATATGTTTGAAGAAAAATATGGAAGAATACATCCTGTCTTCTACCAGGGAACATATAGCCAGGTTGGTATAAGACATTAACTCTGATACGTGGCATTGTGATGTTAGTGTAATGCAGGAGTGTCTAACCCATGGGCCGCAGGCAGCCCAGGATGGCTATGAATGCAAAATCGAAAATTTACTTAAACATTATGAAAAATGCATGGATCTGTTTTCTTTTCTTTCTTTCTTTCTTTCTTTCTTTCTTTCTTTCTTTCTTTCTTTCTTTCTTTCTTTCTTTCTTTCTTTCTTTCTTTCTTTTCTTTTTTTTTGCTTATCAGTTTTTGTTAGTGTTTGTGTATTTAATGTGTGGCCCAAGACAACCCTTCTTCCAGTGTGGCCCAGAGATGTCAAAAGGTTGGACACCCCTGGTGTAATGTGTCTTTTCCTCTAGAGCAGTGGTTCTCAACCTGGGGGGCGGGACCCCTTTGGGGGTCAAGCTACCCTTTCAGAGGGGTCGCGACATGTCTTCTGCCACCCTTCCCTTCCACCTCCCAGCTGCTCCCCCCCCCCATGGTTGGGGGTCTCCACAACATGAGGAACTCCATTAAGGGGTCACGGCATTAGGAAGGTTGAGAACAGTGTTCATAAAACAATGATTATTAGTCCTCCCTGTTTTAATACTTGATAGGAAATTGAGGTTTTCACTTAGTTATTTCTCAAGTGAACCCAGTGTTTTAGTGGAGCAATCAGGCTGGAGAGGTCATGGGATTCACTTGATATCCAAGGGTATATATGATCGTTGGTCTAAGGTACTGTTACTGGAGAATAAAAGTTGATGGTGGGAAGGAGGGAGAACTGAACTTTATATTGTTTTCCCCAAAAGTGGGATGTTTGCATGATTTGCAGTGCAGTGTGTCTTTGGTGTAGCTGATTTGCTTTTAAAAAAAACTTTGTTACAATACCCTATTTTTTAGGTTTGGTACCTTTAAAAAACCTTTTATGTTCTCTTAAGGCACTGAATGATGCAAAGAGAGAACTACGTTTTCTCCTTGTTTATCTGCATGGTGACGACCACCAAGACACTGATGAATTTTGTCGGTAGGTTAGTTAACTTTTTGTAATAAACAGTAGTGTGAGGGTTATTGATGTTAATTCATTAAGATATCTTTTAATCTTCTCCTGGCAGCAACACACTTTGTGCACCTGATGTGATCTCCCTCATAAATTCAAGAATGCTTTTCTGGGCTTGTTCAACAAATAAACCAGAAGGATATAGAGGTAAGTGTTTTAATGCCATTTGTACCTTCTAATGCTACCTATAACTGCTTAGTGTTTCATTACCTAGAAATATTTATACTAGATTTAGTCAAAGGTTCTTCTCATTTCTTGCACCATCAATTTATCTGAGTTTGGATACTGACTTGTTGTTTACCTTGATGTGAATTACCGTGTTTATGGCTTAATATTTCTCTTGATGTAATTTTTGCTAATTTGCTATTTTGACATTAAATTATTTTCTTCAGTTTTAGTCTCCCTGATTTCTCATTGATTTGTGAGATAACTCCCCATTTCTTATTAACAAATGATTTTTCATTTCTTAAAATTCTGAGTATCATTGAGACAGTATTTTAAATTTCTTTTGAAGGTTGTCTTCTGCAACGTTTTGTGAAGAACCATTCTTTAATGTTCCTTCACATGTTTGTTTGGTTATGGATTGGGCTTTCCTTTTGCCTAATGCAGTTAGTACTGAAAAGAATCAGTTTTCCTAAATTAACTGCTTCTGCCTTGGATGCCAGATATTGAATATGAATGTAGTATTGGACTAGAGTTCAAATTCAGCAGTAGAAATCCACTTGCTCTTAACCTAAAGGAACTGAAAACCGAGAGCTGAAAATTAATTTTGCTGATCCTGAACACAAGGATGATAGCATCTCTGTTGAAGTCTCCCGATTGAGCCGCTCGTCTTAATTATCTCTGAGAGTAGGCCTATGAAACATACACTCATAAAACCATGGCAAAAAATGAGGCAAAAACATGACAGTTGAATACATTCTAAATGTTCATAAATGCCTTGTTTATAGTGACAGTATTTATTTATCTCAGTGTCTCAGGCTCTGCGTGAGAATACCTATCCATTCTTGGCAATGATCATGCTGAAAGATCGTAGAATGACAGTAGTTGGAAGGTTAGAAGGACTCATCCAACCAGATGACCTCATTAACCAATTGACATTCATCATGGAAGCCAACCAGACATACTTGGTGTCTGAGCGTTTGGAAAGGTAGTCTGGATTAACAGGGATGCCATCTTCACTTTTTCTTCCATTCTAGAATACTTACATTCTTGTGTTAAGCCACCTTAGTTCAGAATTTTACAGCATTAATCTTGTGCTCTTTTCATTAATTACATCTGTGGTCATTCTGCTCTGATGTGGAATGAATGTCAGGTGTTAAGGCCATCCTTAGATAGAGCTGGTGTTCTGCAATTACTAGAAGATACCAATAATAATGAAAAATGTCATGTCTCATTATATCGGCCTGTTTGCACTTACCTCTTAGTGAATGGCAGTCACTAGGGAATTATGCTTACCTGAAATGACTAGTTTATTCCTGGTTATTGCATCTGCACACTCTTCTGGGTATGGCACAGCAAGTGGGTGTGATATTGTGACTGTGACTGTACAGTTGTGAGCAGCATCCAGATTGCCATGGCAATATCTAAGTGTGCACTGGATGTTGCTGCAGATATTGCTGTAGTGATGTGGCCTGCCGTGGCCATCCACAAATGCTGCTGGCCCAGGGCAAGGCTTATCCAGCACTTGAAGTGTGGATGGCTGCCACCATGCTACAGCCTAGTACAGTATACCATACCAGGCTGGCAAGTGCAAATAGGTCCAGAATTGATGGTCATGTAAATTTCTGGAACTTGATGACCAAAGATTGATGGTCATGTAAGCTCCTATGGCAGAAGTTACTACTTCAGATATAGTAGTTGGGGAGAGGTTTGTATACTTTTAATAATAATTGATTTTGTACCTGAGGATGATGCTGGTAATTTGTTAGCTGTAGCTGTGCTGCTGCTGATCTTTTTCTAGTGCCATATTTCATTAAAAAGTACTTGTTCTTTTCAACTCTAGTCGAACAACCTTGGCTTGGCTTGGCTTGGCTTGGCTTGGCTTCATGCTGAGCCAGAGTATGTTTAGTGAGTTTAGCATAATATATCCCTTCCTTGATTTAAGTCACTTTTCTCTCACCTCAGCCATAAGGACAGTATGGACTGTCTGAATCAACTTTTATCAGTTCAGAAGACTGTGAACCATCTGAAGTATCAAGTTCTGTGAGTTGGATGAGCTTCCACTTGGGCAAAAATAGGACATCAGGAGAGATAAAGAGCTCTTCCTGAAAGTTTGCCCCGTAACCTCAGAGTAGTGAACTAACACTGAATGCATAAGGTTCTCTACATGCTCACCTACAAAGTATGCATTGAAACTTGGTAGAATAAACTGTTTGCAAATTGCTACTGTGTGTAATGCAAGCTGGGGGCCAGACATAATTCAGAACAAGCACTGCATTCTGCCCTGAGATCTTCAGGTGTAGGGTGGGATAAAAATGCATACAAATAAAAATAAATTAAAAAATGGCATTATCCTAAAGCTCACATGAAGTTTTCATGTATGTATTTTCTTCTTGCTAGAGAAGAGAGAAACCAAACACAAGTCCTGAGGCAGCAGCAAGATGAGGCATACTTGGCTTCATTACGGGCAGATCAAGAAAAAGAACGAAAGAAGAAGGAAGAGCGGGAGAAGAGGAAGAGAAAGGAGGAGGAGGTACAGCAGCAGAAACTAGCAGAGGAGAGACGAAAACGGGTGAGGCACAAGTGTGTTAGTAGAGGAGAATTGCACGTTGTGCTTGTATTAAGCATGGTGGTTGCAGCTAGGCGTATGTTTGGCGCCTGGTTTGGGACGATGGCTTACCATTGCCATTCAGCCTCTAGATACTTTGGAAATGGGAAGCTGAGTACATGTGCAAGTTTGAATCAGATCATGTCTAAGAGATTAGTCTGTACTTATTCAAGGTATAGTATGAAAAAAAGCAGCTCCTGGAGACAAATAATGTATGAATTTTGTTAAAAATATTTGTAACAAAGCTCATACATTGGCAGGCTATTTATGTGTTGATGGCATAACTGTCCTGTGTGTTACCTTTCTTAATTATTAAACTTTATTGTATTTAATTTTGCTCTGACTTCCATGCTTCGGTGTCACTTTCTGACTTCACATCTCTTTTCTTTGAATAAATTGTTCTGTATGCAGCTTTTTGTTGTTGAAGGTTCTGGATATCCCCATTTGTCTCGGTTCTTGAGTTGTTATAGTTCTGCTTTGAACCTAAGCATTTGGATATGGCTGTGAAATCCATCTTGAGGGGATATGATTGGATCTTGTCTATTAGCATAATCCTTGATGGTGTGGTTTCCCCCCCCCCCCAGTTTTGTGCCAATGAATTGTTATACAAATAATGAATGTAGTTATGTAGCTTTTCTTTTATTTCTTTTATTATTTTTTTATTTAGTAGCTTCTCTTTCTTCTGATAGAGTTTTGATTTTGTGTGGATAGCTGTATCCCAGGAGCCAGTTTTTAAAAACCCATTTTCTGTGGCGAAAAGAAGGCAGCAGAAACCTGTTTGCATGTTACATTTTTCTGTTGAAAGAATGACAACATTCGTAACATGAGGGCCACTCGAGAACTCCAGGGACTTGGTCCATGGAGTCATGAAGAGTCAGATAGGACCAAACAGCAACAACAAGAACTCCAATATAGAACACAATCCAGTCAAAGGTCCCATGATTGAGGGCAAGAAGTAAAGGTGTCTGTTTTGGCACACTTAGGTTGGGAAAATACATTCAGTAGGATGCAAGAGTTTAAATATCACTAGGTACTGTCTGTTGTTTAACACTCATTGTTTTCTTACAGCCTTATGAAGCTGTTGATGGAATACTGGATTTTATCCATAAGTGTTTTGGTGCCTGTGAGTTGGCAGTATAGATTTGAGGGATACTTCTGATGTAGTGACTATTGCTTATTGACCCTTCTTAACAGTTCTGTTTTATCTCTGCAGACTTTACAGGAGGAGAAGGAGCGGAAATCTGAATGTCTTCCACCGGAACCTCATCCTGATGACCCTGAAAGTGTCAAGATCATTTTTAAAATGCCCAATGACTCCAGGGTGGAGAGGCGATTCCATTTCACACAGTCTCTAACAGTAAGGATGGGGCAAAGACTCCTGTTTCTGTGACAGAATAGTTTGGGTGATAGGGGCAGAAACACTTCAATCTGTCTTGGCAAAGACAGGCAGTTAAAACAGATGAAAGGAGACAATTTGCAGAAGCTTAGGCTGTTTATACAGTACAGCCTCCCCCCTCCCCAATCCTGAAACAGAGTGGGGTGCTCTGTTCTGAGATAGGCAAGCCATCTTACCTTGATATCGGTTGCTACTGGGCCTGCACTCAGACAGCCCTGAGCACCAGCCACAAAGGCTGGGCCCACTCTTGAAGCTGGCATGAAGCCTTTGAAGGCCAGGAGCAAAATGTACTTGGCCATTGGAGTTCTTGAGTGGTCCCTTTTCAGGGGTGCATCTATGTCCAGCAGCACTTCCTGTTGTGCCACTGAAACAGGCCCGTCCTGTGTTCACTAGTCTGTTGGTAGACCTCATTGTTTGAGGTCTGCCAGCGGACTAGAAGATGTCATTTTTGTGCTTTGTTCAGTGTAGATGAAGCTTATGTGGTATCCCACATGACTATGGAAAGGAGACCCCTGGACCTCTTAACTAGTATGGACTACCCATAAGTGCACAAAGGACCTTAGATGTACTAGGGCTAAGGAATACAGAATAAATATTTTATTCTGAGAACCTAAGCTTTTGGCTATTGCTGTGATATCCAAAAGCTTAGACTCTCAGAGGAAACCTGGAATACGGCATAACTGTCCCCAAACTGCTACAAATGAGATTGAAACTAGGGGTGTACACGAATGTATTTTTTGCATTCGAATCCGAGTTAATTCAAATATTTGAAAATTCGATTCATTTCAAATTTTAAAAATCCCGATTTTCAAAAATCCAATTCGAATCTGGATTATTCCAATCCGCACATTTGAAAGTTTGATCCATATTAAAAAATACAAATGTTGATAACATTCATATCCATTTTTTGAATTTGCACACATCTGTATGCATCCCGTTTTCATCCCGCATTATAAACGCAAATACGCATAATTTTTGCGTATGCAATAAATTCGGATCTGTTATTTGAATCATTTGAATATCCGCATAGGATTTTTTAAAATCCGAAATTCATCCAAATGTCAAAATCCGAATGTTTTTAAATCCAATTCAAATATCGATATTTGTCGGATTCTAATCAGATTTTTGAATATTTGTGCACATCCCTAATTGAAACCAGCCGTGAAAGCCTACATATGCCCAATGCAGAATAAAGTTGCAAACATCTTTATATCGCTTTATGTACAACCTTCCTCTTGTAGGAAGATTAAGCTGAAAAGAGATATGCTTGTTAAGTTCTTGAGGTATACTTTTCACTGGAATATAGATGCCATGTGTCCCTTCTGTAAATGGAAGGGCATCCTATGTTTGCAGAAGAGACTGAGATCCTGTGCAGGCCTCCATGGGAGAAGGAAGAAGCTGAATTTTGCTGGTTTTCTTCCTCTACATCTCTGTACTATCTACCATTGTTCCATATAGTGGCTCAGTCTTTAGGAGTAGCCTTTATGAGGCAGAGGTTGCTGACGGGGGAGACAGTAATGGCTTGGTTTTATCTTCTCCTACTCTTCCTTGGACAATATTGTCTCATGCTTACTGAATCCAAGGCCATGGTCACTATTGAAAATAATAAGCAGTGTTGCTGGCATAAATATGCAAAATAGAAATCTAATTTCCGGGGTATTGGGTGTGTCTCCATGGATTGGGCTTCCCTGCAGGCCAGGCCTGAGGCAGCCTCAGAAAGGGTTTGATGGCTCCACTGCTACAGCTGAGACTGTTATTCTGAAGTCTTTCCATCTGCGCTTGGAGGGTCTCCTCGTCCTCAGTGCTGTGGTGAGTCTGTCTCTGTGTGCAAGAAGCAGCTTTAAAGCTGCTTTTCATGCATTGATGTTTTTATGACTCGGAAAGGGATTGAATTCCCCCCATGTCCTTACTTTAGGCATTGAGGTGTGTGGAGGTGGGAAAACTTCAGCGCCCTTTCAAGGTGTTGCACACTGTGTGAAGAGACGTTCGTTGGCCCTTTCTGCACTGGGTCCTATTCCAGATTATATCCCAGAATAGGATATAGTGGTGTAAGCAACCGAGGTCTGTGTGAGGCCTGCTGTAGTGACATGGCACACTACATGGCAGGTTCTTATTCCAGAGTATAATACAGAATAAGGCTCAGTGCAGAAAAGGCCATTCGTCTCCATTTTGATTTTTAAGGTTTCCTGACTGACAGAATAAGCCGTCTTGGTATTTTTTTCCCATTAACACACACAGAAGAATGTTATAACTTGAAAATTCACACACTGACTTCTCAGGCTCTTAAGTGAGATGAGCCCTTTGATGAGTAACTGTTTGCTGCTTTCGTAGGTGATCCATGACTTCCTGTTCTCTTTGAAAGAGAGCCCAGAAAAGTTCCAGATAGAGGCCAATTTTCCCCGCCGCGTCCTGCCCTGCCTCCCCACAGAGGAGTGGCCTAATCCACCCACTCTTCAAGAAGCTGGACTGAGCCACACGGAAGTTCTCTTTGTGCAGGACCTCACGGACGATTGACATTTCCCCAAAATATAGAGATGGAAAGAGATTCCTATTATAATACAATATTTTTTTTAAAGACTGCTGCATACAAACGAGGGATCAGAGACTACGTGGCCTGGGCCAGCCACACCACGTGCCCGCACTGGCAAGAGGAACTGCACACTCGCGCACACGCGGCCCCTTTTATATTCAGAGGGCAGATTGGAGGGGCTGCAGTGGCCCTCGCAGGAGGGTTCAGAAATGGCAGTTCGTGGTCAAGATTGCTTTCGTTGAAAATAAAAGCTCCAGCATACTGACATGGATAAAAAAAAGAAATCTGTCGTTTTGCTGCTCAGGGCAGCTAGAAGAGACGTTTGGGCCAGGTTGAGATCATCTGTCTGCCCAAGGAAAGGGAGGGATGGGCATAGGGTTGTTCCTCCCAGCTTCTCACTCTGTATAAATCTTCTTAAGTATTTCTTTTGCTTTGTAATGACCAAAGGAGAATTGGGATAACTATGGATTTTTTTTTTTTTTAAAGTAAGGAGCTGGTTGATAATCTTAACTACGGGGTTCTCCTTTTCCAGAGTTGTTAGCCTGCGTAGTGTAATAAATTCTGCCTCTGGTGTGCCTGTGCTAACATCTCCGACTTTCAGTGTCTTTCTGCCTCCACAGACTGCACCTGGCCCAGATGATCGACGTAGTTTTGAAACGATGCCCTGGCCTAAACACTTTACACACAGCTGAAGCAGCTGGATCCTTTTAGGTCATGTTACTACATATATTGGACTCAAACCCTCCTTTCTGGCTTTCAGAGTTGCCACCTGAGCTTGCCTAGGCTTATTCTGGAGAAGCCTTTGGCTACGGCAGGAATTCCAGTATAAGCTCATGAAATTATTTGTAATAGTGATTGGAAGGCAGCAAAATTCAACTTGTAAGCAGTCACGTTGCCAGCGTTAAGGGATCCACCGGCCACTTGCCTATAAAAATCTGCAATGCCAAATGACAAGCCAAGGGGCAGTGTGTATCTTGCAACAACTGTCTGTAATGACTGAAGTTGGTATTGGCATTAGAGGCGAGGCTTAGACGTCCTGCTCTGTCTTAACGGCGAGATGTGCAAATGGTCCAGCGGGCAATGTTGACTTTCTAGCCAGTGATCAGTTTCTCAGTTGTATTAATCTTAGGTTTGTGAAGGTTACAGAGCATAAGCTTTTGCACATAGAACATTTCTGTCCCCCTGAGGTGAGAGGAGCTTCCACCTCACTTGTTACTATGTAAATTGGAGAAGAAATTGCCTCCTGGGTGAAAACAACATTTGGTCTGAGCTGGACTCATGAAATACAGTATTACTTTGATTTGCCAGACTGAAGTTTCTCTATTTTCTTTAAGCTGGTCAGAAGAGCAAACATACTAGTGTTTCTGTTCTTGTATGAGCTCAAATTTTTAGTAAGAGTTGCACACAAGCTAGTTTTCCTCAGTGTGTTTCAGTGGCCCTGTCAGAACTGCTTTGCCAACTGGGTGGTTCATGTTCTTTTAGCACTTTCCCAGGCACATTTAACCTCCCCTCTTCTCCCCTTGTGCCCACCAACAGTGTACCCACATACTGGGCTGGACCTCTGATGCTAGGCACTCTGTCAAGACTGTCCTGGAAGTGGAGCTGGGCACATCTGCACTTGGTCTGCAGACAGCTTGTAGTCCTCCTTTGTTGGAAGACACAGCAAGCGTGGAAAGTCTGCAGTTGCCGGTAGAGGTGTGAGGGAAGCAGAGATCCCCAAACGGCTAAGACAGCCCCTGAAGGTTTGGCTTGCAAGGAGACCAAACTTCTAGTGGGCTAAGAGCTAACCTGTTTGTCGTGAACCTGATGTGGCATGTCACAAATTTTGAATTAAAAGTACATTGCAGAAAAACTCCATGAGTAAAAAGGAACAGTGTCATCCTGTGAATAATGTTATGGATTCAAACTATGTCTTGAACTACATGCTTGTGCTTCTAGAAGAGTGTAGTCTTCTGTTAATGTGTGTACTTGCACATATATGTAATTTCCTACTCTCCTTCACACATATCAAATACTTCTATGGCCATAATAGTCATAATGTTTCGTAGCTACTACTGAAGATTTAAATAATCGTTTTCTTCGCTGTTGGTTTCACGCCCATGCCCATTTTCTTGAAACTGGTTACAAAGAGTTGAGCATATGACTTCTTGGGTGGACAGCACAGGATAGGATCTGTTGGTCTCTTGCCCCAAAGGACATCCCTGCCTGTGGGCATGAACGCCACCTATTGGAGTTTGCAAACACAGTAAATCACTTCACATAATGAATAATAAAAAAAGAGCATCTTTCTAATGGCTGCAGTTGCATTAGTTCATGGAAAAATCTGATTTGGCAGAACAAAGTGTATGATTAGATGTAGTGAGGTCAATTTAGCTTGTTGATTATTCCCATTTCATTTTCCTTCTCAAGATGGGAGGGCTGTGCCACCACACACTGCTGTCCTGTGGGCTCTGAAGATCACATAGCAGCCTCCTCACTTACTGCTTGAATAAAAAGGTGTTCAGAAATTGATCTGCAAGCAGTAGCACTTTGTTTTTGTCCTTCAACCTGTAAACTCCGGTTTTGCCTACAATTTAAATTGCTATACAATTTGGTCACAACTTTTCTGAGAATACCCCAACTTTCAATTATTCCAACACATTTTTCATATGTTAATATTCCCATTATAACATGAATAAAAGTGATGAGCAGAAGCACATTCTCCTACTAGCTGTTCTAGGCTATTAATGTTAATCCTTTACAGTGATTTCCAAAGTTCCCAACATTGAACATAAAAGCACTTGCAAAAGGGCCAAACTAATCTTTAAAGGGTGAAGAACTATCTTCATCAACTCCTCTGATTTGCATGACTGATTGTATAACAGAGTAACAATTGTGTGGGTGAGGGGGGGGGCGGGGGGGCTGGGCGCTTCTAAGGCCATTTGCTGGGATTCTAGATCAGGAATAGGTTTGTCCTTGTCTCTGCTTGAGATGCCATGAGCATTTGGTGGGCCACTGTGTGCAACAGGATGCTGGACTAGATGGGCTGTGGCCTGATGCAGCATGGCTTCTCTTATGTTCTTATGTAACAGCTGGATCAGGCCACAGCCGATCTAGTCCAGCATCCTGTCTCGCACAGTAGCCCACCAATTACTTATGGGCATCTCAAGCAGAAGACAAAAGCAAAACCACCTGCTCTCTGCAAATGATCTTTAGAGGCATCCTGCTTCTCTCTCTAACCTGGCATCCATTCTAGTAGCATTTGGTACATCTGTCCTCCATCAATTCGTCTAAGCCGTTCTTAAAGCTATCTAGACTGATTTTTGAGGTTGAAGAGTGCTTTGTTGTTCCTGCCTTGTATTAAATTTGATATAGCAGAAAGCCCACTGGTTTTTTAACAACTATGAGTGTACTTGCATGTGCCATCTACACTCTCATGAGGTTAACATAATCCAAAAGAAGTGTGCCTTGTTCTTGGTTAGTTATTTAGCCACTTTCCTAATGCTTTGGAGCAGTGATGACAATTGAAATACAGGGAAAACCAAATACTAGGCAAGGAATCACAGATGTATTTCAACTGATTCTTTTTATCTCAGAAAAAATGCAAGCATTTCAATATGTATCTATTGAGAAATGCATTGCTTGTAATACTGCTTTTACCAGGAACAAGTCTTTTCCTTCTGTCCTTCTTAATGGAAGTTCTTCTGTTGATTTTTAATAACCGAAAAAGAAACGCCCTTCAAAATAATGTGCACTAACATTTTGGAAACGTGGCCATAAAGCCAGTGTTCTACTGAATCTTGTCCAAAATTTGATTCCTATATAAACTTTATTTGACATTTCAGTGACTGTTTACCTATCCAAAAAGCATACTGTATGTGTTCATTTTCCTAGAAAAAACATAAAATTTGAAAGACATCTTGGCTGTGGACACTTTCACCTGAAAGAAGGCAACCCTTTAAACTGGTATAAGTTTATAGCACACCTGAATGAAAGACTAGAAGTGATGGTGGATGATGGCAATTAGCTTTCATTTGTTCTCCTACCCAGAATAGTAGACAATTTGAATGAGGATTTAATATGTTTTCCAGAGGTAGCTGTCTTGTTTTCTCAGACATCGGCATGAATTTCTTCAGACTTACCTTTAAGGTTTCTGCCAGCCGATGCATTTTGATGTATCCAAAAGCTTAATCTGCTCATCGGCTGAACTGCAGAAGACCTTTTAGAAATACTCAGAGACTGGTAGCAGAATCTGACCTGAATGGATCCATGGTGGACCCAGGACACAGCCAGGTTTGCATTACTCTTAAGAGATGAAGACATCCCTCTTGATTTACCCTACCATCTTTCTTGATAATACATGCATAAAAGCAGTAAGAATAATCTTTCTCATAACCTACAGGTGATTATTTAGATACGTAGACAGAGAAGGGTGGCCTAGAAACTTCTCACATGTTTTTCAGCAGTAATTTGTGAGAGACTGTCATGGAGAAGCGATCTCTGTCTTGCTTGAATCACTGATAAATGCCCTATGGAAAGGCCTCCCTTTCATGTGGGATGAACGCAGCAGCTAAATCCAGCACTGAAATCTTTATAGTGTTAACTGGACTCAAGACTTGGCTTGGCAAACCACCACTTGTTACCTGAAAAACAATGCCACTGTTGTGGCTTACCCACTATAGCTAAGCTGGGCACAAAGCCTCCTGCTACCTCTCTGCAATTCAAGCCTCTTCCCTGCTGAAGGACGCTTTTCTGCACTTGCTTCAGTGCAGAAAAGCCATTTGTTGGCACATGCACTGCATAGAGCTGCTTCTATCCCAGAAGAAAAAGAAGAGTAATCTTTTATACCCCCCCTTTCTCACCCTTTTAAGGGGACTCAAAGCATCTGACAAACCTGTTCTCCCCACAACAGACTCTTGTGAGGTAGGTGGGGCTGTGAGAGCTCAGAAAGAGCTAAAAAGGATTGGAAAAGCAGGAAAGAAAAGCCAACTCTTCTTCTTTTTCTACTATTATTAGGGCTATAATAGTGATTGATAGCCCTAGCTTTCATGAACTGGCCTAAATGTAGGAGGTGGTGACTGAGACTGCCAATTACCATATCAAAAATATTGCCGAGGAAGAACTTTTTAATGGAACCAGTGTCTGTTATCAGCCACACAGACTTTGGTCCCCTGGAGAAATAAATTATTTCCACACAGGAAGCTAGCTGTTCAGAATAATTCTAGGAAGACTTCTTACTTTTTACTAAGTAGAATAGCAAGCATTTAAGAACAACAACAGCATTTCTTGCTACAAGCTTGCAGCTTTAAGATACTACATCCAAGGCATAGGTAGGTTTTACATTACAGAACTTGCTCATCTCTTATTTTCCATGTTTCAGTGACAGCAGTAAGTTGCAAAAGCCACAAGAGGCAAAAGCTACCATTCACTGCCCTGATAATGAAGTGCTTTAAGTATCCACATCACATCACGGAATACTGTTACTAGTACTTAGTTTCTTGTGTGCGGTATTTGATACATCCATCGACTTTTTAAAAAGTTTCTGTCGCAGATCACATTGGGTTTTTCAAGAAAGGTGACTCATAAGAATAACTAAATACAATAAATCTGCAGTAGTTTATTGGTGTGGGAAGGATTCTATTTGAATACAGTAGCTTTACAGCTTTTGCTGGAAAAGTATACAAAACGCCTACGTGAATTAGATTTGTAAACAACTGAAGAAAAAGGACATCGGTAACAGTGAAGGGACAGGTGTGATCAAAGCCCAGCTTTGATATTTCGCAGTAATTGATTTAGTCTGGCCTGGTCTCTACAATGTTTGCTTTTTCTTTTAAAGAACAAATTAGTTCAGCTGCCACTGAGTTTTGCATTTTAAATTCCACATCTGAAGTTGCAACTGTCTGAGCATAGTGTTGAGCAGACAGAAACTACAATCCCTGTGAGGTGGTGCAAATGATACACGGTTAATTGACATCAAGGGTCTCACTGAATGAATCACAGGAGTTCCAAGAATGCCTCAATGTGAATTTACCCAACTGTTCTACAAGCTGAACAACGTTGGATTCCAGGGTAGTATTTCAAAAAAACCTCTGTAATATGACTTCATCCTGCTATGAAAACATCCAGGTCCTGGTAAAACATTTAGTTTTTGAAATATGTACCAAGAATGACAGCATGGAGCCAACTAACTTTGAACATGTTGTTACTGTGACTTCCTACTTCTGATAATCAGCTGAGCAAGGGTGGAATAATGCTTATTTTGTATCTGGGGCAGTATAATCTGAATTGTTGCACTGTATCAGGAACCCAAGGATTGCCCTACTTCAAATGTTATTCCATCCAAAATGCTGGTGTTAGGTCCTTGGAGAACGGGGGCCTGTTTGCACTTGGCCATATTCTGGAATATATCTCAGGATAGGGGTCTGTTGTCCACATGCTAATGCAAACTCTGGCAGGCCTCACTTGTGGACTGCAGGCCCCCTTCCGCAATATATTCCAAAATAAAGCCAAGTGCGAACAGGCCCCAGTAATTATTCATCTAACAATATGATTAAACGACAGTGTGCTTCTGAGCATCCTTCCGTCCCCAAGAGAAAAGACCGGCTTGTCCTCATTGGTATACATCATACATTTATTAGTGAATATCCCTCTCAAAATCAGCCACAACATTAAAAAAAATAATGATTGCACTACTTGGTCAAGCAGAACTAGCAACTTTCATTTTAAAAAAAGTACAAATCTGTTAAAAATTTCAATCAGTATAATACACATATATATAATACAACATACTAGTTATGTTAAATGCTACAAACCAATATGATTCCAATGGAATGGAAAAAAACAAACACTTTTTTTTT
>MTQE01000401.1:19451008-19462536 GCA_014337955.1 Aspidoscelis marmoratus
TTTTTTTTTAGAGATTAAAGAACCTTTTTTTTTCTTCTCTATATATTAGCCTTTTTCAAATACATACATGGGAAAAATGAGGTAACTGTAAAATGTGCAAGTAACAGAGCAAAAAAAAATTATATATATATATTTATAATATATATAATATATATATATATAAACTTTCTAACACAGAACAAATGCCCTGGTGCCCTACAGGGAGGCTCTTTCTCCTTGTAGGGTGAAGCTGAGCTATCCCTCCAGAGGGCCTGGGACTGATAGAAAATAACAGTAAACAGTCCACTATCCCACCACAGGAAATCATTGGTAAACAGTGGCATCTACAGCGCAATCAGCAATCACAAACACCCTAAATAAATGTTTTAGTAATTTTTTTGTCTTTTTTTTTCTTTTTAAATGATAATTTTTAGCTGCTCATTGGAATAAATTCTGCAGCACACGAGCTGTGAGCTTTCTCACCAGCAAAAGAACCGTAAGGCTTTTCAACCCTCCCTGCTGCTCCCTCTGCAAAATAACCTTTCTGGAAAGAAGATGGTGAGGGAAAGGAAGGAGAAAGTGGCATCTGAAACAGATGGGCGGCGGCACTATTCTGATTGGCTATAAATATAGAAACACCTCCTGTTTTTTTTTATTTTTATTATTATTTTTAACATATATATACATACAGTAAAGACCTTTGGTTATTTGTGTCGTGTGAAATAAGGTGGTGGTTTTGTTTTGTTTTTTTCTTTTCTCTTTTTAAAAAGCTGAGAAACAAGGGGAAAAGGCCAGGGAGGAATCGGGTCTCACACAAGGCACTGGCTTGACATGTGAGGGGAAAATGGATTCATCCCAGAAGGATGGGGAGAAAGGAGGTGCTGCTGGTGTCTGTGCAGTATTATATGGCAAGTGGCCCATTCCTTTGTTTGTGTGCAAGTGTGTGTGTCGGGTGTGTGTTTGTGTGTCTACACATGGGCCAAACCTGGCATAGGTATCCAACTGCAGCTATTCTAACCCTCTTAAAAAAAGTAAACAGATGAAGGAGAAGGAATTCATTTATCCAAATAACTGGACCCATTTTTACCTCTGTCAGTCAAAGCGAGGGTGAAGGGGTAGCACGCTATTACAAAATAATCCCATTCATTCAAAAGAAATTCCAAAGTAATTGGTTTTTGCAAGAAAGGAAACTGGGGCCAGCCCAGCATTCAACAGGTTGGCTTCTAAATTCTTGATTCCACAGCAGGCCAGCTGCTTAGGTCCAATGGAGACTGTTATCTAGTGGTCATACAGCCTCCTTTGCCACTTCCTACGCATCTGGCTGCCCGTTAATTTAACCATTATTATTCTGGACTGTGACAGAAGAAGTGGCAAGAACAATCTTAAAAGAAAGTTTCCACTCCCTGCACTCCTAGCATCCTAGGCATTCCCTCTCCTCAAATGGATTAAGAATTTCAACAAATGCCAGGGGGAATGGGCTACCCACCCTGGCCTCTTATGGCTGTGAGCACCAATGGCCAAAGGCCTGAAGGCCCCCGCCACATCCAAAAGACTTTCCCCTGCTTCAGAGGTAAGTATTGCTGAGAGTCGGTGTGCTCAGAAAAACACCGACAGCTACACTGTGCCTGCCCTCTGTTTTAAAAGAGGCCACTTCCCCCTCCCCAACCACCATCAAAGCTCAGAAACCTCCGTATTGAGAGCTGAGTTGGAAGCTCATTTCACAAGTGTCCCTCTTGGGCCAAGCCAACCAGCGTAACGGAATTCCCCAGTCTGTCCCGCTGATTGGTGCCTCTGTATTTATATGGGCCAGTGTCACAGAATGCCATCGGCCATGCCCCTTGGGAGCCAACCACACGCAGCTGCTCTGAAGAGAGGCGCATGTGCAGGAGGCTCCCTTGAAAGCCACAGAGGCTTTTTGTTGTGGAAGAGCAGCAGGCGTTCCACTGATGAGGGACCAGGAAAGCAGGAAACCCTCCCTGGGGAGCCTGTGGCTGTCAGAAGCCTCCCTTGCACCCTGAGCTGCTTACTTTAAAGGTTGGTGGGGGACTAAGAGGAAGAGCCCCGTTTCTTTCGCATCCTCAGGATGATCTTTGCTTCTACATAAGCGAGGGGGGAAGAAAGCGCGGTTTCATCTTAGGCTCTTCTGGAGTTATTGCTCGGATCCCTTTCCCTCTCCCCCAGGCGGCAGCATCTCAAATTCTGCCAGTTAAAGCAGGCATCATGGGAAATCGGGCGTTGCACAGGGACAAGCAGAAGGGACACAGGCTTTCATCCCAGTGGCTGATGGGAAAACCTGACCAGAGGGCCCTCGAGTTAAGTTACTGGCGGAAGTGGGGGCAAGGAGCCCCCGCCATTGGCAACAGCTGCAGAGCAGAAAAGAGGCAGGGAAACAAAGGAATACATTGGCAGTGCAACTTCTCTCTCCTGTGCAGCACCGTGAAGTAGAAGTGATGCTGGCCAAGTCCCTCCTCTCTTACAAACCAGCATTAACTGCTCAGAGGCCTTGAGCCTTTGAAAACCAAACCCCAGGTCAAGTCCGGCAAGACTCCACTGTTCCTTCCTCTCTGGCCCAACCACCTTTCAACTCAGCCTCCCATTTGGAGGAGGGAGGGAGGGAGGGAAGGAGGGAGGGAAGGGAGCAACGCCCCGAAAAGCATTCACGGTCCTTGTGAGGTGTTGCGGACATGTGCAGTACAGTGCATGGCAGTTATTAGCTGAGCACAAAGAACTCCCTCTTCCCCACCCCCCAATCCCCCCACAGCTGGCTAGAGAGTCAGCCAATACCAAGTTCAAGCTGGTCATAACATGCATGCATAATTTGTGAACATTTACATTAGGTTTTATCATCCTCCCCGAGTCTTTTGCCAGCCTTCAGAACACAGACCAACCACACGACGAGGGCTTCTCTCTTGCTCCATGGCATAATCATGCAAAACAACTTGTTAAAAAAAAATCAAAATCAAATAATAAATCACAACAACAGGTTTTCCGTTAAGAGGGTGGCAGGTTGGTTGCTTTCTCGCTTCAATTCAGCAGGTGTTTTAGGTAGGATAGTGTGTGCGCGCCCGAGAACGCGTGCGCACCGAGACAGGAAGGCACACAGCTGAGTGTATGCTTGTCATGGCCAAAAGCATCCATGGTACCTGAGCACAAGCGTCAGGCCATGCAGAAGAAACCTCACCAGGTTAGTAGTAGCAGCAGTAGGCCGAACGGTACGGAAGAGAGGAAGGCGGGTGGGGGAACGAAGGACAGAAACGTCTGCCCTGTCCTGGTCGAAAAAGGAAAGGAAGCTGATGCGACATCACAAACAGCTCCTTGGGGGAAGACACACTGGAGCGACGGCCAGATGGGCGCTCTCACTGATTGCCAGTGCAGGGATGGATGGCAGCGACCAGATTAATAAGTAATTCCCCATCTGCTCTCTGCCCAAACCCCGCAGCTAAAAGCCTCACAGCTGCCCGACAGCTTTAAGGGGCTTAAGCTTGGGGTCAGAAGAGAAGGGTGGGCAGGATTTTCACAGGCAGGGCTGAAAGCTTCCTCCTCTTAAATTTCTTGAAAATCTCTCCTTTCCCTGCAGGAGAAAAATGGTGTGTGTGTGTATGTGTGTAACCCACACTTCCAGAAGTAGAGAAGAGGAGTGAAACAAACCTGAATGTGGTGCCAAAAGAAAAAGGAATGGGGCAAATATTTTACTAAGAAAAACAACAGGAAAGCAAAAGGATGGGCAAGGAAGATAAAGAAGCACCAACCGCGTATAGCTATACCATGATTCTCGGTCCAAAAAGGCATGCCTTGAAAAGCCAGGCTCCATCATCCTTGAGCAAACAGACCCAGCTGCTTTATTGGAGACATGTTCTTTCCTCCTTTTCTTCTAAAGGGGAGTGGGCTTTTCCCCCTGTCACTGCCCCACAGCAATGGAAAGAAAGGTGCTGCGGGCTTTGTCCCTGCCGGTTTCTCTCTGGCCCTTTGTTAGCTATGGGAGAGGAAGCTACAGCTCTTCCCAATGCCTGAAGATAGAAAGGAAGGAAAACACAAGAGGCGTGGAAGTTTTTGTCTGTAGGGAACAACCGTCGTGCGGCACTTGGCCACGCCTTGCCAGGGAGTGCCCCCAAAATGAACTCGGGAAGGCCTTGGGCTGTTCACAGGAGTCTTGCAACTAACCGCTGGGCCCACTGGGACCTGCTGGCAACCCCTGTGCTCTAGGGCAACTGGCTGGTGGGACCGGAGCAGGCACTTCGCCCGGGTCACTTTCCTCCCTGCCTTTGAGCTGCTTTGTCCTCAAGGGGACCCGTCTGGCACCGCCAGAAGGGGAAGTCTAATAGAATCTGGGCCAGATAAGCCACAAAAACCAAACAGCAAAGGAAAAAAGAAAGAAAGGAATGCAAACGTCT
Organism: Aspidoscelis marmoratus; assembly: GCA_014337955.1. Classification (NCBI taxonomy): domain Eukaryota; kingdom Metazoa; phylum Chordata; class Lepidosauria; order Squamata; family Teiidae; genus Aspidoscelis; species Aspidoscelis marmoratus. The sequence goes on from MTQE01000401.1 coordinate 19,455,379, forward strand.
GGAGAGTAATGGCGCAAGGATGGAGAGTCTTTGGAGTGCGGAGCACATGGCGGGGATGCCTCCCCCTACAAAGCGTGACACCGCGGAGCTGGCTCTACTACCACCAGGCCCAGTTCGTGCCACAGGGTGAGGGGGAGGGGTGTCATACATTGCTTATATTCTCACCACATCCCAGGAGAGGCCCCAGGGACTGAGCATACAGGCTGGCCCGAGCCCCTGGTGCAAGGTCCGTATCCTGGAGTGAATTTGTGCAGTAGTGTGTCGACAGCCTCACTCAGCCTCCCGGTGCACTTCTGAAGCATCTGCTCGACAGATTGGGCACGTACGATTTGCCTGCAACGACCAATGCAAGAATGAAAAATGGGATTTGTGGACGCAGGGCTGGCTTGCCCATCACAAGGAAATATATGTCCCTTCTGCTCATAAAGCTCTCTATCTCTGTTTAGCTAGAGCCTAAGATGTTGAGACGCTCTCGTGGTTGGACCTTGCCTTCTTCTTGCTGTGCATCTTGCAAGTGCCTCAGGACAGCAAGGCTACCAGCAACTGGGCCTTCTCTGTGGTGGCACCCACACTTTGGAACAATCTTCCCTCTACTGTCTGTGGGGCACCGACCTGCTCACCGAAGACACTTTTCATCACCTAGACCTTTGCAGTGTAACTGGTTCGTTCTTATACAGTTTGTAATATATTTTACGGAATTCTGGCTTTGGTGGATTGATCTGTTTTCATTCGTTCATTTGTTTTAATGCTGCGATCCGCCTCAGGATCTTCAGGTGAGAAGCAGCACAGAAATACTAGAGTGAATAAATGCTTTGTCCCCCGATTCCATTTTTGAAGCAAAGAATGTTGTGGTCTTGCAAGGGGTGCTATATTTGTTGAATGGAGTTCCTAGGTGATTGGTAGGAACCAGCATGGGTTTATATCTCAAACCTGGCTTTTTCTCCTAACAATTAACTAAAGTACTAATGGATTCCTAAGAAAGTAGGAGGGATAAGGATTCTCAAAACAGTGGTCAAAAGTAAATGAAGAGTCAACAAAACCAGCAAATAGACTCCACTCGAAGACAGCATTCCCTCTGAACCAAAAAGCTTGATTAAAATGGACATTCTTCTGAGCTCAACATCACTGTCCTGGTTCCAAAAATCTGTAGCTGGGTGCTTTCTGTTTGTGAAGGGCAAAATCTGGATGTTACCTGCCATGGATCTGGCAAGTATTTACTCAGTAATCTCTTGGTAACACAGCTATCAATCATCACACTTTTTAATAAGGTATCTTTAAAAATTCAAGGCAATTGATAAGGAAAATTAAGTTTAAAACACCAAAAACAAGACACACACACACAAAAAAAAAACCATCCCCAAAAGGAACCTGTGACAATTTGTTGCACCGAGGGTAGCTAATTTCCTCTTCAGGAGGCCAAGGGCCCCTTTCCACTCTGGACCCTAAATAAGATGTTGGATCAGATATTTAATGAGCAGGAGGGATAATAATCAGATTTGTCAGATGCTGCGCATCTGCACATATTAGACAGAACAAATGCACATTTGAGTGCAGGAGAAAATGGCAGAACCACACCCAGGCCAAACCTGAAACACCAGCAAAGATGGACCACAGCTTCCTGTCTCCCTGAAGTTATCCTTCCCTGTTTTGGAGTCCTGTTTATTGAGTGGTTTCTGTGAAGCTCCTCTTCTCCTGGACAGGTCTTGTTTGCTCAGTGGGCATTCTGTAATACGTGCCTTGCTGACGACACCACAGTGATGGCCACAAAAGAATACATCCGTGCAACAATGCCAAAGTCTAAGGATGGACGAGCAGATCTTACCTTTAACCATTTGTCAATGCACTTGGCGTGGAACTCATGGTTGCAGGGCAGAACTCGCAGTAGCTGCCTCACTTCGAAGTCACTGAAGCAGACGACACACCTGGCAGAGGGGAGAAGGAACCCATGGGGAGGGTCGGGAGAGAAGAGAAAGGAGGGACAGTCATGCTCCTGCAGTCCCAGAGCTTCAGCAAGCATCCCTTGGTCAGCTCTTCCACTGCATCAGTATTCAATCAGCTCTGACCATCTCTACCTGCTCAATACAACCTTCCAAGCAAGACTTTTAGCACTGTCTGCACTGAGCCTTATTCCAGGATACAGCCTAGAATGGGGGCCTGCCACAAGCTCCATCAGCATGCAGACAGATATATCCTAGAAAATGGCTCCTTGCACAGAGGCCTTTTGTGGAAGTCTATTAGAAAATTGGTCTGCTGCTTACCTGGTTGTATAACCAGTATCTGCATCCCTAAAAGTGAAAACTGATGCAACTTCCTTTGGAAGCTGACATTTTTTCTTCCTGGTTTTGATGCGGGAGAACCTAGTTTCCAATCACTTTTAGTGCTTTACAGACCCTGCAACCTGGCTCCGACAGCAGCACAGAATCAAAATGCCACACGGGCCTGGACTTTGAAAAAAGCAATAAGCACCAAAATTTCCCCCTCCTCAGAATACAAGGTTTGCAATTATTAGGTAAGTAGTTTGATTCCTGCAAAGAGCAACTAATTCTGACTCTTTATCAACCCTAGATGGACTAGGTAAGGTCCATGATGACAACTGTAGTCCAGGAAAACCTGGAGAGGACCATGTGGTCTAATCCTACAACATCATTTTTGTGGGTATGCTGAAGAACGCCTTGTCCTCGAATACTAGGAAACTGGCAGCTAAAGACTGTCGATATCCAGCCTACTTTTGTCCATTTCAGGAAGCAACCAGCTTTTTTCACTACTACTTGTCTGACATGAAGTTTGGCCACCTATGTTACAATCTAGTGCTAGTTACAACATTTACCACTTACTCCCCAACTATCAAGGTTAAAATCTACCAGTCAGTGCATTCAAAAGTCTATCCTGATCTGGGAATGCTGATGGTGTGAAATGAGACCGTCATTACAGAACTCTCCTTATCTCCTCCTAGACTCACAAGGTTTGCTCCGACTGATGGCTCTCTGGATTGAAACGGTAGGATGGAAGGTGCTCGATGTCTGCTTTGGTGAGTCCCCGTGGCTTGGCCTCTCCCAGCCTCTCTGCCAGATTCAATAATGCCTGGAAAAAGATATAAAATATATCAGTTTAAAGCAGGAGACTAGCCTGCTTTTACTATTACTATTACCCAAAGGTCAAGAGCAAATTCTTCTCAACACTGACCTGTTGTCTTCTTGTATAGGCAACTCAATTTTGGACCTCAGAAATCACTGAACTTCACCTCCCATCATTTGTTTCCTGAAGTCATTCTGGCTGGAGCAGATATAAGTATTGAGCTACACTTTGGCCTTTCCAGATATACGCCTAACCCTCAGTGCTAAGTCTCCAGGAGGTGGAGCAGCAGCAGGTCTTAGAAGGCAGCAGAATTTCCATCCATTCTGCTGCCTATCTCACTCGCTACCTTAGACATAGCGGCCCTAAGGTCTTCTTCACGCCAATTCAGGCCAACTTGCAGCACTGCTTGGAGAAACACCTGCTGATGCAGAGTTTGAATGCCCCAGGGGAAGACAGGCGATTCCAACTCACCTCGTAATTTTCCATCTCTACATCATCAACATCCAAGTCCAAACTTATTGTGGGCCCCACAGCTGTTGGTGACACAGGAAGCATTGATCTGCCGTTAGGAGAAAAAGGGAAAAAGTTGGGGAGTAGTCAGAAAGCAGAAGTCACACAAAGATAGAGAAGCATCACACTGTAGGTCTGAGGATGCAGAAAGAGACTGGGTTTTCACCCTTGAGGTAATACCCAGAGGCACAACCCCAATAAAGGTCTCCTGATGGATGCTCAGTCCATAAATACTCACAGGAAGTATGGCAGGAAGCTCGGGTAGTATGGGGGTGGCGGGGGTGGCGGGGGTGGCAGTGGCTGCTGCAATCTGTATCGCTGGGTGTTCAGCCGTCGGGGCATCATGTGTGGATATGGCTGTTGGAACACAAGAGATGGCTCATCAGCACTGCTCCTGAAACAACGTTGCCTAAACCGTAGTTCGCACCAAACAAGCCCTAGTCTGCCTAAACCCTAGTTTGCACATTCATCTTACCAAAAGAACAGCACATTAAAATTCCTAGAGATGAGTAAAGAAAAATCCTGTACCAAAGAAAGCAAAATTCTGCACCACTTCTGCGATGCACCTCAAGTAATCTTATCTTTAGACAGATTTTTACAGCATCTCAGAATTTATTTACTCTAATGGTGCTAGAAAACGGGTAAAGGAAGTGGGTGAGGCACTGAATGTGTCCTCTCTGCTGTTTCAAACTTTATTCAGCTACCCCATTCATTGCCTCTTCACGCTTCGGATATACTGTATAATGGAAGTTCTCTGAATCCGAGGAAATAAGAATTTCTCCTTTTTTTTCCAATCAGGAGATGATCAGAGGTGCAAGAATGAGCATCATGACATAATGCAGTACGCCCAGAAGATGCTCACCACGCCAAAGGGCAGTTCCTGGTGCAGAGGGTCATGGGCGTGTGGAAGGTAATGTAATGGCACAGAAGGAGACAATGCAGGTGTATGATGGGAAGCAGAATAGGAGAAGCCTCCGAGAGAGTGCTGTTCACCCCGAAGCTCCACCTCATTTTCTATCCTTTGCAGTGGCTGTGGAGGAAGCAGAGGACACTAACTGGCAACAGTTTCCAAAAAATTAGGACTGGTCCAGCTGGGTGGAACTTAACAGTATTGCACAGTTTCCCTAGAGGGTGGTAATAAAATGGCACTGTTCTGCTAACCCTTTCCAACACATTTTTCCAAGGACAGTCTGCTATACTTTCAAGGGTTGATAGGAAAACTCTTCCTCGTGTTCCTTTTCCCAGCATTCTCTCCGTGGGCTGAATTAAGCATGGCGACATTCATTCCGTAACTGGTAATTGCCACAATGACACAAAACTCAGGTTCAAGGAAGAAGACTGGAATCTCCCCCACCAGAGCCAAACCGCACAGCTGTTAAGTCGTCCCTGTGACCTCTCTTTCCTCCCCTTATGGGGAAGGGAGTCTATTCAGGAAAGCTGAGATCTGCTTTTCCAGTAACGCAGAACTGAATCTAGTCATTTTGGCTGAATCTAGTTTTTACATCTAACACGATTTCACTCATTATTCTTCCTCTTCAACGGCCACTTGAGAGGCAGGTCAGAGTCCTGTAGCAGAGGACATGCAGTGCAAGCCAGATCAGTGCCTGGCATCTGCAGGGAATGTGGGTCAGGACCCCTGCCTGAAAGCTTGGAGGTCTGCCAAATGAATGCAGACACTATTAAGCTAGACAGTCGACTCATTTAACTTGGAAGCCTTTTGTATTTTTAATGAGGTCTATCGTCCATTGTGAAATCATAACCAAAAATTATTCACTTGGCAGTAGAAGTCTGTAAACATACCCCCCTGGAGAAAAAAGTGCCACAACACCCTGAAGGGAAGGAGCTAACAAGCCCAGAGTACAACCACAAAAAGTGTGTGCGCAGCGTGTTTGTGCGCCTAATGAAATGATTTAAAATATCGCCTTATAACTTCACTGGCTTGGCAATGAGAGTACAGGGAGCGCTCATACATAACTTATCACCCAGTTACGAGGTTAGCACAAAATTGTCCGGCAGAGCTCTCAAGGTAGGCCAGGAGAACAGAGAGCAAACTTTTCAGCAATCACATCCATCCACACAGGGCAGCCCAGTTAGAAATAGGCACAGACAAGGCTGGCAGACCTTTCAAGTCAGCCACGTCCTTGTTACATGAGGATCATGTTTACACATTGCTGCCTGGAGTGCTATAGCCTCCACCCCCACCCAGCAGCACTGATGTGAATGAGGCTGCACTGATCTGGCACTGCCCTCTGCCCTCCAGCAGACGCACAGGAAGCCAGATGCTGCCCAGGCCATAAGCTGCCTCATAGGTGCTTCTGTTTATCCTCAACATCCTGGCGCCACAGGCAAGGGGGCAGGGTGGGCTGAAGGGCTCTCTTAATGTATCCTCCTATCCCACACCCTGACTCCTAGCCAAACCACACCAACAGGAGTACTGGGTGGCATCAGATACCACTGCAGTGCTTCTATCATGCACGCTTGCCCTGGGAGGAGGGGGAGGGGGAAGAAGGAGAAAAAGGAGAAGGAGAAGGAGGAGTTGGCTTTTCTACCCCGCTTTTCTCACCCATTTAAGAGGACTCAAAGCGGCTCACAAAGCTTTCTATTCTTTTCCCCACAACAGACACCCTGTGAGGTAGGTGGGACTGTGAGAGCTCAGCTGTGGCTAGCCCAAGGTCACTCAGCTGGCTTCGTGGAGGAGCGCAGAATCAAATCCGGTTTTCCCAAATAAGAGTCCGGCTCCCTGACCATTAGACCAAACCAACTCACAAGGGGCATCACCCAAGAATTTGACTCACCCACTAACTCAGGTGCACTTGCCATCTAGCACACCCCAAAATACTCAATTATCCCCAAAAGCTCTAACTATTCAAATCCTATAATGAAAGGTTCAGATGCTCCATTAAGGACTCCTGCTATTTCAAACCTGTCATCTCATCCCATTTGCCCAGTGTTTTACTTGACTGTTGTTTGTTTGAAGAGAAACAAGGGAAAGCGGCAACATTCAGGGGAAACCCAAATTATATAGGTAGAGAAGACACTAGGAGTCCACTAACCCATAGCAGTTCTAATGGAGGGACTCTGGTGTGGGTGCCTGGGAGAATATGGGGTCACGTCTACTCTGGCAGCACTGCTCCCCAGGGCTGGCATGCCTCAGCTGAAGCCCTTATGCCAATCTCCTGCAGCAGTGCCAGGCCACATCGAATCCTCCTGGCTATGGTGAGTAGGGGAGACGATCTGCATCTATTAAGTTGGAATCTCCTTGCAATTCCTTCCACGTTGTGCTGGAAGACATTGTGTACTGAACAGACAAGATCCCATCAAGCCCGACAATGAAGTCAAATACAGAGTCCACCTCTGTTCCTTTGTTTACCTTAAATCAAACAGAATTCTGAGGAACTGATTACAACGCGCTGGAAACGAGAATATAATACTACAACATAGTGACCTACACAGTTACCCGAAGGACTCACCCAGGTTCAAATGTGGTTTGGTTACGCAGAAGAAGAAGAGGAAGGAGGAGGAGGAAGAAGAAGAAGAATTGGCTTTTCTACCCTGCTTTTCTCACCCATTTCA
>MTQE01000401.1:19466881-19494922 GCA_014337955.1 Aspidoscelis marmoratus
GGTTGAGAACCACTGTGCTAGACTAATGCCACACCTACCTGCTCATGGAGGTCCACCATGAATGGATGCTGGTGGGGTGGGTGGGCAGCCGGGTGAAGCATTCGTGGTGGCGTACTGGCCAGAACATACGCTGGGTGCTCATCTACGGGGACTTGTGGCTGTGGCTGCTGCTGGAAAAAAGCCGGATGCAAGTAGTTCTCATCCTGGGCTAGGAGAATTTGCAGAGGTCGCTCGCGTCGGCCCCAGTGATGCCACGAAGGAGGGCTGTGGAGCCAGTTAGTGGGAGAGAAATATAGAGGGGTGACCCCAGGGGCCAGCCGGTTATCTGTGCTGAGCTCTCAGTTACAAATGACTTGGGCCCCAAATATCTAAAAGGAACGTCTTTTTTCAGACTGATCTGCCCGTGCCTTAAAATCTGTAGGGGAGACCCTCCTGGGTTCTACCACCGGCTTCAGCAGCAAAAGGGATGGGCACCCAGGATAGGGGCTTCTCAGTGATGGCCCCCAGACTATGGAATAGTCTCTCTCTTGAGGTGCATAAGGCACCTTCACTTCACATGTTTAGGAGGGCAGTGAAGATGCATCTCTTTGCCCTAGCTTTTGGCTAAATGGGGATATAGCTTTTTCTCCCAAGTTTATATTTGGTTTTAAATGATGTAACCCAACCTGAGACTTTTGGGTACTGGGCGGGATAAAAATGCAAATAATAAACAAAATAAATTTAAAAAAATAATTTCAGCCATTGTTTTATACCAAGGCTGAGCCAGAGTAGAAACACAAGCAAAAACTGGGACAAACGTTCAGCCATAAAATTAAGAACACAGATTATGTGGCATTGTTGCTGTGACTCTAGTTTCGGTTAATCCCTTCTGGAAGAAAAAGGGAAGCTGCTCTGCTTGATATCTATAGAGGGCAGACAGAACATTCTCTGTATCCAGGATGGCATTGGGAACATGTGGCCTGCTAGATATTGCTGGACTACCCATGGCCACTTCAGCCACACATGGGAGAGATCCACAGTTGGGGCAGACACAAATTAAATCTGCCTGCTTTGCTTTGCATTGCATCTGTAGCAGGCATAACAGACTTGATTCAGACCTGACCCAATCTGGAACCTAGGGGAAGCAGGTTGTGGAGAACCCTGTCATATTCCTGGCTTCCCTCCTTTTGTTGCCCTGCACACCTGGCCTATCCCCTAAATGTATCCAGCACCAGCCTACTTTGCACTCCTGTCCCCCTCTCCTCTCTTCCCCATGTACCCAAAATGGCTTCCTTACCTTTTTGTGCCCTGTCTTCCAGGCCACGGTCTAGGTGGATTCACTGCCACTAGCTGTGTGATTCTTCAGCCGACTTATCAGCTTGCCTTTTCCAGGCTGTCAGGCTTTCTGGAATGGAGGATCAGGGTCCTCCCAGAAGGCCGAGGGTGTGGACGTGAGGGTGAATGTGGGCAACTGCCTTTTAGTCACAACTGGTCTGCCAAGAGGTTCCATTCTGGAAGGCCTAGCAGCCTAGGAAAGCGGTCTGATTGGTCTCCTGAAGAACTGCACAGCTGGCAGCAGTGACTCAGCCCCGAATTGAGCCTGGAAGAAGGGACACAAAAAGATAAGGAGGACAGGAATGCATTTGGAGTAGACTGGGTGTGTCAAGGAGGCCAGGAGCAGGAGGCAGGGAGATGCATTTAGGGTAGACCAGCTGTGTGGGGAAATCAAGGGGGAGAACAAAACCCTCCACAGCTTTGCTGCAGCACTGAATTTGACCCCTCAAATTTGGAAGGGGTTTGATTCAGTGCCCAGGCCAATGAACTGCAAACTTTGTTGGCAGCTGAGGAATCACAAAGTGATTCAACACATTCCTACTCCACAGGATTGGAAGTAAAGCCTGCCTGCTCTGTTAGGGAGAACCATAAAATACAGTCTGCAAGGTTTGCTTTTCAAGTGACAGTCAGCTACCTGAGTAAGCACCTTTCCTCCAGCAATACACGCACATCCTAAATCTATTACGCTGTATCTAACAGCCTATATACCTTTGATGTTTGGGGCAGTGTAAAAGGTTATGCGGATTCTAAATAAGAGCAAATCATTAAATCTCATCAGACAGTCTCTAGATAAATCTTGGTCAGCTACCTTGAACAGGTATCTCATAATTTCACAATGCAAGACGGCTTGCCCATCTCAAATCTCCTCCCATCACTTGCTATGGGCTATCAGTTTTCTGTACCTCCAGGGCATTTCCACAGGGACAGTTCCTAAAGTCTTATTGTGAGATTTTACAAGAGTGCAAGATGCCAACTGCAGGCATTACAAATAGTAATGGACAAGTATTTATGCTGCCTTTGCATGCAGTGGGGGGAAAAGACTTTTGGGGAGCCTTAGATATGGTTTCCGGGGAGGAAAGACTGAAAAACGTAGATTAGAAATGCAATGAGAACATGAATGCCACATGTTACCATCTCCAAAGTAGTTTTTGCAATGCTATTATTTTTTTTGGGGGGGGGCGGGCCTGTATGTGAATGCAGCCTAAGTTTAATGAGGCCCAAGAAGCCCCTGGATTTTTTAATAGGACCCAAATGAACCCTCCACACAGTATAGGTGATTTTTTTAGTTAAGAAACAGTGCGCTATACCTTCTCCTGAGGTGTGCTGGACTGCCACAGCTTCCCCCTGAAAATCGCTGCTGATCAAATGGGACAGAAGGAGGCCGCCTATTCACTGCCAGTTCCCATGGTCGCATTGGGGATGCTGGATCTCACGTTCTGAACACAGCAGCAATCCAGGCCTTTGGAATCTGTAAGATGAAGGAAAGAGCCACTGAGCAGAACCATCAAGTAGGAAGAGCCTCTAGCCAATTTCTGAGGCTCCAGCAGAAATGTAGGGAGTAGAGCTGGAGAATCTCATATTCAATCACAAAGCAAGTCTCTTCCCATATCTCATCTTCTCCCGCTATGGACATAAAATACCTCCCCAGAACATCTATCCTCAACAGTTCTTTTGCATTCCCCTCCTTCAGCCATTTCCATTCTTGCCCTCCTCTGACCTGTGCATTTGAATCTATCCTATCCTACCCTTCTTCTTCAAGGGAAAGTATCTTTTTATCCAGAGAGGTATCAGTCTATGGAATTTAGTACCAGACATGATGGTGTCAGCAACCAGCCTGGATAGCTTCAAGAAAAGCTATGGAGAACAGGCGTATCTCTCTTCCCACAGTAAATCATTTTAAATCCCGCCTCTAATAAAGACACATGCAACAATGTTCACTTCGGCAGCACATACACTAAAATTGCAAGAATACATAGAAGATTAGCATGGCCCCTGCGCAAGGATGACATGCAAATTGGTGACGTGTTCCATATTTAAAAAATAAAGACATGCAACAATCAAGTTCTGCATATTTAAATAAAAATAAAAATTATAACAATTTTTTTTAAAAAAAATCTGCCTATTTAACAGCTTACAGTTGCCTTAGAAGTGACCCTATGCAGAGCCATTCTGCTACTAAATGTTGTTGAAAGGAAGAAAGACAGAACCAAGCACAAAAGGCATCAACAAAATAGTGGTGCTAGACAGGTAAGAGCAATAAACCCTGATCTTCCCTAAAGGAAGTTGCTCTTTCATGCAAAGCCTTTTGCTTCTGTGCCCTGTCTCATCAAAAGGTCTATTCTTCCATCATCCTTAGCGGGAACTGCACATCCTATTAAGCACACAGCTGGCAAATGACCCAAAGGAAGCCAGGAAGTAGCCTGGACTGCAACGCTTTCACACCCAGGCGATTTTATTATTAATTATTTATATTTCTATCCTGCTTTATACCCGAAGGTCTCAGGGCAGGCAACAACCTTTAAAATAACAAATTAAAACCAATATCAAAACCAATAATGTACGTAAAAACATTTACAAGATTCAGCATATTAAAATACTAAAATAATAGTATCTGCCGTGGGGGGGAAAGTATAATCACATCAGCCAAAGGCCAGGGAAAGAGGTGCGTCTTCACCAGCTTCCTGAATATATACAGAGAAGGGGCATGACACACCTCAAGGAGGAGACAATTCCATAACCTAGAGGCCATAACTGAGAAGTTCCTTTCCCGGGTGCCCACCTGTTTCACTAGTGAAGGTGGTGGGACAACCAGGAGGGCCTCAGCTCCAGCTTTTAAGGCACAGACAGGTCAGTATGGGAGAAGGTATTCCTTTAGATATTTGGGGTCCAAGTCATTTAGGGCCTTGTAAGTCAGAGTTAACACCTTGAATTGGGCTCGGTAGTGAATTGGCAGTCGATGCAACCCTTTTAATACCGGTGTGCGTCAGCACTCTAGCAGCTGCATCTTGCACTAGCTGCAACTTCCGAACTGTCTTCAAGGGCAGCCCCATGTAGAGTGCATTCCAGTAGCCCAGTCTAGAGGTCACCAGAGCATGGACAACTGTGCCCAAGTCATCTCCGTCCAAAAAAGGCTTCAGTTGACACACTAGCCATAGTTGGGAATAGGCACTCCTGGCCACAGCCTCCACCTGGGCTTCAAGCATTAGCGTGGAGTCCACCAGGAGTACCCCCAGGTTATGCACCTTTACCATAAGTCTCTGCCATTAAACAATGCTGAGATGCTTGGCCAGGCCTTTGCAAGCAGGTCCAAAAACCAACCAGCCTGCCCAGCATTTCTGCCATAATTGTCTTGGAAACAGACACTGCATTTATCATTGTTGCTCTAAGGGGATCCAAGGCATTTGATGGCCTGATCAGGCCTGATGTATGAGTTTCCTCTAAGACTCAGTTTTGCTCCAGGATGTCTAGGTGCCTGTTCTGGCGATAAATGCTTTTGCTTAAGGTTCACTTGGGATTTCAGTTGTAATCATTCTCTGAAAAGTCAGAGCAGCCACAGCCCACTTACATCTAAGCTGGCCTACTCAAAGGGATTCCAAATGAGGTCATTTTCAAGACCACTTAGGGAACCCCATTAGTACAGAACTGTGAACGAATTTGGGGAACTGACTGATTTCAGAATCATATTGCCTCCTTGCTGTACTAATTGCTCAGTGCAATAGGTGGGAACACATGCACCATAACTACATTAAAAAAAAAAACCAGCAACTACAGTTTATTTGCATCAGCCTTCCACAAGTTTAGTTCCGGCTCTATTATGAAGTATGTCAGGCTTCAGGCTTCCGGTTCCTTAACTGCTGCTTCTATCAATATGGTTTTTGGGGTTATTTATTTATTTACATTTCTATCCCGCCCCATACCCTAAAGTCTCTGGGCAGGTAACAACAGATTAAAAACAAGATGCACATTAAAAACACTTTAAAAATTCATCAAATTTAAAACAGTACACTCCATATTGCATTAATAGTGACTGTTATAATCACCTCAGCCAAAGGCCAGGGCAAAGAGGTTAATCCTATTCCTCCTTGGAAAATTGAAAAAAAAATGCCTGTAAGCTGCTGGAAATTAAAGTCAGCATACAAAATGCTATTTATAAAGTTTTTCATTCAGAATGTATTTGTTTATTTTGTGTGAGAAAGCAAAATAGAAGATGGGGGATTTTTTTGCTTCCTTAAGTGCTTATGATTTGCTTTTATAATATTTGTAAGTTGCTGCCCATTTGATCCAATTTTATAGCAAATAACTCATTTCCCTTAACGTCACCACAAAACAATCTCTACAGGCCAATAGTATATTATAGGTATTCAAAGAACTTTATAAACCTGAGGTGTTTAAATCATATTCTAGTTCAGTGATGGCCAACCTATGACACGTGTGTCACAGGTGACACGCCAAGCCCTTTTGGGTGACACACATGGTCACCCTGGCACCTGGGCGTGTAGTGCTTGCTTGTTCTTGAAGTGTACGAAATACCAACTTTCAACTGAAGATTTAGCAAATGAAATTCAGCAACACAAGTCACTAATGTAAAGAATTGTTTTTGCTTTTAATAAAATACATATATCAAAAATATAACTTTTTTACTAGAGCTACAAATATAAAAAAATTATGGATATTTCTAGATGTGACACAGCGCCTGAGTTAAGCTAGGTTTCCTTGCGAATTTTGACACACCGAGCTCAAAAGGTTCGCAATCACTGTTCTAGTTGAAACTTTCCTTACAACCTCAGCAATTCCGTGCCTCAGTTATTTCCCACAAAGCTTACCAAGGCTTATCACAGAGATTCCTGAAACGCATACTGCAACTACATTTATTTCTTATTTTGTAAGTTGTCAGCACTTTAGTTCAGTAGGTGTTTAGACCCAACAACGAGTCACAGTCAAGGAGATTAACAATTCATTCTACCCATGGGAAAACCTGGGCAACACTGTCTTGTTCACAGGAAGAGCTGTGCAAAATAAGGCCTCTGGCGGCTCCCTTCAAAACTTCTGGAGAACAATGCTCATGGCTTCCTCCAAAGAATCAGTCATTTCCCCTGGTCTAACAACCAGTTTCACTGTCTAACTACTAAGTGACAAAATGGCTCATCTCCATATATGAACCTCTTGAGTTACATTTAACACCATTCTCCTGGTGCTCTAAGGAAATGCTGCGACTAATAAAGAACTACTAAACGCACCCAATAAGGCACAAAGCCATACCATGCTCCAAGCCATCTCAATGGAGACAGATTTGTGGGGAAAGAGGGAAGTGCCTTTTCACTTCTTCCAGTTTTGACTGGCTGTTATGAATCTTCTTGACAAACAAGCCCCTTGCTACAGTCATCCATGATCCAAAGGTCTAAAAGACAGTGCAAGCATTGGGAGGGAAGGTTGTTTCCTCAGCCAAAGGGTAAAGAATGTGCTCTAACTCAAGTTCATTCAGACTCACAGCAGGGCTCATGGCACCTGCATTCCAGCTGTTGACCTTCCTGCTTTGTTGCTTGTAGCTCAGTGGAATACCAAAGGGCTTTACGAGCTCCACAGCTTCATTGAAAGTAGTTGGGTGAGATCAAGTCAATGCCCTGCTCAGCTCACAATTCCACAGTGAGACAAGACTTCAAATTCCTTTGGGCATTCAGTAACTGCTCAGGTTCCATAAGTCTCTGAAGACAGTGCATCTCAATGGGTTCCCTACCCTTGCAAAGAGGAGCTTGGCTTCTGCAAGCCCTAATTTTACCTGCAAGTAATCCACCCATGATAACAGTCTTACCACCACCACATTCTCATCAATCCTCTATGTGCCCAAGAAGTGATTGAGGGTATGTCCTGTTGTGTTGGGTCAGCAACATATTGAGACAACCCCATGATGATCAAGGAGGCCATTAATACCTGAATTGGTCCACTGAGGGTAGCTTCAGCATGGATACAGAAATTCTCCTATAACACAGTGGCAGTAATTTCCAACACCACTTCTGAACTATCTTGGTCACCTCAGATAGGGATGCTGCTGGACAATAGAGTGGATAGTATCCAGCAGCATCTCTGCTGTGATTCTTTAGTTTAACCCAACAACAAAAACAGCCCCTCAAATTCAGGTACAGAGCAAACTGGCCCCCTGACAAGAGAGTCAAAGATTCTATGGACAACAGTGACACCTCCTCCCTGTCCCACTGGTACGGATCAGTACTGCCCCATGTGACCTGGGGGACACAGCTGAGAGAGAGAAGCACCACCCAGTTCATCTGCTCAGATTTCAGTAAAGCATGCCAGATCAGCCCCTGGATCTAAATCAAGTCATGGATGACTGCTGTTGTCTGGACTGACCTGGCGTTTAAGAGCAGCAGCAGCAGCAGCAGAGCAGTGGGCCAATCGACAAGTATCACCAAACTCTGCCAGTTGAAAGGAAGACCAGAAGGAGTGACAGCTTAATGCATCTAACATTTCTTCTCCTAAGCCAAGTCTTCTGCTTCCCAGCGCCATACCTTTCCCCCTACCCATTACCACAGTGATGTTTTCCCCCAGTGACAACTCCCCTCCTCCTTCACTGTCTTGGCACATTACTTC
Source organism: Aspidoscelis marmoratus (assembly GCA_014337955.1). NCBI lineage: Eukaryota > Metazoa > Chordata > Lepidosauria > Squamata > Teiidae > Aspidoscelis > Aspidoscelis marmoratus. The sequence continues at coordinate 19,474,799 of MTQE01000401.1, forward strand.
CTTCCCCCAATACAGACTCCATAACTAAGCTAAAAGAATATTAATTAATGAAATTAACTTAAAATGAATAAAACCTCCTTGGGACAAAGGGATCAGCCTCACCCTTGTTGTCTCCAAAGTGGCTCCCCAAAGTGCTAAACCCCCTTGGTTCCACACCTCCAAGCTACAAGCAGCAACCCTATATAGGCAAGCAGACATAAGCAGGTGTTCTCAATGGCTCTGAGCTTGCTTGGGCCCAGGCCCGCAATCACTCCTCAGTCCCAGCACTTCTGAAGCTGTATCAGTTCCAATGATGAAGCCTGCGTCCACACACATTTATACTGCGCATTAAGGTAAGTGTGCAGTCCCAATCGAGGCGCACACACGACGATCAATAGATCATTGTGGCATTGCATTATCTGATCGGTACTGCGCACTTACCTTAATGCTGATCTAACAACTCTCGCTGCGCAGTTTAATCAAAATTTGAAGATTCCCTCCAGTCCAGGCAGAACAGCGAGAACAACGAGAGCAGAAAGGGCAGCTCCAATATGACTGGCTGCCTCAACCTGCATGACACTGCATACCGACTCAGCTCTCACAGCTTCCGATGGGAAGCTATGGAACTGCTTTTTGAGTTGGGATGGCCAGTTGTTGCAGCACAGCAAGTATACTGTGCTTTTACATTTAACTGTGGATTTATTTCACAAGTCTGGAGGCAGCTAAGTAGGGGATTTTCCTAAAAGGAAAAAAAAGTAAGGAAATTCTCTTCTAGATTTAAAAACCACCAAAAGGTCACCAAAGGCCATCAAGTAGAATTCAAATCTTTCAGAACTTTAAAACTTGTGATACCAAAGTTCTCAGTCTAAATCACATTTGGGAAACAGCTGCTGGGGACAAGATCTCAAGCTATCTCAGAATTTTAATGGAATATTGTTCCACAAAACAAGACATTCCCTGATTACTTGCACTGTATATCAAAACTTGGGCAGCCATCGTGGATTAGCTGTTAGCAGGTAAACAGAAAGATGAAGGAATGGATGTCTATGTTTCTAGACTGAATATTAATGACAGTGTAGATGCTGGAGCCTGTGTTTGTGAGTGTGAGAGAGACAGAGATAGAGACTAGAGGTGTGCATGAATGTGTTTTTTGACACTCTATTCAAATCAAATCAAATAACCAAAAATCCAATTTGATTCAAATCTTTTAAATTCGAATTTAACAAGATTTGATTCATATTTACCAAAGTCAAATCTATTCGTTTCAATTTTTGATTCAGATCTGCACATACGAATGTTGACAACACCCATATGTCCACGTACACATCTTCCCCACACCCGTACGCATCTGTACATGTCCATATGCATCCCGTAGTTATTCTGTATACAATCCGTTTTCATCTCAGATACTTACAAATGCGTACAGATGCAGGAAAGATGTGAATCTTCAAGTACGCATCACGTACAAACCCGTACACATAGATCCGAAGTTCGAAATTTGATTCAAATGTTTACATTTGAATTTCAGGACATTCAATTTGAGCTCGAATGCTGAAATTCAGCACATTCGATCGAATTTCAAATGCCTATAAATATCCATGCACATCCCTAAGAGAGACTGACTTTAATTTATTTAAAAGACAATGAAGTAAAAAGATCTGCGGCTTCTTTTTCGGTTGAAATGCTTCATTAGGAACTAGATTCTGAAACTCCCCACGGATTCTAAACCATGTTCCAAATACAACTTAGGTCAAATGTCAGGGTGAAGGAATGGCACACAAGGCAACTATGTAGGCCACTGGAAATGCAGGCTTATAAGCAAGACCATTTTGATTAATTAGGACACCATTTGGGCTGGGATTGAGAGGAAAAGACCACCTCTGGTCCTGGCCATGCACTTATTTTGTTATTTATTTAAAATCTATATACCACTTTCCATTAAAACATGTCGAAGAGTTTACAGAGCATTAAAAAAGCAAGGGTAAAAACAGCAGCTAAAAGGTGTTAAAACCTGAGTGGGCCAGGAAGAAACAAAACTTTCACTAATGACTGTATTGTATCATCATCACTATTGTATTCGTATAGCAAAGTCCTGGGCAAATGTAAAAAAAACTGGGGAGAATAGCCTGCTCAGGATGGGGGGTTCGTACCTTGGGGTCATTTTAGTATGGAAGTTTTAAAACAAAACAATACATTGCCCAGTACTGTCAACAATATAGTCAGCAGTCTGGCAAAAATACTTCCCAAGGCAGTATCTTCAATAAAAAGGAATAGTTTTCTTAAAACTCAGCAGAAGGCTTAAACACCAGGAAAAGTGGCAGCAGCCAGCCAAACTTAGCTGGCAACCACTAATAATGGTCAAGAGCAAAGGAAAGGAAAGAAAGAAGAGGACAAATAAAAGGGTTTAACCTCAAATATTTCCCTAAGGTGCGCCCTGACACTAAGGAGGAAGTACTAATAAGTTGAAGTCTTTAGTTCAGCAATAGGAAGTAGCTATCAGCAAGCATGGTAGCATGTCTTCTTAGGTTGCAGATTTTAGCTTTTGATGAAGGAGGTGGTGGGGGAAAACCTTCATGCATGCTCCTGGTTTTCTATCTTTCTCACACACTGCTTATTTTGGTGGGCTGAGAGACTCCTCAAGTCCAACTGTGCAAGGGACAAAGGGAGCAATGAGACTTTGGGGTGGAAACTTTGAAGGTCCCATTTAGGTGAACGGAGAAAGGAGGGATTTGGGAATGGCTGGAACGGCACAGAAAAAGCAGGTGGGACTTTAGAGTTCTAGCTCCAAGACCTAAGAAGATTCTGTTTGCAGCACCAGCATCAGTGATCTAATCAAAATAAGAACAATAGCTTCTTGACACAATACATTAATCCTTCCAGCATTCCACGTAAAGATTTCCTCAGATATTTACTGTAAGTAAAAGTTGATCTCTGTGGCCAAAAATAGTTCTCATTCCCTTCTTTGTTTTGCACATAATTCTCCAGGCAGTAGCCAAACTAAGAGATAACGGAATTATCATTCTGCCTTGGCCAATTTTCTCATGAAGGGGGTCCCTGTCTGTTTTGCAATACTGGGTGAGACTGAGAAATCTGTCCCAAGCCTTCTTAGAAACACATTTTATATTTTTATGTCTTTTAATAGGCCTGGCTTGAAATTATGATATCAGATGCTCATAAGTCCTCACGTCCAGCCTATGCCAATCACTCCATATGTCAAATGCATATGAACTGTGCATTAATAGCCCTGCTTCAGCTTGGCACAACTCTGAGAGCAGGGGGTTCTAGGAGCTCATGGTCTTACGCATGTATTATCTAAAAGGTGATTCCTGTATTTTTCTTTGTTAACTGCCTTGAGCAATATTTGGAAAAGTGGTATATAAACAAATTGATTGATTCAGAGAGGCAAGTTTTTATATACGAGCTTGCAGGAAGGTTACATGTTGAACATTTGGCATAGGGGGTACAGGCGGCCTGTTCCAACTCTGTCAATATAACAAGCTTCTCAGCATGTAAATACATGAAAACAATGTTATGGAATGAAAACTTGCTAGGAAAATAAAAACAAGCATCACTGAAGAATCCTAGAAACAGAGCCAGTGGGATCTAAGTTTCAGCACTGGACTAGGCAGGCCTACAAAAGCTTATAAAATGCAAACTTGGGCCTGCTGCTATCTTAGCTAATACTATAAGGATGAAACAGACAGTGAGGGAGAACTATATAGGTACCAGTTCAGATATGTACATAGCAACAATGATGTGTCTCAATAAAAGGAAAAAATAAAAGGAAAAACTCTTTAAGTTAAAAATTAGTGATCTGCTCTTCATAAGCTTACATATTTTAGTATCTTGAGAAGTTCCTCCTCTGGAAGGAGAATGACATGAGCCAACTTAAAATCCTTGGGGCAAACGTAGGTTTTTACTTGTTTTTAAAAAATAAATTAGAAAATCACACAGAAGAGTGATCTGGAATCAGACACAGCCTATTAACTCCAAACTACAGATGTAAGCAATCTCCCCTCAGTGATATATATGGAAGACAAAGGCTAGGAGAATAAAGAGTGAATCATGATGAAAGATGACAGCCATTGGCTCACAACACAGCAAAGATAGGACTGTTTCCCTATGCCAAATATACTGGCCATATCTGAATTACCAGCACTTTACGATCAACCCCACTGTTGTAGCTGGTGTGGTCCCATAAAGAAAGGGAACGGAAAGCAGAATGTTTCACTTCCTCACGCTTATAGCGTGAAAGCCTTCCACAACTGCACTTTCATCAGGTACTTGCATTCCCCAGCTGGATAATATAATGCCAGTGCATGCGTTTGTTTCTGATCAGTATAGGAAGCAGTTCAGTACCCTCAATCTTCCAGGACTGGCAGTACAGTACCCTCAGTCTCTCTCAAGGTGCCTGAACATTCTGCAATTTAACTTTTACAACTCTACCAGTAATTTAATAAGCAAAAACAGGACCCATTCAGGTACGCCAAGGTTGTCACACTAATCCAGTGAATAAAAAAATACACAGATATGTATACTGGTGGTGCACTTCTTTTCTAGCCACAATCACCACTGGATTTTCCTTGCCCCACTTTTCTCTTTAATATTGACTCTGCATAATCAGGTGAGCTTCTCTGGAGGGGGGGGGGATCTGCGACCCAAAGGCCTTACTGTCATTGCTAATCATCACTGCCTACACCTGCATAGCTAAAAGTAGGCTGAGAATGGAAATGACTTGTTAAAACCATAGCTTTTATTTTCTGCAGACCATGCTGAATTTCATTACTGATTGTCCTTCTAGCCAACTGAATTATTTACTGTATTTTCCCCCATATGATCCACTCTTTTCCTGGGAAAAAGTCCTTTAAAATCTCCCTGTAACCTATTTTTAAATTTATATTTTTTAAGTACTCCTTGCCAAATTACAGGTACCTGAGAGTACAAAAACCAACTACTGTTTTGCTGTTGAAAATAAAATTGGGGGAGGGAGAGGCGAGAAAAAGAAAATACTGGGAATCTGGTTCCAGTGATCTTGACAGTCGAAAATAAAGAACAACACATAGAAAAGGATGGTTTTTGAACTAGTACATGAAAACCAAGAGCCCTACAGCACTTGTAATTTTGAAACTTCTAGATTATAAAATGCTTTTCTAGTTTAGCCTGAGGCATGTCAAATGATTCAAACAGCATAAAATGCATGTAGAAAGAAATGTAGCTGAATAAGTCAAATGAACCAGGCACACTATAGGACAGCATTTTACCTATTTTAGAAGCTACACTAAGTGCCCCGGAGCTACTACTGAAAGGATGTCCCAAACCTCATGTGCCGATCTTATGGATTGGACCCTTATTTAAAAACATATCTTATTTACCTTGCCCAAGAAAAATCACAAATACTTCTTTCATGAAAAAGGATCTAAGCAGCCACTGTATCTTCTTTGCTCCTTTGGGTTAAGAAAGAAAACCTCTCCTCTCCTCCAGCGACCTTATATCCTGTGGAATAAAGTCTAGCAGACACAGAGATACTTTTGCTGGCTGTACTCCTTCCAGGATAGCCTGTTAAAGGATAAAGAGCAGCGATTGTGGGCAAGGAAGAAGAAGTTGGCTTTTCTACCTTGCTTTTCTCATCCACTTAAGGGGACTCAAAGCGGCTGTCAAAGCTTTCTATTCTTTTCCTCACAACAGACACCCTATGAGGTAGGTGGGGCTGTGAGAGCTCAGAAGACTAGCTGTGACTAGCCCAAGGTCACCCAGCTTTGTAGAGGAGGATGCAATCAACCACTACACCAAACTGGCTCAGTCAGGACAGTACTTTTCCTACTCCAAGAATCCTGTCTTTCTACCTGCATAAAACTCAGCAGAGGTTTATTAACCACGAAAGGTTTTTGGATTATGCAACAGTAACGATATTTGCCTCATGCAAGCCAAATCCTCACTTTTGTCAGAATACAACCACTCTTCAGCCTATGACTGCTGAGCCTGAATCATCATAGCAAACTTTTAAATACCCTTCAGAAGAAATGAAATGGGTTACTGATACAGAATGTAAAAGCGGATGCCCTAGATGCAGTACAACACTCCTGCCCCCTTGAGGCTAAGTATGATACCACAGGTACTTCATGTCCCATCCTTCCCAATGTTGCAACTGACAGGTTGGCAGCCGCAGGACTTAAGCACATTCTGAACAGGTTTCCCAGGTGAAGGCTTGGTGTACCCCTTTGAAAGGTCCTAGGTAAGATATGAATCAGTTGAGGCTTCTTCTCTTGATTAAGAGACCTCCATCGGTTTCCACTTAATATGAAGACACAGGGGAAAGACGGATCTCCACCTCTTAGCATAGCTGAGAAACTCAAACTTGTCAGCATCTTGCTCAAAATTCTCATACCAACAGCTTGCAGCACATCTACATACTGTTAATCATACATACATCCCACTAATTATGCAAGGGTATGTGAGCATCACCATCTGCCCCAAGAACAATGCCCACATCACAAGTATGATTCACACCCGGGGGCTCACATAACAGGGAGACACAGAAGCACACGCAAATCTCACTCAGAACTGGTTTTCAAAGCCCAGTTCTCACAGTGATGCAGCCAAGGCCTACCAGGAAACCACCACCACAGTTCCTTGGGAGATGGCAAAAATCACAGAACAAGCTGCAGAAATCGCCTTTCTCCAAATGGATAAAAAGCCTACACTGCCATTTACTAAGACAAAAAAGGAAGGCAGAGAAGACAGCTGGCTCACACATGACTGAAGAAAACAAGAAGTGCTTTGGAGACAGATTCATTTCCTCAAAACACAAAGTAAATCAAGAAGGGGAAAATGTACTGCAGGAATAGTATCTCCTCTACATTCAAAACCACAATTCCATCCTTTTCCCAAGGTACTTTAAATGCTTCCGCATTGCAGACCTGCCTCTTCCTGAACTGAGCGGCTTGCTCCTGGAATCACACACAGATCCAAAACCACCTTTTCCATTAATGGATAGGTGATTGGGAATACCATACTGCTGATGGTGAAGAACACTCATCTAGGAAAGGAGATGAATACACTGAAAGCTCTTTCATGCCAAAGATATTCATGAATCCCAGCAACTCCAAGGGCCATACATATTGTTCCTCCAATATATTTGACAAAGTTCTAAGCCCTCCGTTTAGGTGTCCCTGAAAGTTTGCCACTCAACTTCCACTACACTGCAATCATTCATTGATTATAGCAATAAAATGATAAAACAATAAAACAGAATCAGAATGAGTAAAAAACTAGTGGTGGCCTACAGCTCAAGACGCGAAGAGGGGCACATTGGGCAAAGAATGGAAGTCCCACATTAAATCCTCTGAGCCATACTTTGGGTGTTTTTCCACTGTCACTAGAAGTACCCATTAAGTACCCATTAATGGGTACTTAATGGGTACTTTTAGTGACAGTGGAAAAACACCCCTTGATGCATCATCCCCTATGCAACCATCTCAAAGGTAGCCACGGACCACCACCAATGTAACCAGTCACAATACCACCAGGAACCAGCAACTGTCTGGGGCACAACTCTTTTTAAAGGACATCTTGAAAGCTCTCTAGCAATATCTGGTGTATTTTGAAGGAGGTTATTCCTTTAGCAGGGGAGCACAGCTGAAAATATTCTCCCTCATTGAAAGTTCTCCACATGTGGCAGTATAACCAGGAGAGCTCAGAAATGTGGCAGGTCCATGTCAGACAAGCTGCTCTTAAGCTATTCTGCAAGCCAGCAAAAAGCCTTGAATATTTTTTTTTTCTGCCAGGAAAGTGACAGCCGACATAATTCCTTAAGCACAGAGCTGTAACAAATGAAATTCCCCCAAGAGTTTACACTGGGACCACTGCACTACAACAATGGCTCAAAGGCAGGCAACTAAAATGGTAACATGGCAAGAGAGACTAGAGCAGTTGTGGCTTTCTAGTCTTTTAGGAAAGAGGTGAGAGGAAACATGACAGAGTTGTATACAATTATACACATATGGACAAAGCAGGTTAAGAAAAAAATTAGGAAGGGAATAGAAAATAAGTCAGCAAGCATCATTTTGCCACTTTATAAATGTCTATAAACTGATGGGGGCTGAGCTTTCTGCAACGCACCGGGAAAGAGATCTCTTTTTTTGCAGCAGCAAAAAAAGCTAATTCAATGCTGGGAATAACTAGGAAGGAAATAGAAAACAAATCAGCAAGTGTCATTTTGCCTCTTTATAAATCTATGGTGAGGCCACATTTGGAATATTGTGTACAATTCTGGTCACCACACCTCAAATAGGATATTGTGGAATCGGAAAAGGTGCAGAAAAGGGCAACCAGAATGATTAGGGGACTGGAACACCTCCCTTAAGAAACCAGGCTGCAACGTCTAGGCCTCTTCAGTCTGGAGAGACGGCGTTTAAGAGGCGACCTGACCGAAGTATATAAAATTATGTATGGTATAGAAAAGGTGGATAGAGAATAATTCTTTTCTCTATCACACAACACTAGAACCAGGGGGCACTCTATGAAGCTGATGGATAGGAGAGTCAGATCCGACAAGGGGAAGTATGTCTTCACCCAGAGGGTCATCGGCTTATGGAATGTGCTGCCGGAAGAGGTGGTGAGAGCTACCAGTCTAGATGGCTTTAAGGTAGGGTTAGACAAATTTATGGATGACAGATGTATCAATGGCTACTAGAATGAATGCCTAGGTGCATCTTTCAGGCTGGGGGAGGGGGAAGCGGGGCACTTCTAAGGCCATTTGCTGGGATTCGAGAGCAGGAAAAGGTTTGTCCTTGTCTCTGCTTGAGATGCCATAAGCATTTGGTGGGCCACTATGTGCAACGGGAAGCTGGACTAGATGGGTTGTGGACTGATCCAGCAGGGCTTCTCTTATGTTCTTCATCTTTTCCAAGAACATCAGAACCACAGGTCCAACCAATGGATCTGAATCACTGAAAAGTCAAGGAAGATAAGAAGAATTCACAATCACAAGAAATGGTGCTGGGCATCAGCTTAGACAGCTTCAAAAGGCTATCAGTGGCTATTTGCCTTAACGGTTATATGAATTCCTCTGACACAGTAGGCAGTAGGTCACTAAAGGCTGCAAGCAGAGAAAGGTGTGTCCTTATGCCCTGCTTGTTAGTTTCCATATGCAGCTAATTGCTACCATGAGAAGAGCTGCTGGATTAGATGGACTGCTGGTCCATCTAGAGAGACGTGTCTTACATTTTATGAGTATCAATGTAATATGTTCATGACAGAGAGCTTCCCTCTCCATGGCTTAGCTGCTTCTTTCTGTTGTAGAAGAAGTTTCTGACTCAGCCTTAAAAACATTGTGATTGCCATACTGGCCGAACCTATTTGAAGAGGCTTCTGACCATGGCAAACCCTTGTGCAATCAATAATGGTGACAGACCAAGGATCAGGAGATGAACCTGCATTGCCATAGGTAGGTAAAATCATAGCCAGAACACACAACCTACCCAGGTCCTAGGACCAGCATTTGACCCAGGATTTTTCATTCAGCTCACTGATGCATCCAAAAACTGAACTAGGACACCTTCTCTTGATCAGACAAAAAGAGAATGTGGTGCTTTCTCACACTGTCATGCTTTTCCCAGAAACATTGCCTTGGCTGTGATCACACACAATACTGATAAAAGAAGCACCTCTTGGGAGAACTCAAAGATGGCCCACAGGTGGGATCATTCACACTCCAGCCTGCCCTATTCTAGCCCAGAGAGGGTGGACCAGAGATGGGATAAGAATATAAGGTTCAGGTGCTACTGTGTCTAAGAAGCTTCTGAGCTGCTTTTTTTTTTTTTTTTGCTGCCAAACTGTGTTTCAGGGGATTATTGTAACAATTCTTCCTAGTCAATTAGTCCCAAACATTTTTTTCTTGCAGCACAAGCTACAAAGTGTCTTTCTACAGCTGTTCCATGGCCAAAAAAGTCTGATAAGCAGGAGTTCAGAATGTATCATTATTGGTGCTCCTAGACCAGTGGTTCTCAACCTGGGGGTCGGGACCCCTTTGGGGGTCGAACTACCCTTTCAGAGGGGTCTCAACGAGTCTCCCATTGCCCTTCCCTCCCACCTCTCAGCTGCTCCACCCCCATGGTTGGGTGTCTCCACAACATGAGGAACTCCATTAAGGGGTCGTGGCATTAGGAAGGTTGAGAACCGCTACTCTTTCACAGGGGTTGTTATGAGGTAGCAATGAAAATAATTTTATGGTTGGGGGTTAGTGTTAGGTTGGGGGCCGCCACAACATGAGGAACTGCATTAAAGGGTTGCGCCATTAGGAAGGTTGAGAACCACTGTCCTAGACTGTATCTCCAGTTCAACACACAGCAGGTCTGTGAGAGGGCACCTCAGCAACAATGTCTCATTGGCCACATCATAAGGTGCCTCCACAACTCCAGAGTGCAGAGGTGCCCAATAAGCGTTGAGCAAGACATATCTGGTGCAGGCAGGAAACTCCAACCTGCATACAAAGGTATCTACCATAGCAATCATGCCCTTCACAGTCTTCTTGGGACGCCCCTTACCATCACAAATGGATATACCTGCCCACAGACACCTCCCATTGTAAGTGGTGATGCTGCCTATATTCTGCCCTCCAGATGCAGACAGACCAGAACTCTCCCAGTGAGAGGCCCCTCATGAACCAGGGGGATGCCCTGATTCTCACAGCAAGCACACAGTGATGGCTAACATAAGCTGTGCACCTGGAAGTCTCCCCCCTCCACACCAGTGTTGCCAGGGGCTTCAAAGCCAGCTTTCAGCAATGGGAGGGGTTTCTGACTACACTCACCTGCACTAGATCCCACTGCCAGCAGAGAATGGGCACCTCCAGAGGTGAATGACAATCTGTCTCTAGGCTTTTACAGTGTTTCCAGCACAGCAAAACAGGCTTTGAAATGATATGGAGGTAAGGAGTTCCACACCAGTTTAAAGTCAGATTTCCTATGTCTTAAAAACAACACAGGTGAGTGTGCCTGTTACAAGGGCTGTAGTCCTTCAATACCCTACTGGCCACATTTTGAACAGTCGTGTTTTATAGGTCCGCTTTTTCCTTTTATATCCTTTACAAACTCAGGGTGGACAGAGCAAACCAGTTATCAATGCCAGCACAACCTGAAAAAATCAAGAGGATTTTTAAGATGCATGGCAATACTGCACCGACCCCACAGATGTACCACTATAAATCAAGCTATCAATCTTTTACGAGCCAGTCGAGAACAGTCTACACAACTCCAGGCGTAGGTTATGGCCTTAAAGGTCCCATATGAACAATCTGGACAGAGCTCTGAAATCATGTTGTTAGATGCCATCATGATACATTCTGCGAAAATGACCTGAAATCAATTGATAGAGTTGCTTGCATGGAACACAATGGCCAGTTTTTTTAAAAAAAAGCACTCCATCCTGCTTCTGTCTAGGCAGGACCCTGTGGCTCAGCTGGAGCAAAGCAAGAAGGCAGCTGGCATATGGAGACAATGGCTTGCCTTGCTGATCAGCATTGTCCTGCTGTTTTCTTCCACTGTCCATCTGTCTGCAGACACCTGTTGCCTCGTCTTATTGAATGTGGGAAGTTATTTTACGGAGGCAGAGTCTTACACAAATCTGTGCTACCTTTGAGACAGCTCTGGTGGATTAAAAAAAATAGTATTTGTTACACATAAACCCACGTACACACAAGCAAAGTCTGAGGACACAGTCAGACTCTGTCCCAGGAAAATTGCAAACTGTAGATTAAGAGCTTTATTATTTTATTGACCTAGGTGGGTTTTTCCCTCTTGAATTTCAAAATATATTTATAAGACAGTATTTTTGTCAGCTGTCTAGAAGAATTTATAATTATGAGGTAGTTACAGAAACCCAGAAAATAATAAAAAAGGGTCCAACTGCACCAAAAGAATGCAGGGACTTAGCTGCAAAGCTGGAACAGCAAGAGATTTCCAGTATCTGAGCACCAGCAAATTTGCTTGCTACTTCAAGCAAAACAATTTCTCATTTTCTGATGGGATCCAAAGTACTTTGCCTCAGTACAGTTAGAACAAAGATCTTCACACGGCAGTATTACTCTCAGGTAAGTGTTGAAATGAAGCATTGCTACTTCAGAATGGCATTCACGGTGGGTTCAAAAGTTCACTACCAATGTGCAAGCAAGGTTGAGTCAAGCTCACAAGGCAGTTCAGGAAGAGAATGTCATAGCATTCAGCCTAACTACGTTGCTCTCCCAGCACCCTATCAGACCCTGGAAAAATCAGAAGCACATACAACCTCAGCAGTGATTTAAGATCAGCATACGTGCACTTTGTTACTAGAAACCCTGCTGGTTTTCCTAAAACTCCCAATGGTTATGGAATGCTATCAATAATGAAACCCTTATGGACTGTTTTTCTGGCAAAGACGTTTATAGAGTGTACATACTAGGTGAATTTGGGAAATCACATCTTATTTTACGGCATTATGATCTCACTTGTCTGCAAGCAACCTGAAGCACTGGGGATGCTAGAGCAGACCACAAATTTGATGTCAGTTAAAATGTAGCTCATGTACTTCCTTAACGCTTCCTTTAAAAACAAAAACTTTTGCCTCCTGAAGTGCAATCCTATATAAACTCATGAGTAATTGCAGTCTGGCTTAATTGCAGATAAGCACTGTAAGATTGCAGCTGGTCTCCCAAGCCAGGCTATGGGTAATGAGAGTTGCAGCCAAGGGGAACAGCAGCCTTTCCCTCCAACTTCAGTCCTAATGATGTAGGTCAATGGTTTGAAATGCAGTATGATGAAGTGAAAAATCCCAGTAGATGCCCTGCTCCACTCAGCTGTGATACAAGCGAACTCTCCTTGGTAGCTGTTGGCATTTTTCTCTTCTGAGTTCCGAAGCAACAAGAACTGACAAAATTTCTCACAATCTGAAGACAGTTTAAAAAACGTTGACATGGGTTTGGAATAAAGTTTACGCAAATTATTTGTTAGAACTTGCTCTCTGAAAGCTGTAGAACATGTTAAAGAGATCATGGGATTACACACTGCAATCTTTTGGAGTTGATACCAAACCCACCCCCAATAATAGACTATTTTTGCTTAGCTCTCCACCTATTGTTTCCTTTTACAAGTAACTGTTCATTCCTTGTATGTTCCAATCCAGTGTTTCAACCTTCAGTCATTATTCCTTGTTCTTTCTTTTGTACCCCACCTTTCACCTTGACGTCCTAGGATGGGTCATAACACATGATAAAACACACACTAAGACATTTAAAAAAATAAAACACATCCCACTTCCTTCCCTCCCTCCCATTCTTCCACCCTGGCAATGACTACTGCATTCAGAGGAATTAGCTAAAGGCTGGGTGACTTAAATGATAGGCTTAGATATTTGAAAATCAATTCCTTTTCAGAAGATACACTTCTGCACCTGCTTAGGAGAAGCCACATGGAATTACTAGTATTTTACAGCAGCTCTTTAAACGTGCAGCTGTAGGGGACTTTTCACAAACTTGATGGATTTCCTTCTCTCCTCACAACTTCATCCATGTTCCCTGCAAGTTCTAACCGACAGCTCTGGGTCTGTATTCCACTTGGACTACTTTGCATTACTTTTGAGAAGCCACATACTTCATTTTCACTCCCAGGGAATAAACTCAGACCGTTTCTCTTTTATGCTGGCCAGTAACGCTTGTTATCTTAGAATACTTCCTTGCGCCCATGCACAAAACGGGTTTCCATTTTCAAATCAATTTTTCTTTTTTTTTCTTGTGCAGGCTTCAACCTTTGTTTTCAATGTTTCTTATAAATCACATTTTGTTAAAAATGGAAGGCAGTATACAAACATTTTAAATCAATTAATTAATTAATCCTGGAACTATGACTGCTGTTAGTCTAGGGTGGCATTCATTTAGATTGGATATACCTCCTTTCATCCAAAGAGCCCAAGGTGATGCTCAGTGACAAAATCAGGTACTCACAAGAATTTTAAAGCCAAATAACACTATTGTAACAATTTACAACAACCTACCTGCTCCAACACATTAATACAACAAGACAACAGTACAAACTGTATTGCCCTTCAAAGCCTCCAGCAAACAGGTGGGTTTTAAAGGCATTTTAAGCAGGAAAACCACCTGACCTCAGTACATAGGAAGTTCTTTCATGGGGGGGGGGAAATCTGCATGCCCCCATGTTTTGTAATAATTTCAGCAAAGGTACCTCCCTTTCAGATAATATTCACTAGAGAAGAAAAATGTCTGTCCAGTTGGGTAAACTATTGATTATCTGTGGCTATGTACAAAAGTCCTACCACCCCAATGTAGATCTCATGTTTTGGGCTGATCATCACAATGCTGTTAGGACAGGTGAAAATCACAAAAGCTGAATTTTGTACCAGCTACAGTTTCTAGCTCAAGTGGTAATGCAAAGAGACTGGCAAACAGAAGGCTGTTGGTTTGACTCTCCAGTCTCCCCCGGAAGTAGGCAATGGGAAACCATTTCTGTATCTCTGCCAAGAAAACTGCATAGAGGTGGTCATGGAGACTTGATGGTAACCAGCAACAACAAAAACAGCTTCTAGGCTCTTTCCAAGAGATGTTCTACACAACCTAACCACCTTAACATACCACTCTTTTACTCACTTCCTTTTTTAAAAAAAAAACCCATGTCATTAGGGATGAATCTTTGCTAGCCATGGAAAAACAATTATTATTTACAGATTATTGTACACAAATAGGTGATATTTCCTATATTGCTGGAAACAAAAACTTCATGAAAAATGATTTTATATAATCTAACTCTCACTGGTTACTATTAAACTGAATGGGCGTCTAACAGTATAAAGACAAAAAGCATCACAGCAATTCTTCAAATATTATGAAAAGGGAAAGCCATTTAATGTAAACTAAGAACTAAGAATACCAATTCTCTGGACTTCAAAATAAAGGAGATCCATTTGACAGATAATATATTATACACAAATGCTACTGGATTATTTGGTTTAACAAACTTAACAGCAACTCTGTTCAACAGCAGCAGAAATGGTAACAGGATGAGATGGCGTCACACTTTCTAACTGCAAAATCATGAAAACAAGAAAAACCCTACCAAACTCCTTCTAGTTTTAATTTATTGGTCAACACATTGAGATCACCATTCCATAGGATGAAATAACTGTCTACAATGAAATGTCCACTCAAAAGATGCCAAAAGATTTCTCTTGTTAGAGAACTCCAAATATCATCGTACTTATACATATTTATGAGCAGTCACAAAAGCGTATGACGGCTCCCTTTTAAATACAAGACAAACAGGAAATCCTCACCATATCTCTAGCTGAAACCAAAAACCAGAAACATGCAAAACAAAACAGAACTTTTAACACCAGCAAAGTTCCAAATCCATTGCAGACACTAGGAAACACTTGGAAGAGTCCAGGAAGGTGGATTATTCAACCAAAACTGAGAGTTAGAAGCTACTACCAACACTAGGAAGTGTTCCTTTAGACGCCTGGGGCTCAAGTGATTTAGGGCCTTACAGGTTAAAGTTTATTATTTATTTATTCATTCATTCATTTATTTATTTATTTGTATTTCTATCCCGCCCTATACCCGAAGGTCTCAGGGCAGGTTACAATATTACATTAATCTTAGACAGGTCCCTGCCCTCAGGCTTACAATCTAAAGAGTCAAGAAACAAAAGGAAAATGGTGTGGGAGGGAAGAGGGAACAGCAAAAAGCAAGCGCTTGAGGTCTTCAGTTCCAGTTCTTCTGTTCATTTCCTATTGCTGGAATTTTCATATTCTCTTTACTCTGAATTTTCTTTTCATTGATGACTAAATGGGAGGATGGTAGAGATGGTCAGACGGCATCCACTCATCCCCACCCTGCTCAGCCTCAGGACCAGACGTTTTCTCAACCGATGGATCGGCTGCCATAGTCTCTTTGCCATCTTGTGAAGGGAGCAGTTGGAGGAGGGAGGGGCACTGCTGGGAGCAAGATGGCAGAGCAGCCCAGCCTGCTGCCTCTTCTCCACTCCTCTCAGGCAAGATGGTTTCTAGCCTTGTAATGGCAGTTGGAGGAGGGAGGGGCACTGCTGGGGGCACCCTGAATTGGGCTTGGCAGTGAATTGGCAGCAAGTGCAACTGTTTTAAGACCGGTGTGATGTGCCCCCAGCCAGCGGCTCCTGCCAGCAGTCCAGCAGCTGCATTCTGCACCAGGTGCAGCTTCTGAGACATCTTCAAGGGCAGTCCCATGTTGAGTGCATTAGAATAATCCAGTCTCAAAATTACCAGAGCATAGATAACTTTGGTCAAATCATTTCTGTCCAGAAGAGACCTTAGCTGTCAAACCAGCTGTAGTTGGGAATAGGCACTCTTGGCCACAGCCTCCACCTGAGCTTCAAGCATTAGTGCAGAGTCCAAGAGCACCCCCAGATTTCACAGGACAGGATGCCTCCCAACTTCATGGACACAAGACCCAGTGACACACAGCACCTCCATCTTGTCTGGATTCAGCTTCAATTTACTGGCCTTCATCCAGCCCATTACTGCCTCTAGCACTTCAACCACCTCTCCTGATTCAGATGGTACAGATAGATCTAGATGTCATCTGCATACTGATGGCAATTCACTCCAAATCTCCTCATGGCCTCTCCCAGCAGATCCATATAGATATTAAAAAGCATGGGAGATAAGATCGACCCCTGAGGAACGCCACAAATGAGCTCCCAGAATGTTGTGCTAGAATCTTCCACAACTACTGTCTGGAATCAGCCATGGAGATAGGAGAGGAACCAATGCAGCACATTGCCTCCAACTCCCAGGCTCTTTAGCCTTTCCAGAAGGATACCATTGTCAGCAGTATCAAAAGCCGCTAAGAGGTCCAGGAGAACCAATAGGGTTGCATTCCCTCTGTCATTCTCCTGGAGAAGGTCATCAACCAGGCCACCATGGCAGTTTCTGTCCTATAACTGGGCCTGAAGCCGAATTGAAATGGGTCTGGATAATCAGTTTCTTCCAAGCATGCCTGCAGTTCAACAGCCACAACCCTCTCTAGTTCCTTGCCCAAAAAAAGTATGTTAGTCACCGGGTAATAGTTGTTTAAATCTTCTGGATCCAGGGAGGCCCTCTTCAGGAGGGGGCATACCACTGCCTGTTTAAAGGACAGCAGGATCACCCCATCTCTCAAAGAGGCATTCAGTGCTCCTTGGAACCACCTAGTCATACCTTGGCCAGCTAGCATTTAACAGCCAGGAAGGACAAGGATCCTGAGAACATGGTTTCACCTGAACTCCTGCAATCAGCTTGTCTACATCCTTAGGCCGCAGCAATTAAAATGGATCAAAAATAACTGGACCAGACAGTTGTCTGGATGCTTCCTCTGGACTGTGATGTCCAATGACCCACAAATCTGAGTGACTCTGCCCTCAAAGTAAGTGCTTTGCAAATTTATCACAGCAGATATTACATGGCTGTTGCCCATGCTCTCTTGGGCTGGATGTTATAAGGCCATTCACCACTCTAAAGAGTTCTGCTGGACGGCTACTCAAGGATGCAATGGTGGCAGAAAAAGAACTTCTTTTAGCTGCCATCACTGTCACATGGTAGACACGATAATGTGCTTTACCCTGTGTTTGGTCAGACTCATGGCAGGATTTACACCACCTGAGCTCCAACTGTTGAACTTCCAGTTTCATTGCCCATAGCACCATGGAATACCAAGGTGCTTTTCAGGCTCTGAGGTACTTGGGAGCAATCATGTGAACAGCCCTGGTCATCAGAAATGAGGCCCAGTCTATCAGTGCAAGTCAATCCCATTGCAGTGGGGATACCCAATCTACCAGAGGGTCAGCAGAGAGGCCCAGTCTACAAGTGTAAGTCAGCAATGGCTCATTATTGAGTGGGCCTGGGCTCCAGCCTAAAGCTTTCAATCGTGTGTTTAGAGAATACATTTTGATCTGCAGTGGGGTTCAGAAATTTAAAAGAGAGGGTTTCAATTTCAGCACAACCCCTCTGCCAGCATCCTGGCAGTCCTGACCCACATGCTGCCACTGACCAGCATCATTAAAGATGCACTTTTATCATCACAAACCATTCTGTCTACTGCAGCTGCAATTGTTAATGATCCTTTGCCACCAAACAATATGTCAATTTACTGAAACAGTCTTTGGCTGACTATCACCACAAAAGCTTCCTACTATCCCAAATGGAGTTAATCAGCACAATATTACATTATGTGCAAAACCCAGAATCGCCTAAAAAGGCACACTTAACACTATGACAAGAAGCAAAACACCTAAAGTTGTGAGGCAAGTATATACATGCACTATTATGCACAGTATTACACCAAGACATTTGACTACAAAGCAGTTTGGGGGTGCTAGTGCCTGCAGGGTACATATGATTTTCTTGGCTGCTGATCAGCCAGCCATATTGCACAGGTGCGGGCAGCTCCCTTATGTTATGCTTGTCTTACACGTCAAATCAACGGGACAGGGCCCCATCAGGTTGGGAAATCCCGTTCTGAGTTCAGTGTCCCCAGTACTCCCTTCAGTGTGGCTTTGGGGGTTTATGGAAGTGGGGGGGGGACATACAGACGTCCCACACCCCCAGCAATGAGAAAGCAACTTTGCATCTGAGGAGGCTGAAGAGTCACCCCTACTTTGCTGTATCTTCTGAAGCTGTCTTTAATGATCTGCTGCCATGCATTTCTACAATTGCTTCATTACTTCTCAGCCAGAAATGATTTTCTATGGATGCACATAAACTAAGTTTCATTTACTGTAACCTTCTGGACTACAGGGTTACTTTCATACTAGTGATCAGTGAATGTTGTGCACATGTACACACACACACCCGAAGGGTAAGAATATGGATAGCAGAGAAACCAGGATCTGTCCACTGTGAAATGAAACATTTTAAATAAACAACTAGGCCTCATACTGCAGCTAGATTGTTTGCAAAAGCATAAATGACTCTTCAAAGAATTCCCTTGGTTATCTGCTCTGTAGAATTTCTTGCCTCCCTGCATGGATTCCTGTAGTACATCACTTAGGCCTCACACACCCAAAAGACAAACTGATACATCTGTTATATTAATACACTAATATAGCAAAATCCATCCCTTCTGTAAACAGATTTGGAAAGGCACAAAATATGGCCATCACCTCTTGACTTCTCACTCCATCAATAACCCCCGTTTCATATTATGCTAGATGTACAGTAGGCTCCTTTATGATGAACCCAAATTCCTCCATATCTTTCAACTTCAACTGTTCAAGTTTCAGATTTTCCTATAAAAAAGTTATTTGCTTCCTCAGTACATATTAATGCCTAGCTATGCGTTCACCTCAGTCTTTCTTTATTGACAGGAAGAGAAAGACATTACACTACTCAGGAAGAGTCCAAAATGTAAATTCAGTGCTCACAATCAATTTTATATGTCTCTTAGCATATATATATAACATGCACGAACTCTGAACAACACAGACCTAACAAGGATGAGCAACATTCCTCACGCAGTGAAGAGGTAAAAGTTATTCAGTACTCTCCATAATCCTTCAGATGACCTCACAAAACTGTCCTATCTCTACTAAGTAACACAATTCAGAGCCATTAGTCTTGACTGATTTCAAAAAGCTAAGATATCCCCCGCCCCTTGGATGGGGTCATTACTGGGAACCTCCAAGATTTAGTGGGGGGGAATCCCAGCTGGAACATCCCAGCAGAAAGGAAGGGCAGGCCACATTTTTTGGAAAAAACAAAAACACTGCCAAGAAAATCATGTTGTCAGCAGGAGTCACATTTAACACGATGATTTTACCTCTCATGAGAAAATTAGGCTGAGTATCGACTGACTGTTGTCAAAAGTAGTGTTAGGCCTACTAAGTGGGAAATGGAGAATTATGGCTCCAATGTTAATTCTGATTCACCCTTGGGAACTTGTTCTTAGGACAGAGGTGGCGGTTCCTCATCAGAAGGGGAAACCAGAAGACAGCACCTCCACTTCTCTGCTTAAAATGTTGCCCTTTCCCTGGCAGCCACCACTGCCTGTTCAAAACAAAGTCAGCACCACTACTGTGCTTAGCATGTATTAACGGGCCAAACCCTTGCCAAGGCGATGCGGTTTATTTTGATCTGGTTTCTCCCATC
>MTQE01000401.1:19504650-19524709 GCA_014337955.1 Aspidoscelis marmoratus
ACACCCTGAGAACAGCCAAGTTCAAGGTTTATTAGGTCTCATTCTCAAACACTGAGCTATGCTTTATTTTCGTTTTATAATTTTATTTAACAATTTATATCATGCCGTTTACCCGAAGGTCCAAGGATGGGTCACAACTATAAATATATAAGTATATATACGTAAAACATATTTAAAATAAATATAATCCCCCTCTCTTCCTGGCAGGCCCATACTCAGAAGGCAAGAGTGAGCAATGGTTTTTTTTAGTTCTCTGACCCTGATAAAGTCACATTCCTCAGTCTTACCCAAGATAGTCTACCATTTTGCACTGCCCTTCACCAAAATATCAGGCTAGTGAAAAAATGAGATAAAACTCAATTAAAATAATTGCGAGAAAAGAAACAAAGGATAAAAATTAAACAAAATCAGCCAGCACCTTGAGGAACAAGATAGAATTAATCACCAAATGCCTCTGTGAACATAAATGTTTTTACTAGACAATGAATGTAGATATGTGGCATATTTGGTAAGGTAAGACCTGGAGATCTGTAAAACATGAGTAATCATCAGTTCCCTATCCTGGACATAGTGGTCAGCTTGGTGTAACCTGGGTCAAAATCTCATGACAGCCATGCAAATATCTAAAATATTCTGCTGAGCTCAGTGGTACTTAACAGATCATAGGACAGTCAAAATTTACTTGCTGTGAAAGATGCAAAGTTTTATTGCTGTGAAAGATGCAAAGTTCTGCAAAGAAGTGTTAAAATTGTTATTGTAAGTGTTAAAATTTAAACTGTTACACTGATGTACAAATTACAATTTTTGACAAAAAGTTTTTTTTGAAAAAAAAGTCACTGCTTGTATTTCCTGATTCCTCTGTGCTAATCTGCCACATACAGTCTGCAAAACAAAGCAAGCAATCTGTAACTTAGTTCAGTAAGAAGCATCCATCCATGATCTCAGACACTGGAAGATATCATCACCCTGCTCCGATGGCACCAGAATGTCCTGGAGCAATAGCCCTATGGCTATTCCACTACTTCAGCAAGAACAGAGAACTGCTAGATGGCCCCTGCAAAGGCTATTGAGATAATCTACATGATGCAGTCTGGAAACCCTGGAGAGGTGATGCCAAAATACATAGAGTTTCTATTAAGGATCAAGCCACTTGGACTATCTTCCAATTACTCTTTTCCCCCTTTCCCTTCGGTCTTCCATTTTTTCCATTTCAACCATCAGGACTCTCTGCCCACTGCTTGGTTCCAATGAAATATGTTAACAGTGTATTTATTCCACTTGCTTTTTTTCTTTCTTCACTTTTGCAGACCGAAAAAAGAGATGCTACACCTGCAGCAAATAATCAAGGTTCAAAGTAATGCTATGAAAATGCAGTACTGTAATTCAGTTTGTAGTGGAATGAAGCACAACTAGACAATTTTGTTTCTGATTAGCTAGAGGAACAAACAATGAAAGGGCATGCATAGGAAAAATCTTCAAATTGCCTCTCGCACACAAAATGCTTCAGTACTCAATTTGGGATAACTAATATAAGAATGTAAGCAACACCTCACTGGATCAGAACTGTGGTACTGCTATTCCAGCACTTTTTTCTCATGGGGGCCAACCAGCTGCACAAAGAAGCTCACTAGCAGGATGTGAGGACACAGTTTGCTTGGCTCAGTTTTGAGCAAAGTTGCAAGAAGGAGGAGGAGGAATTGGCTCTTCTCCCCCATTTAAGGGGAGTGAAAACAACTGACAAAACTTTCTATTCTCCTCCCCACAACAGATACTTTGTGAGGTAGGTGGGGCTGTGAGAGCTCAGAAGAGAGCTGTGACTAGGCCAAGGTCACCCAGCAGGCTTTGTGGGGGAAGGCAGAATCAAACCCAGTATCCCAGATAAGAATCTGGCTCCCTAACCACTAGACCAGTGGTTCTCAACCTGGGGGTCGGGACCCCTTTGGGGGTCGAACTACCCTTTCAGAGGGGTCGCGACAAGGCTCCTGCCGCCCCTCCCTCCCACCTCCCAGCTGCTCCGCCCCCCTGGTTGGGGGTCTCCACAACATGAGGAACTCCATTAAGGGGTCATGGCATTAGGAAGGTTGAGAACCGCTGCACTAGACCAAACTGGCTCACTGTTCCATATTAACAGAGTAAGTCACACAAAATAAAAGCTAGTGGTCAACACTTTATTTCCTTGTAACAAATTACAAAGTTAAATTTTGCATTGTTAAAATAAATACGGCATCTCTTTGTCCTGATTCTTTCAGATGCATTTTCATTGGATGAGCCCTGGTTCTTGTATTTACACCATTCGTAATTTTATATACCACGTCTCCTCTTGTCTTTTTTCTACAGTCTCTCCTCCTAAGATTGTTCTATTAACTCTGCTATATCATTTCTGTTATGTTGCAACCAAAACTGCACATAGTATTCCAGATGTGATTTAGCCATTGATTTGTATAAGGACATTATAATACTAGCAGCTCTGTTTTCAACACCATTTCTTATTATTCCTGACAGGCTACTGGCCTTTGCTACAGCTGATGCACACTGTGTCAACTCTTTCATTGAACTGCTTCTAATTACTCCAAGATCCCTTTCCTGATCAGTCACAGTCAGCTCTGATCTCACTACAGTATATGAATCGTAGGAATTTTACCTCCAATCTGCAACACTTCACACTGAGCCTGCCATTTTGGTGGTCAGTTCCCCAATGTGCAGAGATCCCTACAGAGCTGAGAGTCCCTTTTTGTTTTTACCACTCTGAACAATTCAGTGTCTTAAGCAAACTTAGCCATTCCATTAATCATGCCTGACTTTAGATCTTTTATAAATATGTTTAAAAGCACCATTACCAGGATAGTACCTTGGGGGACGCAACACATTACATCTCTCCATTGTGAAAAATGTCCTTATACTCTTTGTTTTTTAGTACTTAGCCAGTTGCTACTTATCCCTAAAAGAACCTGCCCCTTTATTCTATTACTGTTAAGCTCAAGGAGGACTTTGATGGAGGACTTTTCTTTAAGTGACATGTCCCTCAAAATGTTTGACAATTTTATATTTAATAATGATTTCTACTGTCTTCCCTAGAACTAACTGTTCATAATATCACTTTTGAGGTTTTTAAAAAATCTTGGGTGGATGCCATCAGGGTCTAGTAATCTGTTAATTTTTTAATAAGGCTTTCCCCTTCTTCTCTTGTTGCCACTACACACCTCAATTCATCAGATTTCCTTCCTGGGAATGGAAGCTGAGGCTCAGAGATCTGCCCCAAATTCTTTTCCATGAAGGCAGCTCCATAGAAGTCATTCAGCTTCTCTACAGTTTTCTTTTCTCCTCTTAGCATCACTTTGATTCCCTCATCATCCAGTGGATCAATGGCTTCCTGCCCAGCTTCCTGCCTCTTATATCTTTGAATATTTTATTTTAAAATTTCTGTCTTTACAGTTCTGGCGGTATACTCCTTAAACTCTCACTATATTTTTGCATTTCTTTTGCCAAAGTTTGTTTCCTTTTGTTTTTCTTTGTTCAGACAGACCTTCCGCTTTTTGAAGGATGCTTTCCTGCACCTAATAGCAAATGTCAAATTACTGATACATGTTCTCCCCTTTCCCCCACTTTTTAAGAAAAGAAAACATACAGCCTAGGGTCTGCCACAATTTCCAAAATTGCCAGTGTCATAAATTATATCTCTGACTCGATAATAGAAACATCACTGTGAATAGCACGATACTCTTCATGCTTCTAGGAAAAGCTGAGTTACAAAAGCTAGACAATGAATTGAAAATGCAAAATTGTAGGGTGAATACAATCAGTCCCAACCAGCTCTGCAACCTGATCAATTTGAAAAATGGAACCTACTGTAGAAAGAATCACAATATTCGGGACTATGTCTATCACAGTCAGAAGCTTCCAAATCTGAAAGGTTGAACATTCCCCCTTCTTGTCCCAACAGATATTCTTTTAATAGAGTATAACCTAAGAGTCTTCTGTTATCCTCACTTTACAAAGCTACATATAATAAATTTCAGCCATTTTTATCTTTACATTAATTGAACACTTCATTTTGCAATCACTTGGCTTCATTCAATTTTGATTGTCCCCTAAAATAACCCTACATTTACCTTTCAAAGTCTCAGTGTGCTTAAGACATACTATCTGTAGTCTGCCATGCCCCCCACACCAATACAAACATAGCTAATACACAAAAGAATTCAAAGCTGCTTGCAAAATGAGATGAAAGACTGCACTCCAGCTCAAAAATCAGGTCCCATAGTGGTTGACATAATTGTGCAGAAATGATAGTAAACTCCAAATTAATAGCTATAGTTTTACATATCCTTTAAAATTAGATTGGGATGAGGAAACTGATGAGGGAATTAGACAAACACTCTGGGACCTTTGATTCCCCATTTATCATTTGTAGAAGAGAGTGTGCATTTGGAGGCATATGTAGGAGGGCAAATAAATTCAGTCTTGCCTGATCTACTTTGTAAAAGTAGAGTTACCACGGTCTGGCAAGATCTTGTCAGTTCACAAAGCAAGAGAGACCACTTAGGAACATATAACACTAACAGTGTACCTAGTGTATACGGAGTGCCAAATATACACTCTTGCTTAAGAGCATTTAGTAGAGTCTTAACTAGATCACATTAAGGTCCAGCTATTATTTGCAGATATCCTGGCAACCATCAGATTGTAGGTGAGCCACTAGAGGAACAAAAGCCATCTTCTGCACCATCCTGTCACCAACACACTTTAGGTTTCAAGAACTTTCTGGGTCAGGGCAATGTATTTGTCTGGGTTGACTGGACACACTAAAAAGTAACCGTATGCATCTTTATTTCTATGGGAGCTGGAAGCAGAGGTTATTCAAATTCTTAGCTTCCCCAAGCACAGTGTCCCTAGGAGGCCATCTGCTGCTGCATACAATGTGCCATTTCCCATGACCCAGATATAAGGGGAGTTCAGTACGAAGAGCAGATCGGTTGGCCTCCTCGGCATTTCTTCAGAACTTGGCTTGCAATTGGAGCCCTGTATTCATGGAAAAAATTTAACTCATCTTCTCAGTCATTCTACCATTTCTTTCAAAATGAAAACAATAGATGAAGTTCTTCTTAGGGATGTTACAAACTGCATTAGGAAACCAGGGACTGTCACATGCTTTATCTGACAACCCCAGACACTCCTTGGCACCTTTACGTCACTCCTGAGGAATGCCACAGCTGCCTTACCCATTTCCTAAAGTGTGGCTGCTGCCCTTAAAGCTGCATTGCACATCAGTGTGCATTGGTGCATATGCACAGATGTGCTCTCTGTACCTGTGCAATGACATCACATCCATGTGTACCACCACGCACCACAGCTTCAAACACATAGGAAGCTATAATGGCAGCAGCCAACTTTTGGGAAACAGATAAGTTCCTTCCACTACTAAGACTCCTTGGAAGTAACATAAAGGTCCTAAGAAGAGCCAGGTAAAGCAGCTGCTAAATCCCAGATCATGCTTTGACAAACTGCAGCTCAACGCATCCCTAGTTCTTATTCAAGAAAAATCTTGACCCTATCATAAACAGAAAAAAAGCCTCAGCCCTCAGCAAAACCACCATTAAACATCTAGGTATTCCTTTTCATTAAAAAAAAATATATATCAGGTAGACTCTCCAGTAAATTAGTTTCTTTTAACAGAAGGTCAGTTCTGCAGCATGCTAGAATCTTCTCCATGGTTCCACAGCCATTTTCCCATTTGTCTTTCTGCAGTGTGGAAGGTACCTGGCATAGCCTTTTCCCCTCCAAAAAAATATCTTCTCGGTGAGGATTGTGAGTTCTGACTGTTTGCAGTTCAATTTGTACACCTTTGAGTGCTTTAGAGCAAGGGAGGCATGAGTGGTGTGACCCACTGGTGTATGTGTTATATTGTTTGGCTCTTTGGGTGCATTTCAATTACTTTTGAGTGCTTTTATTTATGTATTGTTCTGTATCTGATCTACAGTTGGTGACTGAGCAGCTGGGATCCTCAGAGTACTATTTGCTGTATGTGCATGTGCAAAGTGCTTTTTGGCATGTATCTTTGTTCTTGTGCTGATGCGCTTTTTCTTGCACACATTTTTCCTGAATAAGATCTTTGCTATGGGCAACACTTTTTTACCCCAATACAATTTTTGGTGCCTTTGTGTGTGTGTGTGCAGCACTTTTTTGCCCCAACATAATTTTTATGGGGGCTGAAAAAGAGGGTTCCAGAACCATATTGGCAGCAAGGCATAAGCGCTGTTCTTTGCTGCCAAGAGGCCCATGGAAAAACTCATTTCATGGGGTCCCAGTTCTTTCTGGTCCTCCCATTCTGACTCAATCACATCTGAGAAGACCATGTTTTTCATATTGGATATTGGCAGTCAACCCCTATTTGGTTTGAGTGAAGAGTGGGTAAGTATTTTGGCACTAGAGTGTTAAGAGTCTAGGTGGAGGAGGTGGCACCAGAGTTTTTTCAACAGAACAGCCTGTGAAAAGAAGTGACTTGATGTGGGAAAGCTGGCATCAGTGTGTGCAGCAAAGGAGCCTGTGAAAAAACCAAATCTAAAGTATGGGTGGGTAACATCTTGTGTAGATTAATTCTTCAGCATTTTATGTGGCATTGGTATGTTTAGCATTTGCAACCTTTACAAAACTTGTCTGGGCGTATTGGGGAGGCTTCACATCATGTGTGGCATTTGTGTGCTGAGCACTGCAGGCTGTGAAAAAAATTTTTTGTGGTTGTGATCAGCAATACTGTGTGGAGAGTGAAGTTTTGTGTAGGCGGTGGTGGGGAGTTGCATAACTTCTATATGTTCTGCATTGTAACCTATGAAAAACAGTTGAGTTGTGAATGACCACTGCTGCAGGCATCTTGACTGGCATCTGTGTGATGGAGGTTTCACGCATGTATTGCTCTTAGAGGGGGAGGGTGTACTGTACCCCTTTTCAATGCAGTTTCCTTTCTTCCACTGACTTGCATTGGGAGACCTTCCTCATTCAGCTCAATGCAATTTTGAAGAGGGCACAGTCCACCACAATGTAAGTCAATGGAGCTCTCAGCTGTGGTTTCCCTAATCTCCTAATTTACACTGAATTCTATTGCCCCCATAACACAGATTATCTTTAAGTTCTTTCCCACAACAGAAATGTGCTATTATAGGAAGAACAGCTTTGTCTTTATCCCTCCCTCTCTCTCTCATTCTCTCTTATAAAGTCACATTCACACCCTATCCCACCACCTCACGGCTGTCACAGCAGATTATACATTGCAGTGCCCAAGGCAGCCTCTTTTCGCTCACCCTGAATGTGACTTATGTGAAGTCAACTCTTCCTCCATGTGTTTGCTTATGGAGCTAGTAAGAGACTCCACAGTAAGCAACAAGCAGTAGTGACCATAGTTCAAGGCTAAAGCAGCTGTCCGGCAGACAGGGGGATCATAGGTTCAATCACTAGCATCCCTCTGGAGATCGCTGTCTCCCAAGGAAACTGCATGGTGTCTCCATGCAATAAGAACTGAGCCCTGCTTGACAGGACATACGTGATAACACAGCAGCAAGTAAAGGAAGACCATGCCTCATGATTTAGCCAAAAGTACATCCTGCTCACCAATTTATGCTCTCTTCAGAAAGCAGTTTCAAAGGAACATCAGTAAGATGAGACAAGAATATGGTTCAGAGAATCCATTTTTGCTGAGAATTTCAGCTCCTTGAGAAAGTCCTCAAGTACAGTTTCTGCAGGGATAGGTTTTGAAAGGACATGTGAAAGTATGAAATAACAACAGTGTTGGGGTTTGTTCCTAGCTGATGTAAAGCTCACCCTGATATAAAGTTCCAATTAAGCCCTGGCCTACTCTGTATTTTATTTCATCCTCTGTGGGGGAGCAGCCCATTTTGAGACTCATTCTCCATCAAAGATGTTACATTTAACATCTTGGAAGGTATTTCACAACTCCACATGACAGCTAGAAATTAGGGTCAGGGAAGAAAAGCACAATCTGTTTTGAACAGTTCCAAGGGTGTTTTCTACCACACCTCTTTAATCCGGATCTAAGAAGATCCGGATCTAGGGAATGGGTACTTCCCTTAATCTGGATTTAGTAGATCCGGATTAAGGGAAGTACCCAGTGTGTTTCCATGGGTGGTCTAGCACCCAATAGCAATGAAGTACCCAATGTGTTTCCATGGGTGGTCAAGCACCCAATAGCAATGAGTGCTAGCCTCCCTGCCGTGGAAACACCGGGGCACCCATTTGGAAATCCGGATCTACCCATGAGGGGTCTGCCTGTCACCCCAGGTGTTTTGGGGGACAGGGGGTACAATCTCCGAAGTTCAGCACAGACTTCAAAGACACTCCGGAGCTATTTTGCCCCCTCCCCCTAGCCTCCTCTAGACCCCATTGCCAAACTAACATGGAAACAGGCTCCCTTTAATCTGGATTTTCTGTCTGAAGACCCCATTGAAAATCTGGATTAAAGGCCAAAATGTACCCATATGATCCGGATTTTCCGAGGCGTGGTGGAAACAAATGTGTCCCTAATAGGTGCCATGATGGAAATGGGGTCATCTGGCTCTCACTGAAATGGGTCCTTAATGGGTGCTAAAATGGGTACTAAGTGATCTTGGAAAAACACCCCAAAAGACACAGCCACCCCACTGTCAGCTCTGCGCACGACCTCATGACCTCTCTCTGAGAAGGAAAAACAAAACTAGCCTCTTCAGGGGTACACTGCTTATGCAGACTACGGGGACACCTTTGTTTTGTGCACAAGCCAGATTACTTAGCTATGTAATTCGGCTTTTTAAAAAAGGTGCATACAGCTTAAAATGTTTTCAGAAATGAGAGTGTGTGTGTAAGCACTTATCCTGGAACATCTGTAGTTTGCTAGTTTTACAGGGGCTTATTTAATAAAGGTTTCTGCTAGTGCCAACTGGTTGTGGCATTAACATGCATTCCAACCAAGCTGTGAAACGCGTCAGAATAACTATGCAAATCAAGCTAACTGGCTGTCATCCGTTAAGGCCGAGTGCAAGGAGAGCAGCATCTGTTTGTACAGCATGCCAGAGAAGCTCAAGCGAGGCCAGAACTTTGGCACCGAGTGGCTCGCCTTCCTAACACTTTCATCCTGTATGCTTCTCATTCTTTCATGCTTCTTAAAAGGTTCATAAAACAGGGCTCATTAGACCTCTTAAAAAATTATCTTCCACTTCTGCTAAGAAATCCAGTGTGTCATTTCTGCGCTATAGCCCCGTGTTTGTCAAAGGCCAAGGATCCGTACAATATTTAAAAATATCTTCCTTCCTCCCTACTCTTGGCTGTTATTACACATTGTCTGTAAATGGGAGCCGTAAACAATATCGTTTAAAAGCAGCTGCTGAAGGGACTGTCACTTCTTCCACTGTTTTACAAGCCAGATTTAGTGCCCAATGAAACGGGAAACCATGACATTTATGTTTTTATTAAGCTTCAGCGCTGAATGGGGCAAATACCAACCAGCTAGCTATGCCATCTCCAGCATTCAGGACTCTCCTTAGCTGATGCATGCCAGGCACTGAAGACTAGAACATTTAACTGTTTCCTTTTTCACTGCTTAGAGCAATGACTCTAGACAGGACATGTCTTTGAGCAACAGAGAAGATCAGCGGAAAGAAGCCCTTTGTAGTCTATGTGCTGCATAAGAAGTATGCAAAATCAAAGCCTTCATGATGGAATGTTCTTTCTTTTATATGTAGTAACCACACCCAGTCTTTTAAAGGCTGCCCTACTGCTAAAGTAGAGACAGTTTTTTAAAAACGCTGTTAGCTGTGACATGTAGCTTTCTCTTCTCTCTCTCTCTCTCACACACACATCCCTGTACGTTAATTGACAAAGAGAGATAAAGTTTTATTAGGAGCATGTTATGGAGAGGGGGGGGGCTTAACCTTTTGCAAACACAAGCCTGAGAGAAATTTTGATCAGGACTACAAAAGCATTCATGCCTGATCTACTCCAAGATCCCACCTCCTTAAGCCAGCAATAGTGAAAATGCCGCATCTCTGAAGTATTTTCCTCATAGATACAAAATGAGGTGTGAACACAACACTGATGCATTTGAAAAGTTAAGATATTTCTTTGCCAAATCATTTAATCACACAATTTTAAAATATTTCATAAGCGTTTTCGTATCATTTTTGGACAAAAATGGAAAGTAAATAATACCGGTCTTCAAATAAGAGCAGTTAGCTGTATAGTACCCAAAAGAACAATGACACCTCTAAGAACCTCTCTTGATGCCAGAAAATAGATCCCAAATGGACAAACAGATTCTATAAGGTTGGCAAGCCCTGCTCTGTAACACTTAACACACACTTCTCAAAGTAAAAGCTGAAGCAACAGTTTTAATCCAGTGACCAGTTGTCTATCTGAAGTATTGTCTATAAAGTCCCTCATCAAAGGCTCCTGAATAAACTCAGCAGTCATGGAATAAGAAAACTCCAAAGTCCCTTTCCTAGTCCATCAAAAAAATCTCAGATCTCGTCAATTTACAATTGTAATTGGGTGGGTGTGTCATTTGCCACTTGCTCATTCACCCAGTAGGAAGACATCCATTTGAAGTTCTTAACAATCTCTTTCAATTTTCACTCTTCTGAATAACCGGATGTTATCAGCAATCTTTGCTATCTCTCTGTTTACTCCTACTTTCCCATCATTTATGAATAAATCAGAAGTCACACATCCTAGTTCTTAACTTTGGGGAACCTAACATTCCCTCCATTTTGAGAATTTCCCATTTATTACTGCTCTCTGCTTCTTATCCTTTAGCTAGTTTCCAATATCCAGAACAGACCAATTCTGGTGGAAAAGGTACAGAAAAGGGCAACCAAAATGATTAGGTGTCTGGAAAACCTCTTTCATGAAATCAGGCTGCAGGGTTTAGACCTCTTTAGCCTTGAAATATGATATTATACTTTAATCAGGTCACCTCTTAAAGTATATAAAATCATGCATGATATGAAAAAGATGAATAAAAATATTCTTCTATATTACATAGCACTAGAATCATGATTGATAAAAGGAACTATTATTTCACCCTGTGAGTCATTGTTCTCTGAAATTCACTACCAGAGGTGGTGGTGACAGCCACTGGCTTGGATGGCTTTAAGAAGGGGCATCCAGTAGCTACTAGACTGGATGCCTAGGTACTGCCTCCAGGTTGAAGGTACAGGCAGGTTGCCTCTCAAGGCTGTTTACAGGAACTCAAAGACAGGTGAAGGTTTTGCCTGTGTCTTCTGCTTGAAATGCCCAGAAGCAATTGGTGAGCCACTTCATGAGACAGGATACTGAACCAGATGCACTGTAGCTTGATCCAGCAGGCCTGTTCAGTTTACTGGCAAATATCTTGGCTTAAGCCAAAACAATAATATTTTAGCCGATGAGTTTTTACTGGAAGGCTGCAAGCCAACATACAGAAGAAGGATCATATTGACATCTGCAGCTATTCCTGATATTCACGTGCAAAAAAGAAAAAAAAAGGCATGATATGTAATATGATATGATAAAAATGATAATGATATGACCAGATTTCAATCAAAGTAGGCTGTTTGTATGCAGTAGGCACAGGTAATAGAGATACCTTCAGCATGCAAATTATGTTACAGGACAGGATCAGTCAACAGATCCCATAAGAAGCTCCAACAAAAGATATAGATCTTCTCGCACAAAGAAATTTGAAAAGTTAACTTTAAGGCCACTGTAAGCATTAAGGTTTGATCAGCTGTTGCTTCTCCAGGCAAGTTACTTGGATGGACAAAACGGATGGACATACTGGAGAAAGCTCTTTTACAAATCCCATGATATTCAAAACTGAGCATTAGTACCACACGTGATAATACTTGGTTATAAATATTGAGATCTTGGCACTTCTTCTAATTCCATATATAATGTTCAAACAGAAACTCTCCGAGCAGGTCCTGCTCCAAGAATTTGCTCTCCATTTTTTAAAATGGACCCGAGGGATCAAATGAGTGGGTTCTGCTCCCACATTATGAATTCAAAGTTGGTACCTGCATTTCAGTACATGGTGGAGTGTATGAACCAAAGACTTGCTGATTTGCAACCTAGTCACTGAAGGCCTGTTTGCATTTACCTCTCCGGCACTTCAGGGGACGCCTCATTCACTCTTCTCATCAACTCCTTCTCCACAGCTTCACTGGTGAACTCCCAAATGCAATATTCACACTTTCTTCCAGTGAGAATGCTGTGTGTGGGCAGGGGTCAGCAGCACATGAGTGCTATGCAAATGTATGCTGCGTCACAATCACCATGGCAATGGCCTGGTGCATGTCAGAGGTTTCTGTGACCATTTTCATGGCAATCTGGCCAAGTCAGGACTAACCTATCCACACTTCAAGTGCGGGTGGTCAGTTTCGGGAGTTCCCCAGTAATTGAAATGAGGAGGCATCCCTATTTCCCCCATTTTAACATCAAATGACACGGGATTGCTATACCATGCCATTCAGTGTACACTGCCCCTGAGGGTAACAATGGCCAAACCTCAGTACTCACCTACTTATAGCAGTGCTGTGAGGATGCAATTCTGTTCTACTTTGTTGTCTTCCATTAGTGATACACAAGTATATTAAACATAGGCCAAACTCACTGTCTTCCTTTATACATCAGAGAGCATTTCCAGGCACACAGACATAGCTGATGGGCTTCCCAAGTTACTTGTACTATTTGTCTTCTCCAGGAGGATACATTTGCCTATTATATGGATCATACCTTTGCCCAGTTGATTCAAAGAAGGGATGCAAAAGCACAAACACAATGGCTAGCTACCTTCACATCGAACATAGCCTACCAGGAAACCAAACTGAGAGAGGCAAAGTCAATATAGCAGGGGAACAAACTGTGCCTGACTCTGGGAACAGAAAGACAATGGAAATGACATCAGTCTACATAGCAACTATTGCTATATGGGAAGCAGGAGAAGAGAAAGAATCTAAGGGAACCGTTTTGCTTTTTCCTAATCCAGTTGTCACTACCATAGTAGCATACCAGCATGGTCAGGGCTAGTCTCACGGGAGATGAGCACACATCTTCTTCAGAATGT
The DNA here is from genome assembly GCA_014337955.1 of Aspidoscelis marmoratus. NCBI lineage: Eukaryota > Metazoa > Chordata > Lepidosauria > Squamata > Teiidae > Aspidoscelis > Aspidoscelis marmoratus. Next base: position 19,517,735 of record MTQE01000401.1, read on the forward strand.
GCATGTGGACTGTAGGGAAGGAGGGCAAGATAAACGCATGGCTCTGTTCTACTTCAAAGCCAGCACCCAGATGTGCCCTATATAGAGTGATGCATTTCCACATTCTATATTTGAAACAAAAATGCCATGCCCAGTGTTAATCAGAAAAATAGCCTGTATTCATTCTGCCATCATCCCACTGGTATTATATTCTAACTGGAGGGTACTATTTTAAAGGAACATGATATCTGGAAGGGACTGGTGGCTTGGAGTACATACCATAATGCCATCATTCATGGGCTTAAACTAAAGTAGAACTCCTGGACCAAACCCTAAGACCCCGCAGGCAGCTCAGCTAACTCTTGGTGGCCCACCCATTTCCACCTATCTGGATACTGCACATCAGTGACAAGTGTGCTCACCCAGCACATCAATGTGATTAGTGTGGTGACAATTTGTATCCCCATTAGGATTCTGGAGATGACAGAGAGCATTAAACTCTCTGCCGACCCCAGTACTGTGTCTGCTTATTGCTTGAAGGGCTGTAGCACAAAGCTGCTTGAGAAGGGTTATGAGGTAGGGCATAACCACAGAAATCAGGGGATGCCAACCTTTGGGGGACGCACAGACACATTTGGGGTTCTAAGGGTGTTCCAAAAGACCTCTAGTTTCTTCCTCCCTCCAGGCAGTAAATGCAGGGATGGGGAAGATTCAGAAGCAGACATCAACAAAAGCCCACAGAGGTACCTTTTTAAAAGCCTCTGATGTGCACAAAAGAGTGGTCCATGCTGACGCACATTATTATTAGGCTATGCACTGTGTGTTTGTTATTTATATAAGAACACTGCTGATAGATTTTATTCAAAGCCTACTGAATCCAGCAGCCTCTTCTAACAGTTGCCAATAACACGCTGTCAGAATCAGAGCATGAGCACACCAGCACCCTCCCCAAGGAGAAGGCCCTTGAGCAGCAGAACTAGTGGCACAGCAGGAGAACTGTAGCTTCACCTTTGCTGTTTCTGATCTGTGCTTTGCTCTGCAATGGATCAAGATACAGGCTAAGAGACTCACCCCAGAGGATCTGCTGCGCTGGTCACTGCTGAAGACTGTGATTAGCTCTGGATATTCTCTAATGCCATACGATTTCTCCTAATGTAAATATGGTTCAAGCTAGGGCTGAAAATGTGTGTGGAAAGTCTGCTTGCCATCTAACTTCTGATGTCAAAGCCAATGCTAAAAATATAGACTTGGCCTTTTATATCTGCAAGCTATCATTTTGCTAAGAATCTTTCATTACCCTACTGCTTCTATAGGTTCTAGTTCGGAAGTGGCCTCTCTGCAATTTATTTCACCTAGAAATCACTGATCTTTAATTTTGGAAAACTCTGATACAGCTTAACAGTCAACAGAACCAAAGTACATAAATTAATCATAAATACAGGAACATAAAGGATATGTGAGAACAGATCTAATCAATGGAGAGGTGTTCTGCCACTAAAACAACCATACTTAAAACCAAATTTCAAGGTCTATCCATTACTGCCTTCTTTTTATTGGTTCCTTCAGCTATTTGGTTACAGTTAAAGTTGTCCTGTGGTGTTTTTTTTAATCTGCTCAAAGATTTCTAACAAAGGCTGCATCCCCATGTCAGGGGAAAGAGTTGCTACGAGGCAAGAGACTTTTGTTCCACGGCCTTCAAAGTTTCTGCCTGGCCCCATTAAGGGAAGGACAAAACGTGGCTGCAGAAGTTAGCCATTGTCCATCTGTTCCTTCATGTGGCTGGGCGGACAGCAAACAAAGAAAATTGTTCCTGCTGTTGCCATCCATCTGCAAAGCAGTGGTGAGGGCAAATGAAGGCATCAAACACCCTCAGAGTTGTTTTTCCTGCATTGCAGGAAGGTCGCCTCCAAGGGCATCTTCCAGCTATCTATCAGGAGCAGGCTGCACGCCCAAAGATGAACAATGGCTGAACCCTTTGGGACCTCAAACAGCACCCTATTCTGACTGTTAGGATGAAATCTATATCTGGACTATACTTTGACCCAAAAGTCCTCAGTTGTCAAATGCCTCAATATATATGAGCTGTGAATAAAAGTAACTAACTGAAACCGTTTCACAAAAGAACTCCGGGGAAAAAAACCCCTTTCCTAACCAAAATGCTCAAAACTCTTTAAATACATGGGAAAGGTTAACACATTTTTCCATCCAAAAACAAAACAGCTGTTCTTTGCTGACAATGAGTATTGCAGGGCAAATGGTTCTATAAAGTTACTGTTTCATATAGAAATATGCCACCCCTATAAAATTATGATCTATTTCCCTGGTTACTACCAGAAATCAACCGATCTTTATCTATTATTATAAGCCAAACAATTTTTTTTAAAAAAAATCATTTTTTTCAAAATAACAAACAATGAAACTGGTTAAGACGCTACGCTTAAGTATGACTCAGAACAAAGAACAGCAGAACAACTGGCAGTGAGACCCATACACCAAATTCTTCAAATCTTTTTAAGTCTTACTACTAAAAGTTGGTTGTCGGTACATGCCAACATGTAAAGCTTCTTCCTTAGCAGTGGCACCAACAAGATAAAAGTACTGGTTTTATGGTAAAGAAAAGGTACTGCCAAATGTAAGGGTGAATCTACACTGACAGGTACAGTGGACCTGGAAGCATGCTAGAAGGCTCCCTTCCCATGCTGGGGTGGTCTAAGTGAGTGAGGTGAGAGGCCAGGGGCAGATGGAGCAAACTAGGAGGGAGTGTGGCCTCCTTTAGTCCACACCAGCATGTGGAAGAAAGGTTCTTACTACATTTGCTGGTCCAATATATTGGTCACTGCAGAACTGCCCAAAGATCTGAAGAGAGGGGAGACACATTCCTTTTGAGACTGTGAATTGCTATAGTGTACTCTGCTAATTCTTCACTCAGACCACATTTTGTAAAAAACAAAAAACAAAAAAAAACCACAATACAACCTCCTTTATTTTTCTTGTACTCTTTGTTTACCCTCCAACTTAAGTTGTCCTCGTCCATTTCATCATTATGTCCAGAGTGACAAAGTAGCCTTCTGGGCCATAAAAGGATTGCTAGAGTGTCTAAGATAGTCATATATTATTTGCTAATTTTTCTGCAGCAAATCAACATGGAAAATTATCCCGCTCCTTTGGACACATGGCAAAGTCTTATTCCTGTAAAATTCAGTACTACACACATGCCGAAACTGCACTGTAGTGTCTTAAGGGGAATTTTATCCAACGAGACTCTACCTTTTCAGAGTCGGTACAACTTTTTTTTAACCTAGCATGTCCAAATAATAGAATATATTCTTTCACCACTACATTACGACTTAAATGATCACGCCATCTAAAATATTAAACTTTGTTTTCCAATTTTATCTCTGCTTTACATTCTCAAACTATGGCTCTTCCCTTAGAAAGAGAAACTTTATCCTAAGAAGAGAAGAGTTGGCTTTTCTCACCCATTTAAGGGGACTCAAAGCGGCTGACAAAGCTTTTCTTTCCTTCTTCCCACAACAGACACCCTGTGAGGTAGCTGGGGCTCTGAGAGCTCAGAAGAGAGCTGTGACTAGCCCAAGGTCACTCAGCCGGCTTCAAGGGGGGAGTGCGTAATCAAGATAAGATGAGAGTCTGACTCCTTAACCACTAGACCAAACTGGCTAACCAGACAGAAAATAATTCTAAATAATATACTGCTGTGATGCCACTGGACCAGCAGAAAGGAGTGGCTTTCCTACCTAGCGTGGAAATAAGTGATATAGCAAGATCCAGCATTCGTGGTCCTCAGGGTTCTACGGTATTACCAACTGAACTACAAGTCCCATCATGCAACACCGCACTCTCTTTGCCGTAAAGGTAGCGCGCGCGCGCACACACACACAGACTCAAACAAAGAGGGTTCTCTCCTACTTGCACCTCCACTTTGGGTATGTGCGTGTGTGTGTATGGGGGGGAATCAAACAGAATTCAAACGAAGCAACGTAGTTGCTGCTTTGTTGCCATTTGAACTGCTTTCTGCCTCGAGGCGGAGAAGGCAAAATGCCAACGCCTGTAGGCTTCCAGGAGGGAGATTTCCCCGCATCGGTTCGTCCGCGGTGAGGGCGCCGCCTAAACGCCCAGAGCCCCGACCTCACGCGCCGAGCGGCCGGCCACACCGAGGCGGAGTTTCGGTGACAGACCCTGCCTGGCCCCGAAGGGCTCGCCCAGCCGCGCGCAAGGAGGCAGCCGCTACTGACGCGCAAGGCAAGCATGGCCGCCCCGCCTCTTCCCCACCCCCGAGCCGCCGGGCAGAAGTTCACAGTCGTCTGGACGCCCTTCCAAGCGGCCCCGTCCCGTTCAGCGGCGGCAGCGGCAGCTCCCCGACTGAACGTGACTCCGAGAACGGGGCGTTGTTCCCTTCGCCACACAGCGGCGTTCGCCTCGCCTCGCCACGCCCAGCACCACAGGCCTCCCGGCTGCGCCCGTCCTGCCTCGGCTCGGCTCGCCCGACGGGACGAAGGGAGCGAATTGCCTTTCCTCCCCCGCCGGCAGGCAGGCAGGAGCGGCCGTGCTCCGTCCCCTGCCGCCTCCGCGCCAGGGCAGCCGGCAGGTGCCCGCCGCGGCTCCAGGCCCGACTCGACGCGCCCTCGCTGAGGCTCCGCGCCCGTCCGTGCCGCTCCCGGGCGCCCCTCGGGGGCTCAGAGTCCCGGTTAGCAAGGGGAGCGGCCCAGAGCCGCCCGCCCCGTCCCCGTCCCCGTCCCCTCCTCTTGCTCGGCGTCTATGACGGTGGCCCCGCGGACGTGCTTCGGGGACCGGAGGGGGAGGGGGAGAGGGCGGGAGAGGGCGCAGCCCCATAACTCCCTCCCGATCGGCCCCATCCCTGCCGCCTCCCTGAACAAAAGCTCCACTGCAGTCCCCGCTGCACAAAGCAGCAGAAGCGCCACGGGCGAAGGCAAAGGAGGCATAAAAGGAACGTGCGGGGGGGGGGGAATAAAACGGGAACGCCCTCTCTGCCCTCCCCCTCCCCCTCCCCAAGGCTAAGAGAAAGCACCGCTGCTGCTGCAGGCAAGCACACCACCCCCCTTCAGGCCCCGCGGGCTGCTGCCTGCGAGGCGCTTCTATCCGCGGACTCCTAGCCCCAGGCAAGGCAGGCGTGCGCGCTTCCGAGGAGACCCGCGACGCCGCGCCCCAGCCCGGGCTCCCGGGAAAAGGACCTCTCGGTTACCTCCGACGCCCGACGCAGCCTCCGCCTCCCGGTGCGAGGAGCGCTGTCGCTCCCGCCTCGTCCCCCGGCCGCCTCCCGCCGATCGCCGTCGGCCCGCACAGGCGGAGAGGCGCCGTCCAGCCAGCCGACTGCCTTACCTGAGCGGCGGCGGCAGAAGCGGCAGCCCCCCGTCCGCCTTCGCCGACTCGGCCGCTTCGCAGAGGCGGGCGCCGAGAGCCCCGCGGGCTCCGTCCTCCTCGGGGCTCCCGGCTCGGGCCCGTCCGCTTGGATCCGCCTTCTAAGATTCGCCGCCGCCGCTGCTCCGCCGCTCCCCAGCCCTTTCCCCCGGGCGAGCTTCCTGATGGAACCGGCCGCTCAGCTCAGCTCACGAAAGAGCAGCAGCAGCAGCAGCAGCCTCCCCCCGCCGAGGGAGGAAGTGGGCCCGTCCGCACCAGGCTCCATCTGCACCCACGACAAGCCAGAAGAGAGGACGCGGCGGCGGCGGCGGCGGCGGCGGCGGCAGGGGGACCGTATTATCCCTTGCGGGCTCGACTCCTTGCTCCTTCCGGGCGGCTTCCAGGAGTCAGAGCTTGCTGAGGACACGCCGCTGGCTGGCCATAGTCGACGGCGCAGAGGGGGATGAGGCTGAACCGCCCGCGGTGGCTCCGTGCCGGTCAGCTGCCCATCCCTCTGGTCCCGGTCCGGGGTTCTAGCAGAGGCTCCCGAGGTCCGACGGTGTTCCGAGCAGCAGGGAGACACGGGAAGCTGCTTCGCCCCGAGCCAGAGCGTTGGCCCGTCTGGTTTCAGGACCCCTTTCTTTGCTGCCAGGGGCTCCCCAGGGCTTCAGACGGAGGTCACTCGCAGCACCACCAGCAGCCGGATATGCAGACGTTACACCGAGGGCTTTTTCTTCACGTACCGTGGAATGATAGCCAAGGACTTTCCACAGGGTGCACGAATGGGGTGCTGTCTGATACACCTCCTATAAAGTAGCCTTTGCCTGAAGGGAACAGGATCCAGGGGTTCCAGGGGGATTGTGAAAACGCTATCCAGAGGCAGCACGTCCCCTGCCCTTTCTCCAAATCCCATAGAGAATGGAGAGAAAATCCTCTCGCTTTCATCTGCCCAGGGAAAGGGAATGCAGTATTATGAATTGTTTGCACAAAATTTGCCTATTCAGAGTGGCCAAGGAATTGCTCTCTGAAGACTCTCCCTGTTTTCAGAACTGCGAACTCATAAGACTTTGCTGGGCATCCTACTGGCATTCTGAAGATGGAATAAGAACATAAGAACATAAGAGGAGTCCTGCTGGATCAGGCCACAGCCCATCTAGTCCAGCATCCTGTTGCACACAGTGGCCCACCAAATGCTCATGGGCATCTCACACAGAGGCAAGGACAAAACTTTGCCTGTTCTAGAATCCCAGCAAATGGCCTTAGAAGCGCCCTGCTTCCCCCCCCCCGCCTGAAAGATGCACCTAGGCATTCATTCTAGTAGCCATTGATACATCTGTTGTCCATAAATTTGTCTAACCCTACCTTAAAGCCATCTAGACTGGTAGCTGTCACCAGCTCTTCTGGCAGCACATTCCGGAAAGTCCTGTGACAGGACATAAAGCTGGAAGCCTAACTGATCCAACCCAAGCCTTGGAAGGCACAGGAAAGGCTATTCTTGGAGCAATACTACACTTATTAAGGCCCTTTCTGCACTAGCATCAGACTCCTGTTCTGGAAGGTATCCTAGAATAAGGCCTATTTATTTATTTATTTATTTATTTATTTATTTATTTATTTATT
>MTQE01000401.1:19556252-19576602 GCA_014337955.1 Aspidoscelis marmoratus
AAACGTTTTGAATTCGAGATAACGACGTCGTGGGGATGCGGCCTTTGTGTGCTGTGGTCACCTTTTCTACAAGACTATGGAAAGCACCATGTCCCTTTGCACTTGATGGTCATGTGACCAGCATGAACATTCAGGGCAGTCTTGTTGCTTTTCTGTCAGGTGACAAACTATGAGCCCCTGGGTTCAAATCCCCACTCTTCCATGAAAATGCACTGGGTGATTTTGGGCCTGTCACTGCCTCTTAGCCTAACTTACCTGTGGGGACAAGATGGAAGTGTGCAAATGACATGTGCCACCTTTGGGGAGAAGGAGAGTAGAGGTGTGCATGAAGCCAGTTTCCCATATTCAACTCAATACGAGTTGAATGTGGGAATATTCAGCTTTGGCTGAATCCCCACCCCCGAATATGGGGTGCTTCATATTGGTGCACGAACATTCATATGAATACTCGTGCACAAAATGAAGTGCTCCCACTCGTCCCTTCCTGCACCCCTACCTGCCGTTGCCACCATTGCCACTGCCACCACACACGTTCCTCCTAGGCATTTCGGTTCTGAATGCACAGCTCCCACCACGTTGTGCGATCCCCAGATGGGGAGCTGTGTGCACAAAGCCGGAAGTGCTTTTTTGGCCTCTGAAGAGTACCAAAATGGGCCCTGAGATGCCACCGTGGCTTCCATAAAGGTAAGGGAGAGTGCTGGAATGGAATGGAATGGAACGGGAGGCCGTGGTGGCCTCTCCTGGCCCATTTTGGCACCCTTTGGAGGCCAAAAAAGCACTTCTGTGGTTCTGTGCACAGCTCCACATTTGGGGATCGCATGATGCGGTGGGAGCTCTGCACACAGAACTGGAAGGCCTAGGAGAAAAGTGTGCGGTGGTGATGGTGCGACGAAAGGTAAGTGGGCTGATGGGAGGCTCCGGTGGGGAAGGCCATGAGGGCATCAGGCCTTTGCCAAAGCTTCAATTGATGCTTCAGTGAATACGGCCTACAAATGTAGGCCCCATTTGATTCATCCGCAAATATGAGAATTCGTACATATTCATATGAATTCCAAATAGCACAAATATTCATACATATTCCTAAAGGAGGGATATAAATGGAATGAATGACTGAATGACTGAATGAATGAATGAATGAATGAATGAATGAATGAATGAATGAATGAATGAATCCCTATAGCTTAAGTCTTCTCCCTTCTTGTGTGGAGCTCTCGGTGTTGCCATTTTTTCAACTCCTGTCATATTATGGTTCATCCTATCTGTTTCCTCAACAGGTCAAAACAAAGCTTACCATCATTGTTAAAGACTGTAATGATAACAAGCCAATATTCCAGAATGAACCCTATTTTACAGATGTTCGTGAGGTAATTATATCTACCTGATCTCATGTCAAAGATTACTTAAGAGACTTAACTTCTTTAAAACAATGGGTTCATGTGACTTCCCTAGGTGTGGAATATCAGTCATAGAAGTCATATGGATAATTTAAAGAACTTGCTTATTCCTGGTTAATTAACAGAAAAGTTAATCAACTAGTCCCTTGCACTTATGCAAACCCTCTACCATTTGGAAAACAGCCTATAGTTTTATCTACTTGAGTGAATTTCCCAGCATGCTCCATGCAGTTTTTTAGCCCCGGTACATTCAAGGATGATTTTGACAACAGACATCATTCAACAGAATTTCACTCCTCACTGAACCAAATACTGTGCAGGAAAGAAGAAAGGGAAGTCCACTGCACCCTGTCTGCCCTCCTAGAAGCAATTCATTGTGCCAAGTGAATTGGGGCTGATGGAAATGGAAGTTCAAAAATATATACAGGGCATCACAATGGAAAATGCTACTCTGTAATATTACCTTCATGCTTAAGAATGAATTAAAAGAGTTGCACTTATATTGGTTATCTGTTTCTCCCCAAGCAAATTTGAAAAGACTGCTATCTCTCTTAAGCAAAGAGGGTTCCAGGGATCGAAACACCAATAATTTGCATGCAGGTATTTCTTATTGTGCCTGTTTAAAGGAAGTAAAAAAGAGAAAAAAATTCACCCCCCCCAGCATCTTAGACAGACCTAGCCCATCTTGGAGGGGATCCAGATGTGACAAAATGAACAACAGCAAAGTGTTGTTGCAGTCAGCTTACTACCTTCCTAGTTATTAGATCCTGTTGTTTCTTTCCCAAGCAAACTCTATGATCTTTTGCTGTTTCAGAGTACAGCAATTGGCTCTCCAATCTATACAGTTTTGGCTTTGGATGCAGACAGTGGCAGTGCTGGAAGAGTATCCTACACAATCGAAGAAGTGAGTATGTAGCCCAGAGTGAATCTCTATTGCTAGATTCTAGTTTCTAATTCCTCTAAGATTTGGCCAGGCTGGTTGGGAGATGATAACAATAATCTTAAGATCTTCTGAAAAGAACCATATTGGGCAACTCTAACCTAACCAGGCTCTCATTTTTCTGCAACACCCCAGTCTGTCTATTCTTCAGCTTGTTGCCTAAGACTGAATCCATAATTACTTGCTGGGAATAGTCTCAGTAAATTATTCTCAGTTGATCAACATAAGAAACAGCCATTTACACGAAGAGTGCTGGAACATACCTGTTCCTGTTTAGCTGTTCCAGGAATGCAAATTACAGGTGCCCCTGTTCTGGTGGAAGGTTCTGACATTGGATGTCTAACCTACCCTTCACGGTGAGGGGATATCGTGTCCAGTGCATAAGAGTGTGATGAGCCTTGAGGTGCAGACCTTCAAGTCTTGAAGGTGCAATCCTAAAGGCCTGTTGCCTTGCAACACCAGAACCTGTCCACAGCAGGTAAACCTGGAGAATGGCTTGAGCTGCCTCAAGAATAGTTGCAGTGGATTGCGGTGTGAATGTGGTGTTCCAGCAATCTGCCTGTAACTGTTCCTGATGGTTCACAGCTTCAGAGGACTGGAAACACTCTGCATGTTCTGGGACACTTTGGGACTGATGGAAGTGAGAAAAGGACCAAAGTTTCTTTATTTTGGTCCTTGCGCTTAAGATCCTGTACAATATAGTCACGCTTATTACAGCTGCTTTGATCATATTGAATCCTACTTGGGCCCCCTCTGCACTGGGCCCGGCCCACCTTGGATCTCCCCATAAGAACATAAAATGAGCCAGTACTGGCTTTGACACAAGGCCCATCTATTCCAGCAGACTGTTTTCACAATGACAGCTAGGTGGCTGTTGGGAAACCTGTAGGCAGTATTTGCATGCAAGAGCCCTCTTCCTCTTCTGACATTCACGGCATTTTTGCAATTGGCAAAAAGGGGAAATCTGGGTACCCTCCCACACAGAGTGTACCCACCGTGCATAGCCACTTCTGTTTCAAAAGCATTTCTGTGTGTGCTGGACTGTCCCCTGGCTGGATAGCGGTAGAGCACTGTAAAAAGCTCCACTGTTATACTAGCTGCCAGCTAGTACAAGCTGGCATGCACCCATTCATAGTTCTTTTGGATGATGCGTGTGTGGGGTGGCACAACCACAGTTGCATGCTGTGTTGCCCAGTCACCATGGTAATGGGCAACAGACATGTCCATTATGCCTGTTGTGATGGTGACACTATTGCTGCTAGTATAGTGGTGATTGCACTTACCTGGCAGGTAGGGAACTGTCACATAAGTTTGGCATGGATTGGGCATCCCAAAGTATGGACGCCCAATGCATCCCAGAAATTCACTGGCCATCGTGCCTCACAAAGGTGCAAAAAGGTCCTTAGTATCTCACCATCATGTCTTACTTGTAATTATGTCCTCCATGAATTTGTCTCCTGGAAGAAGAAAGGAGGCTTTCACTGCCAGTTTTCATCCCATTTGTCACAGTTTGGGTTTGTTATTCTATATTCGACAGTTCTGTTTCGAACCTAAGCTTTTGGATATGGCCACAATATCCAGTTTCAGAGGACATGACTGCTAGAAGAGTCAAATGCAATTCATGGTCTCATGGACCTTGTCACTCTTCAATGCTAGCAAATAATCATTAGGTTGGTTGACTGTAATTGTGTTGTTTTGCTCCTGGGTGCTGGTCTTTTGTGTGTTCATTGACAATGAGTCATTGATCCTTTCCTGGTTGATGTCCATTAGCATAATCTTGGATGGTATAATTAGTCATTTGTCTGTTCCTGGAATTTATCTCCTCCGTTTTTAAAGCTATCCAAGCTGATAGTAAATCAGTAATCTTTGCACTTAGACGCCTTTTAAAGATGTTAAAGAAATTCCTGATCAGGCTCCCAGTAGCAAATATAGAGTTTAAAACTCTGCATGAATTCTAAGGCAGTCCTAGAGATGTGTACCTCAAAATTACTTTGAGGCCATGGTCACACCTTGCTGAAATAGTCTATCCTATTAAGAATTTGAACAGAAGTGATCCTAATCCTGTTCACACTCAGTTCCTGATAAACGGCCCTTAGGTCATCCTCAGTTAGGGCTGCTATGCTCACATCTTTTATGTTATCACCCTGAGTCTCCTTTACATGACTCTTTAGTTTGCCACCCCTCTTGATTGTATCAACACCACCTACATTCTGATAGAATAAAGTTTTATCAATCAACAGTGGCAACCAGGTGTGTTTGGAGTTATGTAGTGCTGATGGCAAACTTGTTGGTAAAGAGGATGCTGTTGGAGCAAGGGGACCCTGCCCCCAAAGAGGTATAGCTGAGGCACGCCCCAACCAGAATGCACTTCCCGCTGTTCCTGAAGGAAAATGAGAGGCCGTACTGTGCTCTTTGCCCTGAAGCTGCTGAAGCAGTTCTGCTTTTATATAAAAGTCCCTTTTTATTGTTTCCCTTGCACACTGACAAGGGAAAATGTCCTTAGAATTGTATCCGAATTCCCTCCTGTCAGTGCTTTTTATGGTGTTTTAAAAAAAAAAAATAATTCCAGATTTTCTGTAAAAACACTGGAAATCCATTGCTTTACCAGTTTAGTGCAAAACTGATTCATATTTTTTTAAAAAATGATGGTCTGAAACTGCCGGTAGATGATGAAACAAAGGGAAATCAGGGGGGCATGATGGGAGAAGGTGGTGTCCTAAGAATGGTGATGAGCAAAGTACAAATTGATTGGCAAGTAAAGTAGAAAGTGCTTGGCAGGAATAGAACAGGGGTGGGAGGAGTACTGCCAACTTTGGTATGTACCACCCACACGTACAGGCACTGGGTGGAAGGGAAGGCAGGTTCTACCCATCATGGTACAGTTCAGCTCCTTTTAGTCTGTTTTGCCAGGCTCCAGAAGTCCATTCATAAATTGGATTGAGAAAAAAAAGTGTGAGTAGAGTGACTAAAGGGCAACATGAAGTCAACTTAAAGTGAAGGTGTGGCCATGGCGTGAGTCAGAAAAACTGATGATAAATCTGTTCTGATTTATTGTCAGTTGTCATCAGCAGAGTATCTACATACACCCAGTAGGCTTATAGGAGATTCCATAGAAAACTTTTTCCAGTTTCCGTAAACCCGTGGACACTAACTTGCTAAAAATTGTGAGATTCCGATCTCCCTAGGAGCTGAGGAGTCTAAGTGATCCTTTGATCTTCTTTTTACAATCTCCTTTCTTATGTGGCTAGCTGTAAAGTGCCTCTGTTCTCTCTCATCCTTCTGCATTGAACAAGACCTCTCTGTGACTTTCATTAGATTATTTAGCAGCAATTCTTTCTTTGTCAGAAGAAGGAATTGTCTTTCATGGGATGAGCTGATTCCACAGTTCCCAAGTTACTGAATTAGACTGAGCCTTTGAACCCTTAGACTGTGACAAAGCAACAAATCAGTTTCATCAGTATAAGTTTCTTTAAAAAATCTTTAATAATGCTTGTGAGCTTTGCAAAGTTGGGCAATCAATCAATCAATCAATCCACACCCATTAATTTATTGCATCCACAAGACTTGGCAAGTAATTGATTTGATGTTGGTCAGCTCTGTTTGGCTCACTCAACCTTCATGGGGCGAGTTCCCATTCAAGGAATAAAGCGCTATATACAAAGCTACTTACATCAGGGTTTACATCAATATGTAAAGCAGGTTAAAAGGAAGCAAAGGAGCATCTGGCAATCGGATTCAACCCCAATTTTGTGTTCCCACTCTTAAACACTAAAAATGCTTCCAAAAATTGATTGGAGAAAGTGATTCTTTCCCCTCCTCAGCCTTTCCTCACCGCTTTCTCCCCATTGCCCAGGGGACACGGCAGCAGCAGGAACTGAAGCCCCATTCACCTGCTCCACCTCCGCAGCCACCATCCCCAGCAGGGGTTCCATCCGAAAAAACTGTCTGGCTGGCTTGCTCTGCTGCTGCCGCCTGCACACACACACTTAAACATACGCGTATCTCCCGGTTCCTGCAGCAGCTTCAGCCCTTTCTCTTTTTAAAGATCAAGGAAGGAGGTAAACAGCCAGAATTGCGCAGGATTGCCTCTTTCAACCTTTAGGCTTGTGTGGGTGGGAAAGGAAACATTGTTATCAGGTGTGAAGTGGCTGAATTGTTACAATGAAACAGTATGTTGTGTAGGGGAATACTCTAGCGTTCCCACAGCACTAAGGAAGAAATGTTTTAAAAGCAAAAGCAGAAAAAAACACCGGAAAATTCCAGTGTTTATTTATTCCATTTTCAAGCCAAATAATCCTCAAAATACCCCTGAAACTGATTGTGAATGGGGATGAAGAGAATTCAAACCGTTTTGAAACCGTTTTAATTGAATGGAGGTTGGGAATGATGATGCAAACCATTTTGAAACCGTTTTAAAGTGGTAATGGGAACTCGCCTACACTGATTCCATGTGTTCTCTTCACAGGTCAGTCCAAATAATCCAGAGAATCATCAGCTATTCTACATTCTGTTCAATGGGACGGTGGTGCTGAATGGATCACTCAGTTACAATAATAAGAGCACCTTCTACCGGATCAAGATCCTGGCAACAGTGAGACTCAATCATTGATAAGAAAGGATCTCACTCCCACTCTTGTGTTTTTTGGGGTGGTGGTGGTGGTCATTTATTAGGGGGAAAAACAGAAAGCAAGATAGAAGCCATTAACCATGTTGAGCACTCTTGTTGAGTACTGTGATTTACAGCTGCAACTTATAAGGTGGTGGAACAGTTTTGTCCTCTTCAGAGCTCATCCTACCAACTGAGGAAGCCAGCTGTCACATATGACAGGCATTCAGGGACAATAAAACAAAGTGTTCAAAGAGGGAACTGCTTGTGCTGCATGTTTGCTTTTTTTTTTCTGTGCTTCTATTACCTAGCTGGCTGCCCCCACAGGTTGATGTTATTGCTAATCCATGATCAGTGTCGAATTAAACCTGAGAGAAACCCAGTAGGTAGGATCCTGAACTCAGAATGGCTTGCAAGTGCATATGTGGATGGGGAGCACCATCACAGTCTTTGCATCAAGCAGAAAAATGCCTTGAATTAGTTTTGCTTCCTTCACTTTGAATGACTTTCCCCTACTTGTGCCCCTAGGCACAAAACTAACTCAAGGCATTTTTGAAAGCTACAAGGGAAGATGACTTAATAAAAATGGATGGAGGAATTAGGGGTATTTTCTGCATATTCCAAGAAGAATATTCCTAAGACAAGCTTGATACCCACCAGGTTGGGACTGAACCAAGATTAACATCTACCAGTTTGGGATTGAGACAAGCCTGATTTTTTTTTACTTTGGCACGCCCCTAATTACAGAACTGAGAACACTGCTTTTCTATGAAGATGGACCTTGTAAAAAAAATTATCATTGAAAATAAATGAAAAGGAATGTTAAAAAGGACAGACATAAAATTCAAAGAAGAAAGTCAAAATAATTTGTAATTAAATGAAAATAAATGATATAGAACCAAATATTAAAATAGAGCTATCATATTAGTTAACCCAGAAAATATTTGCCTTTAAAAACCGGTTGTTTTTATTAGATGTATATAGGGGGTAACAAGCTTCAGTGAACGTATTATCTCTTGTTCTCTAGGATGGTGGAGGATTCCTAAATGGCATGTTTGTCTATCAGAACAACACAGCTTATCTGTCTGTGACAGTTGTGGATGTGGCTGACCTGGATCCTCAGTTCTTGGGAGTGCCATATACCGGTGTGGTACCAGAGAACTGTCCTCAGGTAAGGATTTAGCTTTCTTTTGGCCTAGCTGTCCTTGACATGAAAGTTTGAGTCATTGTCACACACTGTAAATCACATTGTTCCTTGGGGCACAATCATATAAGCGTGGCAGGGCTGGAGAGGAGGCACCAATGGAATGAAAAGCTCTAGTTCTGGCTGGCCATGTCAATTACCTACGTATAGGCCGCATCCCCACGACGTCGTTATCTCGAATTCAAAACGTTTTGAGTTCGCGCAGTTTAGACGGCACTTCGGCTTAATACGGTATTTCCGTGTTAAATGACGTTATCCCGATTTGAAATAAATCCTGATCTCAACAGGTCTCACTCCGGAACATGCCCTTGATACGTGTTTAATTTTTTACTGTGTGGACAGTATCGTTTCCGTGATGAGATTCCGTGTTAAGGCTGTCCCGCCCCCAATGGCACTGTAACCAATGGGCTCTCCGTATTGTAGGCACGTCATGTTTAGGATTCCCTTCCCCAATAGCTTGCTTTCAAATGATTTCATTGAAAGAATCCACCCACTACCTCCAAAGATACACTGTAGCAATGTAGATTAATAACAATGTTTCACTTTTGCGCAGTTCTGAACTTTCAAAAGGAAAGGAAAGGGGAGTCCCCGGGGAACTTTCCCAGCCCACTCTCCCCGCTCTCCGAGTTCCCTCCCGGCCACGGGGGGAAGAGCGAGCGAGGAGCCCCCTTCGCCCTCCCCGCGGTGGGCACGCTGAGCCCGCCCGCCCTCTTGTCCACCCCTTGGCTCTCCTCCTTTTCCAGCCAGCGGCGGCCGCGGCTCTGCGGGGCAAAGTGGCGGCAAAGCGGGGGAAAGCGGCGGCGGAGCCCCAGGGCGAAGCTGCCCGCGCCGCAGCACCAGGATGGATGGATGGATGGATGGATGGATGGATGGATGGATGGATGGATGGATGGATGGATGCTGCTGCTGCTGGTGGTGGTGGTGGTGGGAAGGGGGAGGGGAGAGAATGGGAATCCCCGGCGGAGCATGGATGACACAAAGGGAAGGGAGGGTGGGATCCTGGGAGGGAGGACCAATCACAGGGCACCATGACTGGCAATGGGTGGGAGCCCAGGGCTATTGTGGGGATTACCAGGATTGATTCCCCGTTAAGGAATGCCACGGAACCAGATCAATTTGCAAGTCGTGTGGACAGCTTTGTTCTGGATCAGTTATTTCGAATTATTTAAATTGAAATAACACATGCCGTGAAGATGCAGCCATATTGTTCTTGCAACCCCTTTGTGATAGCAGTCCATGAGTCATGCTTGGTACAAATGTGCTTCCATCACCTCAAGAGGAAAAGGTGCCCTTTAAGGCAGCTGTTTTTAGCAAGCTGAACATGTAGCTGCTCCAGCATTTAGGCTGCTCTTAGCTCACGAGCTGGTAGGCTGGACCGGGGTGGTGGTGGTGGTGGTGGAGGAGGAGGAAAGAATGTAATGGAAAACCTCTTCTGTTTTGTTCCCAAGAAAACTGCATGTATCTGCTCACACATTCATCAGGAATTAAGCTTGACATGGAGGCATTTTCTCCCTCCCTTCCAATTTTCAAATGAGGAGGCATTTTCTCAGTTGCAAATGGAAGTGCCTCCATTCATGGTGTGAAATCATGCCCTGAGGCAATGACACGGTCATCTTCAATTGCACACAAAAATGGGGTGGTGTGATTGAGATGAGGGTGCTGCTGCTGCTGCTTCTGCCACAAATGGAGGTTCTCTGTGGTGGCAGAGGCCACAAAGACATGCAAGACAAAAAGAGCAAAACAGGAACAGGAACCAATTAATGAGCCATAGTACAAAAAAACAAAAACAAACAAAACAAAAAAACCAGCAGCCACATCAGATCTTCTCCTGTTCCTGCTCCAGCAAGAGTAGCTACTATTTTTATACCTTTCTGGAGGAGCTCAGGTCTCCTCCTTGTGTAACTCCAGATAATAGGAAGGCACTGTGCTGGCCATGTGGACAGAGGCAGAACCCTAGCTGTTCCTTCTGAACACTGCCCTACCCCAAATATCGGAGGATAGGAATGTGCACCAATATTCATAACATTCATTATTTGTACGGATTTAGATGAATTTGGACATTCATACACGAATCACATGTTACAGTATTCATACATTGACATTCGTACAAACACAAATGTTTCTGGACATTCGTTCAACTGGGGAGGTGGAAAGTGGCTGCACCAGTCACATCTGCAACAGATCCAGATTGCCTTCAACATGAATCAAGAGCGGATTAAAAGTGGATTCAGGCTGAATTTGATGCTTTCAGAGCAGATTTGTTATGGGATACATATCGGATACATATGCGTTTATGTCAGATATGTATTAGAAATGCACCAGATATGTATGTGTTCATGTTGGATATGTAGCCAATACATATCCGATACATATTTGTTCATATCGGATAGTCGGATGAATATGTACTAATAAATTCATATCGAATAGAATCCTGCTATATTTAAAGGGGATCTGTTCAAGTTGTTATGAACTGAATGTCAAAAAAACCCATTTGTGCACATCCTTATTGGAGGGCTCAAGTTAATATCTAGTACAACATCTAGCTTACTGACCTCAAATTGGTGAAAGATGCTATCTGGACAGTTGTGTTGAACTGCTAGTCCAGATTATTTCTGTTTCTGGAATAGAAGGGTCATCTTGACTTTCACTTCATTCCAGCAACTTCGGTGTGCCCTGCACAGGCCACAGCGCACATACAGAAAGAAGGCGTTCTTCTAAGTTCATGTGCTTGGAGCTGTGGCAGATGTAGAACTGCCAGCTGGAAGCAGCAACTCTTCCCTGATTTTTAATTTAGGAAAAGAATCTGGAAAGCATTTGTACATGTTTGAAGGTATACATGCATATTTGAAGCACAGATCTCAACGTTCAGGGCAGCTGCTCAGAATCCTGCAGTAAAAGCAGCTGACAAGCTAAGAGCCTTCAGCAGGAATGTGTCACCCCACTGCTTACTGTGACATGTAGCAAAGTGGTACCTGTTATCACAGGGATCCTTTCCTTGTTATAGGGAACATCAGTGCTGACGGTGTGGGCTATTGATGAAGACAAAGGTGTGAACGATGCAATCTATTATAACATCACGAGTGAGTAAAGGAAGAGGAGTGTGGATGGACAGAGGCATTAAAAGTATAAAATGGGGACTCAGGCTGTTAGAGGTCTAAAGGGGGAGGGTAGTAGTGAAAGGAGTTTATCAAATTTAGGACCATTTGTCTGTCTTGATGGAACATGAAGCACTGGGAAGCGAATGGCCAAAAATTTAGTCTGAAATTAAGACTCAGAATGGTGTCTAGAGAAAGGGAGGCTTCTCAGTTTGCGTTCCTTTCCTCCATTCAAGCAATTGGTTAATGTGGTTCCCACTGAAATGGGTGGCTTAGCAACCAACACTGATTTTTTACCTATCAGACAGTGCCAGTGATCTGAAGCTGCACTGAAAAGAACATTGCTGGCTTTGCATCTTAGCTGATGAGATGTTTCTCTTCTTCCCTTTGCACAAGATGCCACTAGCTTGTTTACCATTGATGCTCAGACAGGGCTCATCACAGTAAGTGGCCCCCTGGATCGGGAAGGTGTTCCGGGTGAACAGGTGCAGCTTCAAGTTGTGGTAAGCAGCAAAGCCCCAATCTTGAGAAGTGGGAAACCTCTGCTCTGTTCTTTTGGTAAAGGCCTTAGATTTCCTTTCCTGTTCTTCATCCCAGGCTCAAGAAAAAAACCTGAATATTTACCAGCAGTTGGCACAAGTCAGCACCGTTGTGACCATTCAGGTCACGGACACCAATGACAATAAACCTCAATTCTATTTGTGCATCTATCCTGCCTGCAACTTCACTGACCCCCCAGAGGACAGTTTTACTGGTGAAATTGAGGAGCATGCTTCTGCGCGAACACCTGTGGCCAACCTCAGCATTGTAGCCTATGATCCTGACAAGGTAAACAGGGGAGATGATGTCAGAGAAACTGGCATGGGTGGAATGTGAAGCAAGGTTAAGAACAACTGATAGGATAATACTAACATTTTGTTGACCTGAGGGTTTCAGTCACCCATTGCCAGTCCTACATGGGCAAGTGCCAGAGATGGGTTTGGACAAAAGTTGTTTACCAGCCCCACATCCAGTACTGTACAAAGGTTTTAGGCAGGTGTAGAAAAAATGCTGCAAAGTAAGAATGCTTTCAAAAATAGAAGTGTTAATAGTTTTTAAAAATCTGTTTACAAAATGCAAAGTGAATGACCAAATCAATATTTGGTGTGACCACCCTTTGCCTTCAGTTCTTCTAGGTAACTTGCACACATTCTTTGAAGGAACTCAATATCCTGGAGAACCCACCACAGATCTTCTGTGGATGTAGGCTTGCTCAAATGCTATCCATCAGATGTTAGCTCAGCTTTCCTTCAATAATAACAGAACTAAATAAAATAAACTTGAACTTACAGCCTGTGCCTCAATTCTAATGCAACTGCAACAGTTTCTCAATCAAAGAATAAAGTTTTTTTTACTTCTGTCACCAGGTTATTTCAGGGAATAAAGCTTGTATTTTATTTTAGATGAATTGAAAAGAATAGGTCTCTGCAATCCTATAGTCTGTATTAGCTTGTGCCTTCTTGATAAATGGCATCCATTTTCGATACATTTGCTATGTACTTGCGTTGCTTGCATTTTTCCTTTTGTGCAATTATCAGTTCACTGGTGATCTGGGACCAAATCTGTGAGATCCAGTTACTTAAAGATCAACGTCCTGGGAATTTCCAAAATAAAGCCACTTCCGCTTTCGCCATTGTAATTAAAGTTTTGAATAAATCTCTGAGAGGAAGGAGCATCCACTTCTTTAAAATATAAAAGAAAAACCATGGCTGGGGTTAAGGTAAAAGTTTGAGAGCTTATGTCCCTCAGGGTCTTTTCAACTACACACCAGAACATATGATGTTAAGATCATTGGTTAAGTGGAGGAAGCATTTGGATCAAATGCATAGACAGTTGAATATCTGAATTTTTCAGTGGACTGAGCACATTTCAGTTACCTTCACAACTTTGCCTATGGCAACTTTTCAATTTTATTTTCTGAGCATATGGTTGTATACGGAGATCTTAAGGTATGAATTAGTGTAACTTGGTAAGAACTTTTTTAATGCATGTGTATATTGAGTAAGGACCTTTAATGCTCAGTAGTAGAAGCTGCATCCAGAGGTCTACTTATTCTGCTATATTTGGATGTTCCAGAATATCCAAATATAGTGGTATAAGTAGGTGACATCTGGATACAGCCTAAGAGTACAAGGCTAGAACCCTGGAATCCCTTGGATAAATCTCGACTCTGCCATGGAAGCTCACTGTGTCTTCCCAGCTATGGGTAAAAGAACTTCACTGTGTTGTGAGGACCTTGGGAATGGCAGAGGTTAAGGGAATGAACCCTGACAAATAATCCAGACTGGAGCCCCTAAGGTGGTTGGATGGACCACAGGTCATCCCTCCAGTAGCTCCTGCAACCATATTGGTGCCAAATTGTATGATACACACCTTTGGATCACTCTGGTGAGGGGAAGAGGGTAACCCAGAATTTTAGATACCCTCATGCCCAGTCTCTTTGCATTGTCTTTTGAGACAGAAGAATGGCAACAATACTGAGTAACATACCATACTCAGTTCAAGGTCATTTCTAATTGTGTTCAGTGGGCTCAGTTGAAAATCCTAACCACTGGTTAATTTTGCAGTTTAGTTGAAATGTGGTGCCAACACAAACAAGTACTTGCTATCATCTGTTTATGTGTTTTATAAACCAGAGCTACCTAATGATCTTTTTAATATGCATGGGATATGTGCATGCTAA
Source organism: Aspidoscelis marmoratus (assembly GCA_014337955.1). NCBI lineage: Eukaryota > Metazoa > Chordata > Lepidosauria > Squamata > Teiidae > Aspidoscelis > Aspidoscelis marmoratus. The sequence goes on from MTQE01000401.1 coordinate 19,570,214, forward strand.
GTGCGTAGTAAGCATGTCTGCTGTATATGATGTCTGCATCTGTGTAATCATTGTACATATGGTCTACATTTGCATGAAGTCTCTTTCTTCACTTACGCCAGAAAGTGCCCGCGTCTTCACTTGCTGCATCTTCACTTACCACATCTGTAACTGTGGCTGCAAGAGGCATCCTACAGTGAGTGCTCTGCCCTGTTATGAGCAAGATAGCTGTTAAGGTGTGATTTGCTGCCCTCAGAGACTGTCTTGTTTGCAACACCATCAGGCACATTTAAACTCCAAAATGGAGCCACAGAGGTACCTGATAATGTGGCAAACAAGGTGTTTTCCCTGAGGAACCTGCCCTCTGGTCTGTTCTGCATGGCAGTGGAAAAGATCTGTGTACCTGTGTGGTATGTGTGTTGTACTTGCATAATATATATGTGTGTAGCTAGGGTATGCAGTCTTTGGAAATAAGCAAATAGGGTGTGGATTTCCAGCATGTATGTTTGTGTGTGTGCTTGGTTGTCTCCTTTGTTGGAGTACAGGCTTTGGAAGATTAGCCATCCTTATTCTAGCATCTGACTGCCATGCCTTTCCTCCCACAAACAGGGCCCCAATGGCACCTTCCAGCTGTCCCTGCAGGGCCGAGATGCCCGTGCATTTTCTATCTCACCACAACAGATTGTGAACGAAGGCACTGTGCAAGTACTAGTGAGCAATTCAACTCTTGTCGATTATGAAAAGGAACCTATTATGACTGTGGAGGTGAGTGAAACTGATAAGCTCATCTCCTTATCCTGTATCCATCTGGGCAACCTCAGTAAAATAGATTTAAGTAGAGAATATGATAGCTGCCCCAGAATTTATCTTTAAGATGCTTTCATCTCCTGCCCATTTAGGAGCTGGGGAGAACAGGTGATGGAAAGCGCATGCTTAGCATTACTGGACTGTCCATCCTCTTCTAGAACTGAAACATCACCACCAGCTCTAAGCTCTTATCAAACTTTAGATGTTCAATTTTAGTTGATTGCCTGCTAAAGAAGCTTATTAACTTTTGTAACTGAAGAAGGAGGCCCCATCCTTATTTCTTCCTAGGACAGTCGTACAGCTGGAGGAAGCTAGTAATAGTTAATTCTGTGGACACTCCTGCAGTGATCATAAATGTGCATGAAATAAATTTTTTGGCTATTTCTAATTCTGGCAGATTGTAGCAAATGACACTGGACTGGCAACTGCTGATTGCTGCTCCTTTGCCACAGTCAACATCCACCTTATTGACATCAATGACCACAGACCCGAGTTCAGCCAGAGTGACTACGAACTTTACGTGATGGAGGAGAGCCCACCTGGCACTGTTGTTGCTTCCAACATCACAGTAAGAAACTTTCATGGCTACCTTGGGCACAGGAGGGGAATGGGAGACTTCTTTATTGGTCACAGAAAATTAATTTTCTCTGATAGGTTCAGGAGTTTTATGGTCACTCTGAGGAGCATACAGTACATTGTGGGCCTACAAAGTGAACAACTAATGATAACCTTTCTTCTTCTTCCTGTAGGCTACTGATCCGGACACTGGAGAGTTTGGGAGGATTACATACCAATTGTTGCCTCAAAGCATGTATGTACTTGTGGAGTTTATACAGAGAGGGAGGGATAGGATTATGTCATAGGTTTCTTTGGTTCATAGAAATTATGTACATCAAACCTAAATGTATGTCTCCTTGTCTGCTATGTAGCCTTTCAACTTTTTCAGTCGACGCAACAAGTGGTACCATACTAGTAGCAAATGGCAGTAATCTGGATTGGGGATTCCGCTCTGTCTACTATGCTACCCTGCAGGCAACAGACGGTGGAGGTCTAGTTGGCTCCACGCAGCTTGAGATATCAGTGGTCGATATCAACAACAACCCACCGGTTGTGACAGGATCCTATAACATATTTGTCAATGAGAACCAGGACAATGTCCAAGTCCAGATCCAAGTAAGTCCAAAATAGCTTCTGTCTTTCATTCCCCCACCCCAATTTTACTCTTTTTATTTATTTATTTAGAAAATTTATATCCTGTATTTCCCATATAGTACATGATTTGAGATATATGCAAATATTATTGTACATACTATATATGTCTTCTCCCTGTCTTCCCACCCCCATGCCACCAAGCAGGGAATTGGGTTTATATGCTGTGATTTTTTATGTTGGAGATTGCATTTAATGTTCCTTGTTTAGTGAGTTCCCCATTCTCTTTCTTAGGTAGTCCTTTACTCTTCCCCACATAGTTTCTGCTGATACTGTAATCAGGCAAGCCATGTGTTTCATTTGGTCTAGTGGTTAAGGAGCCGGACTCTTATCTGGGAATACCGGGTTCGATTCCACTCTCCCTGAAGCCAGCTGGGTGACCTTGGGCTAGTCACAGCTCTCCTCTGAGCTCTCACAGCCCAACCTACCTCACAGGGTATTCTGTTGTGGGGAGAAGAACAGAAGCTTTGTCAGCTGCTTTGAGTCCCCTTAAATGGGTGGGAAAAGTGGAGTAGAAAAGCCAACTCTTCTTCTTCTTCTTCTCTTAATCAAATAATGTTTGGTCTAAAATATACATATACCATTCTTTTATTTTCCTTTCCTCTGGGACCCTCCATTGTTTCACTATTACCATCTTAGCCACCATCAATAATTGGTGCATAATGTAATTGTTATCTTTTAGTATTTGTGAGCTTTCTATATATGGACCAAAGCAATGGATGGCTCAAGGGATGGTTCAAGGATTCTCAAAGTGTAGTCTGTAGAGCATCTGTAGTCCACAAGTTCTGTTCAGATGGTCCATAAAGGGAAAGATGCTGAGGCTGGCTTGGGAAAGATTTTATATTCAGTTCCAATAGCTAAAGAACAATTTTAACAGAACAGCAAGCAAACAATATGGAAGATCTTTAAGGGGTCTGCCAGGATTCATGGCAATTTTCAAATGGTCCGTGACCAAAACATTTCAGAAAGAATGGTTTGAGAACAACTAGAATAGCTTCTACTTAGGAGAAATAACTAACTAGCCATAGAACATACTCCAGTTTATCCTTTAGGTCACAGGCACAGTAAAATCACTGTTTAAATGCAAGTAAAGTTCCCCAGCCTGCTGCCTCTCCTCCATCCACTTTCCTAAGGTGACCCTTTTGTTGTGTCTGAACACAGTCTAAGGTAGGAAGCAGTTTTTGCTAAAGTTTTCCCTTTTGGGGGCAGCAGAGATGTGGCAGCACAGGCAAGCAAAAGGGTGCCTTCAGTCTTCATCCATTATCTCTCTGTCTTCCGATGTTCACAAAAAACAAACACCAAAACACTCTGACATGCTTATTTTTTCTCACTTTCCTGTTTTTTCCCTGATTATAATAATAGCCTGTTTGACCTTTCAAATCTTTTATTTTTTTAAACAATTAAGTCTCTGAAGTCCAGTTTATCGTCAACATGTCTGAGTTCCTGCCTCCCCATATAGCTACTTTGAAGCTCCAGAAATATTTCTAGTATATTGTTTATCGTTATTGCGTTAGCAAGCAAGATGAACAATACTGGCCTATTCTAGGGATGTGCATGATTTTTTTTTTTGGCATTTGATTTCAAGTTGAATTGAATATCCAAACATTTGATCCGATTTGAATGTTTAGAATCTGAATGCGACAAAATCCGATTTGAATTGAATACATTCGAATCTATTCATTTGAATGTTAAATTCGAATCTGAAGATCTGAATGTCGGCAATCTTCGCCATGTGTTATACATATCTGTATGCGTTTCGTAGGCATCCCCTTTTATCCCATATGCATCCCATGAGATTCGTATCTGTACATTCGGATGTTTCAAATCATTCGAACAAATGTTTAAACCCAAATGTTTAGACATTCTATTCAATTCAAATGTCCACATTCGATTGAATTTCGAAAGTTTAGAACATTCGTGCACATCTCTATCCTATTCAACTCCTTCCTTTTCCTCTTTCAAAAATGTTTCAAAGATAGGAATACAACAGGTGAAAGTTAGATGAACAAAAAAATTAGCTATATTTTAACCACTTAGATGAAGAAAGGTGACTTAAGAATACAGAGGGCAAAAGTACAATGCGATTCTCAGGTACAGGTTAATTTACCAGAGTAAAGTAACATTTTCTCAGTTTTTGTCAACAGTAGGCAATAATAAAAAAGAAGCAAAAATGAGTAAGCAGGCAGTCCAGGCAGGAAGAACTTACAAAGGTTTTTTTAAAAAAACTATTAAAAGATGTATTAAGTAAGATTACATAATCAATCTCCCCCCCCCCCCCCCCCCCCGCAATATAGCATTGGAGTTGGATCAAGATTGAATAGAGGCTATCTAAATTTAGTGGACAGAAAGGGCAGATGCCATCTGCTCTGGTATCCTATAACTGACATTATCTAACTTTGAAAGTGGACTGAACCTGGATTTAAACTTCAGTGTGAATGCAGCCATTGTTTCTAGTAATGCATAGGCTGGCTAGGGGGCAGAGGAGACAAATGGCCACATGCTACCACATGCCCCTATGGCCATTTGGGGTAAGAGTGGTAAAAACCACTATGAAGTTTCCTTCTGATGGCAGAAGGCAACTGCAGGATCATCTGTTGAGAGAAACCCTGAATAATGGTTCAGCAAATTTTGCAGAAGTAAATTAGGATGATCAATCAATAGATAGTTTTTTGGAAATTACTTAGGAAGATTGCTGTGAAGGGTAAATATGGACTGGACCACCCCTATCTCAGCCTGCCCCCAATAATGACTGAATCCAGAAGGATTTTAGTTCTTCCCATTGTTTACTGATATTTTTCCCCTTCACCTCCCTACTAAGGCCTCTGACAAGGATGAACCAGACACCAATAATAGTCGTCTCCAGTTTGAAATTGTGCCTGGTGAGTTCAGCAGCAATTTCACCATCGACCCAGACACAGGAGTGCTGAGAAGCAAAGGGCCCTTGGACCGAGAAGCAATTCCTATGGAACGTAATGGAATAATAGTGGTGACAGTACTTGTGCATGACTTGGGTGTCCCTCAGCTGAACACTACTGTTGACGTCACTTTCACTGTGGAGGTAATCTTGCTTCAGTCCCGCTGAGCTGGTTTAAGCTAAAACGTAAGCAGGAATCTTAATCCTACTCAGATCTTGTATTTGGTGATGGGTGGGAACTTCTTCCAATATTACCTTTACTGGGTGAGAGCACTTGGACGTAGAAAGAACTATCATGTTACCAGTTCTTCTTCTTTTCATTAGGATGAAAACGACAATGCTCCCAGGTTCAGCAGCTCATTTTATAACTTCTCAGTTCCTGAAGGCATGGAAGGTATGGAACACATTATGGTCTTTTGCTTGCATTCAGAGGGCAACTAGGCGCGCTGCTTCTTCTGAAGCCTCCAAGCTGCCCTGATCACATAGCTTGAAGCATGCTCAAGTGAACAGCGTATAGAAAGGTTTGAAGGAAGAGGAAGGAGGAGAGAAGAAAGAGAAGGTTGGGGCATGAAGGCCTATTTGTTCTGCATTGTCAGCCCCCCCAGGCAATATGGCCCCTCTCCAAGATAAGCCAGCTTTGGACTCCATAAGAGGGGTTTGAGATAAGAGCGTGTGGGAGCCACTTCTCGATATCACTCCCCAAACACTACTAATACTCCCTCTAAAAGGGACTTGGATAAATCTAATAGGGCATATTGAAGACTATTTTAATTGTTCCACTTCAAATATTTTACATTGCTTTTTCTCAAGAATTAACATGGCATGCAAAATTCAAATGAAAGTCACTTTTAAAAGGAAAACCAATGCAAGATTAGCTATATGAAACTTTTTGTCAGATATTGTTAATTTTGAGGTAAAAGTTGTAAGCCTGACATAAGCTTCTTACAGAAGCAATAACCATTCTTAATAGTGAAGTAATATCTTCACTCCTTCCTGAGAAAAAGAAATTCAGAAATAAGGAATCATTCTTATAAAGGCCCTGGCATGTCATGTCTACCTGGACTTAGTGGCACCAAGCATAAAAATGCATCACAGAGAATCATACATCAGTCCCTCCTGTGTACCTTGGTTGTCAGAGCAAAGGTATCTGAGAATTACTGTGGACAAGTGAGACCTAAGTAGTCCAGGTAGTTGAGGTGCTTGCTACAACCTTTTAGTTGCCACTATTCCACCTTGTTCTCTTCAACGACTTTCAAATCTTTAGATGCAAATATGGAGGTTGTTCACAGGTTATAATGAGCTGGTGAATAGTTTCTATCAACAAGCTACACTGAAGGTTGTCCATTCCTCTGAGAAGTTCACTCTGGAAATGAATGTGGTCAAAATCATGCTCAGTCATACATTCACATGTACCCAATGATACATTCACCCTGCATCCCCACGGCATGCCTTAATTCGGTTTAACGAAACCGAAATAATT
>MTQE01000401.1:19595846-19609700 GCA_014337955.1 Aspidoscelis marmoratus
CTAGCCCAAGGTCACCCAGCCAGCTTCATGGAGGAGTGTGGAATCAAACCTATATTCCCAGATAAGAGTCCGGCTCCCTAACCACTAGACCAAACTTGAATGTCTACACAATCATATCCAATTCCATCGCAAGCTACGTCAGTGTACTCTACATCCAACATGTTTCACAACTTCAGTCTGAAAAATGTTTAAAAATTGTAAGAGAAATTGTTCTCACTTTTTTGTCAGAAATTTCCTATGTGAAAGATCCAAAGTTTAGAATGGAGGAACATAGGAAGTGTGGACAGCTATTTTTGTTTATCAGTAAGTTTTGTCAAAAGCAGACATAAAGACTTTCTCGTTTAAGTATGTCTCTTGTCAACTCCAGGGCAATCAGTTGATACCACAGTCTAGTACAAACTTAAGTGGTTATCCTCTTCCTCTGAGTAATGATATGCATAGACCCCTGCCAGAACATTGGAACCTCAACCAGATGGTGCCGGAGACCCATTTTCAGCAATGGGACTTGTATCTAGGTCGGACTCCCATTCTAGGAAATAGAAATCTGTGCTACAATGAATTACTCCCTCAGGACTGCTGATCCTGCTTGCTTTTCTGTTAAAAAAAGTTGTTTTTATGCTACAGACTAATCCTGTCAAGTCAGCTGCAGGAAGGTGACATGACACTTACCTTGAGCAAGAGCAGCTGTGAGTCTGGACCCCCAAACTAAGTACTTGATTGGATTAAGACAATCTGTTTTTGTGACCCGGACAACCTGAATGTTTACAGACTTCCTTGTTGACTCCATTTTGCCTGCCTAAACAGCTCCCACCTGTCCCAAGGGTAGGGTGTCGGGTATAAGAATAGATGACTTCCTCCATTTAAGGTCCTCCTTGTCCTTTGCTGGCCTGTGATCCACTCTGTCACTCCTATGTGTCCTTGTTTCACAATCTGCTGTGATCAACTTCGTGTTTGGGTTCCAGAATCCTGCATTCTTGCTACTTGACAGAAATAACTCTGCAGATGAGTCTTGAACTTGCATTCCCTCCTTACAGGCTTGTTGCATGTTGCTGAGCTGAGGCAACTTGATCCTTCTGTATACTGTTGCTACAAAAAGGCAACGGCTAACTTGGAATTGGGTGGATGATGAGATGTATTTGATGTCTCATAAGGCTGAGCCATGGGGGCAAGCACGATCAATTAGCATACCAAGTTCTAGGACCCTACACCTCACTTGTCAGTACCAAACAGTGAGGAGTTTGGCAGAGCATTGGTGCTTCTGCCTTTCCCATAAGCCTGCTGTTCTGAACATTGTTATCCTCCTGCTAGCTTGTGTTTCTGCCCTGACACCTTTGTTAGTCCCTATGATCATCACAATAAAAGACCCTGGGAAAGGAATACTTCCCTTCCTTCCTGAAGTTAGTTGCTTCTTCCCTTTGCAATTTATATTCTACTTTTTAAAGGACACCTTCTAGTTAAATATACTTTTTTTCTAATGAACAGGGAGATTGAGGCTTGGCATAGTCAACTCCATTCACTTCAGGAGCACAACTGATTATGTTTGTGTGGGAACAATTAATGGATTTCAACCCAGGGAATTCTGGGAGAAGAGATTATTGAACTGAGGGGCTCCAAACCACAGAACCCCTCTCCCCACATGCAAAAATGCTCAGAACCTCTTTGCTCTGTGACTGTAAATTCAATTCAATTCAATTCAACTCAGAACCTAGCCTTATCCTCTGAGTTCTGTCTGCTTGAGCCTAGTAACTAAATTCTGATTGGACTAGAAACCCTCCATGCATTATGCTTTGCCAAGTCTCACTCTTCCTCAGTTATGTAATCAAGCACTTTGCTGTTAGGAACTAAGGCAGAGAAGCAGCCAAAATGTTTGCCGTGTTCTCACCAATTCTTTGTCCCTGCCCAACTAAAAAATGTGTGTCTTTGTCATAGGCACAGTTATTCCTCCTTCCCCTTGATATGTGTTTGACAAAGTCTTTTCCCTCAATATGAACTGTCCCTTTGCCAGCAGTGAAAAGTCAAATTGGTATTAGGAATTTTTGTTTAATGCATTGATGGAGGAAAAGGCTCCACAGTGCAGTGAAGTTCATGTGGGAGAGAGTAAGATTTTCCTTTTCTGTATCTCTACGCATCCACTCAAGTGACATAGAAAGGAAAGCACAAGATATACGCATTCATTGTATTTACAGTTAACTTTTCAATGAGGCCATTTATTAATGTTTGTTGCCCCTCTTAATTATCAAAACTATCATTTTAGCAAATAACTACATTACACTGAAACAAGCATTTTATGAGCTTTACAACTGGCAATTATTTTTATTTTATGCACTCATCTTAACCATTCTGTGACATATAAAGATCTAAACTCATAGTGTCAGTGAACCACTTATGCACTTCAACATAAAGGAACGTTACTAACTCTCTTAACAATTATTTTAGGATCTACAGGACTATTATGTTTCCCTTTCTGCTCTTTTCCCTGCTGATTGTGTGCGTTAGAGGAGACAGTTGGCTTAGAGTTCATTTAATTTATGCCCATGCAGTTTGTGTTTAGACTGAAGAGGACACAGGGAGGTATCCTTTCTCTAAATAGGTTGATCTCCTGATCTGCACCAAAAGCATGTCCTGCTGAGCTCAACAGAACATATAGCAGGAATCATCAGCAGTCTATTAAACCCTCTGGTTCCATCTTTCACCCAGTCGTGCCATGCTCACCCACCCACAAACACACAGACCCAGGGCTAGCATTTCCATGGTGTAAATGCTGGATCTAGCACAACTAAAATAAGGCTGTGACTTTTAGCAGTGCAGTGGTTTATCAGAAGTCGAGCTAAGGAATCTAAATACATCAATCTCTGACTCTTCACTAAATAGTCCCAGGGGAGGTCACAGCATTCATTAAGTTGACCACAAAAATGTAAGATATCAATATGAGGACTCTTAAATTTAAAACCATAATTAAAAACCACCGTCCCATATCACCGCATGATGATGTTTGCTGGCAATAGAAGTTAAGTACCTAACTTGACACGCCTCTTTACCCTGTTCTTTGGCTGAGTGGTACACGCCCTCCAAAAGCAGACATTGTCACTGTCTTAGCTAACTTAGGCCCTGTCTTGATAGGCCCTAAAATATGGAATTATCCCAGGGCTATGTTGGGATTACCACACATACCTGTAGCAATCCCAAAATTGTGGAATCCTGCTTTATTGCTATTCAGGCTATATCAGCTCCCACCACAGGGTTTCCCCAAATAGTGATATGGGATTACATGTCTAGACATTTGTTCCAGCAATGTTAGGTTTGGAAATGGCCACTGCACATGTGTGGAACTGAAACCAGGGCATAAATAACAATTGCACATGTTCAAGGGCCCCACATTACCTGCTCTTATTTGCCCTACAATTTTGCCCTGCCATCTAGCAGGAAAGGCGAGAGGCAATGAAGCATCTAAACAAGATTATGCATTTTTCTCTCACAGTCTGGAGGCAGCTTAATTGTACTTGTTTTTACAGTTATTTTACTGTGACCTGCCCTGAGACCTTTGGGCTGGCTAGATAGATAAGATAGTTATTTTTGAATTAAGTTCTTCATAGGTTTTTCCAATGCTGGCTTTATTCTGTGTAAACCAAGGATTTGGGCTTCTAGCTAGGAATCAGCAAAAATGTGACACCACTTCAATGAATGTTTAAGGATCTGTACCAATAGACTTGTTATGTATTTATTTTCGTGTTTCAGTTCTGTATGAGTGCACATTTTGGCTAGATTGCAATTTACTGCAAATCAATGCAGTTTGCATATTTACATTATCTATCTTGCTATTTCACTTTGTGCATTTGTACAAAACCAAAAAGTTAAAACTCTTGGATACAGAAATCTGTATATATGTAGTGAAAAACAAAAAGATTTTTTAAAAAACCTTTCCCTATTCTAATCCTTCCCATGATAAAAAAAAACAACAACCCCAAAGCACCTGAATTGAATTCACAATCAAGTAAAGTATCCATAGGTTTATTGGTGATTTTGTCATCTTCTGCAAAAAGCACTTAAATCATTAACGACAGATAATGTCTTGTGCTGTCAGCTAGTCCTGTGGAATGGTCTTTCTACTACATAACTCTTCAGAATTAATGGTGTTTTAAGGTATTCTACATAAAACCAGACGTATAAAAGAACCATTTTAATTGTGCTGAATCTGATGATTTAAACTGCATCACAGAGAGAAGCAGGAAAACTTTCAAGAAGACAAGTAACTACGGTAAAGAAGAAAAAATGGTGCATACAGCATGCTCTCAGAACTTGCAGGTGTAAAACAGAGGGCACCCACTGAGGGATAGAACTATTATAAAGCCACTCGTTAGATGACTTCAAGTAGCCATTGAAGAATATGAAAACTGCATCTCTGCTCCAGCTTTAGGCTATGTTTCCATTGTACAGCGGGTGGGTTCCCATTTAGTGCGTGCCTGGATTATTCTGGTCCAGGAATGACCAAATTCTGGTCTGGGTCTGGTGCAGGTTGTCGAAACAGCGCTGGGTGCACATTTCGGTGTTCCCATTTTGGACCTGGCAGAACGCACTAAGTGGGAACGGTGAGGCTATCCCACTGTCTGAATGCGCCGGTGGCAACAAGTCCAGCCTGGATAGTGGCAGGAGCAGGAGCGGTGCAGCACTTCCAAGTTACGAGTCCACTGACTTGCTTGTGCGCACATGCACAAGCAGATCAAGTTTGATCTGGCAACCCCCATTCCTGCCCCCGCTGCTGGCACTTACTGGCACAAAAAGGAGCTTGGAAGCGCCGCGCTGCTCCTGTCGCCGCTGCCATTTACCGGCATGGAAAAGAGCTTGGAAGCGGCGCTCCTGTTCCTGCCGCCAAAAAGGCCTGTTTAAACAGGGTCCCCCCCCCCAGATTTCTGCAGGGGTTTCTGCAGAAAATCCAGGGGAAAAAAAACTGGCATGGGATGGGGCTTCCCGGATTTGGACTACTGGCCAATAAAATGGGAACCCTGGTTCCCAAGTTCAAATCCAGTCCGGATTTTAGCCCCTATGGGAACACAGCCTAAAGGTACTTTAACCAGGTCCTTGGGACAACTTAGCTTCAATGAGAGTAATGGAAACTAGCTTCATTTAAGGGGCCTTCACTACATAATGAAGACAAAGCCCTGGAGCCTTTCCACATTTGTTTGATATACCAGATATCAAACCTGCTCCCTAGTATGCTTCATCCACACGGGATTAGTGCCATTCTGGCCAGAATCATCCTCATCTGACTCACCAGTCAACATGCTTGAAGAGGTCTGAGAGCATACTAACCCCATCTGTTCCAGTCCAGGTGCCGGTGCTTCCACCCTTGGTCTGGACCAAGAAGCCTCATCTTTGAAGGTTATGCAAGCTTCAGTGATCATTTCCAAAACCCTGACAGGTAGGCATGCTGCCTTTGGAGACTGTTCTGTTCAGCCCTGTCCTTCTACACTGGCCATGTTGGGCACGTGAACCAATCACAGTGAAAGTACTTGGTGCTTGTGGCAGTACATTTAGCCTGGAGTGGAACATAGTTGATCTGGGCCAGTGTCCCAGCCCTTGCAATGCAGATGGTAGCCTTGGACCAGGCCAGGTTGAAATGGACTAGGATCCATGCCGGTTGTGTCTATAATTTTATTTATGCAGATAGCGTATGACCTCTTCTTTCAGTGGAACTGCTTTGACCTAATATGGCACTACCACTTGCATTTCATGTCAGCTAAAGAAATCTCTACTCATCTTAGCCAGGGTGAAACATGTGCAGTAGGTCCTCAGTCAGAACACAGTAACTCCCACCTTTTTGATGGGCATCAGGCACAAACCGACTCTTTTGCTTTCAGCGGTACGCACAGGGCTTTGGAAGAGGCATACAGTTCCTTTCTGTATGGTCACTATTATTTTGTGCTCTCTAGGCATGCCATTCCCATTGAATAAGGTGGCATCATACAGAGAAGCCCTGCTGACAGTTTCAAGAGAATTTCTACCATATTAATTTGCTTCTTCAGTGTACATTGTAAAAGCAGGATGCAGAGTCTGTGAACTGGTCTGGCAAAGAAAATGTCAGTCTGCCCATCTGCCCCATCAAAGAAATTCCATTTTTGAGGCTTTTTTTTGCGCTTAACTTCCATGGGATAAGTTAATCAGCCAGAAGGGGCCATCCACACTTCTATAGCAATGGCAACATCCAATTGTGGCACATGACTGCACAGTTGCAGCTGCAACACCCCACATTTGCAGAAGGATGTGTGAAAGCTGTCTGGGAGTTTAATGAGCGCGCCCTAGGCTCTCCTGGTAAGGCTATGGAGCAGTTCTTGCTGGTCCACACCTAGAGACAATTCAAATGCTCCTGCACGCTCTGGGCCAGAGGTGGCACTGGAGTATAACCACCGAAGTGTGAAAAGGCCCTTTGAATCCTCTTGTGGTCTCAGCTACCTCTCTCAGGCAGATATCTTCACAACTAAAAGTGCTCTCCTGCCTCCCTTGCTTATTGTGCTAGAGAAGACAAGAGGGCCTTTATCCCTCAAAGAACGCTGCGAGGAAGACAAGAGATCCTCTGAACTTAGCTGCTCTTCTCAAAGCTTTGCAGTGATAATTGTGGATACACCTGCCTCCTTTTGGGAGTAACGTACAGACTTCCTGGTACAAAGGCAGCCATTCTCTATTCACAGTAGTAGGGTTGCTAACTTGAGACAGGAGGAGGAGGAGGAGGAGCAAGACTCTATGTCTTAAGGAAGTACAGCAGGCAGGTCTCTTGCTCAACTTGCATCATTGAACAAACTCCTTGCGCTCTTCCTGTTCCTTCTGTGCAACTATTAAAGGGCCAAGGAGTCCAGCCAGAACAAAGGCTTGGCAACTATAATCTAGAAATGTGGAAAGAAAAGTGAGCACTTCATTTCAGGCAAAATCAGGAAGGTTTAAAACAAGGGGGACATCCTTCAGCTCTACCAATGGGAAATCAATTTTTGGCACTTGACATTTCACAACTGGAAGCACCCTTGAACCAAGCAGAGCTGATGCACTAATCTGCAAGCTTAAGAATTCATTGCAAAAGAGAGGAGGACAGGCAGAGAGAATCACATCTTTACCATGTAACTTTTTCCTGCTCTCCTTTTGATCCAAAATAACCATCTATCCACCCATCCCTTCCTTATCAGACTGCATTGTTTCCAGTGAAAGTGGCAAACTTTCACATTCCAAAGCCTAAAATATTGGGGGGGGGGAAGAACAGGAAGAGACAGAAAAGGGAAATAGCATCTTCAAGACACCATCAGATAAGCAAGAATCAGATTCAGATTAAACACAGCAAAGACACACTTTTAAGAAAATCCCCAGTATTCCAACAAATATGAATTACATAACCCAGCCCTCCCAGATCCCCCTTGAAAAAGTTAGGAACATAAAAACTAGCCATGTTTTGATGGCAGTAAACCTCTTCACACCCGGGGGGGAAGGGGGAAGCATGGACTGCAAAGAGGAAAAGCCACCCACACTCATGTGCATATGGGCCAGAGTACATGTTGAGTAAAAGTCATACAGAAGAAGAGCACATCTTTCAAAATGCTCAGTTTCTTGGCCAAGTTAGTTGTTAGATGGCAGCATCTTCTTGGCCTGGCATCTTAGAATCTTAGACATGGTCACTCATTAGTATTTAGCACAGCTCTTTGGCCATCGTATCTTTGGGGTCTACATATTACTGAGAATCCAGCATCACCCTGAACTGTGATTTAAAACTGACAGGAAACAGCAGCAATAAGACCGGCTCTTATTTGACCTCCCACGAACAGAATTGCAGGGATACAGGCAAAGCCCAGGAATAAAACAGAGACAGTAAATGTTTTGTCCAGGTTGTCTTCACTCTGATGGCTCTAGTTTCTCTTGTGCTAATACCTCAAATGGGCAATCTCTGAGCAAAACAGTAATAATCATTTCACTGGCACAGCAAAAGTTTTGTTCACGCAATAAAATTATGCAGCTGAAAAAAATATTATGTAAATCTGCTTCTTTTGTTAAACCTCTAGAATATCGACTTTTTAAAAATCGTGACCAACAACCATCAGGTAGGGCTTTGCGCATGTGTGTGCACCCATGTGATTATGTGTGTAGGTACTACAGAAAAAAGCAGGCAGAACATATATTAGGAGGATTCAGACAAACAACTGCATAAGCAAAAGGAATATATGCTCAGTAACCTCCAGAATTATATGCAGTTACACATGTTGTGTCAGAGACACAATGCAGGAACAAACTAAGTGCAAAATAGAGCTACTATAGATGCACAGTTTATGGAGAAAACAGCAATGATAACATTTTGCCAACCATAATCTCGGGCCATTAAACTGTCTGTCTCATTATCCGGAACAGCACAACCTGTTACCTGTATTCACATTTTCTTTTTTGTCAGATCATTTTTATTTACTTTATTCACATTTTCTATCAGTGTTCCGTCTTTTTTCCAAAGAGTTTGAGATGGCTGGAGCTGAACACTTACACAGGTTTGTAAAAGGGTGAGTAAAACTACACAATGTTTGTCATCTGCTTCCAAACTCATCAGAAGGAACAAAATTCCAGATGATGGCCTTAACAACTTGGGGACTCAGCTGAGTGTCCCTAGATTAAAGATTTCAAAGAACAAATATTTTTGTGTTTGAGGGTATTCCAGGCAGTGACATAGCTCATAGTTTGGGTTTGGCATTTATGAGATGCTGGATTCAATTCTACAAATTTAAGCATCTTGGACTAAAGCAGACATGAAGGCAGCAACATGCTCCACATGTGCTCTGTCCTGTATAAATGAACGTCCAAGAAATATTGGGCTTGCCCATCTCAGCTTAGAATACCAGCAGTTAAAGAGCTGGCCTTTGGCAGCCTTGCTGGTAAATGGGTCTCTGGATGGCATGAGGCACGTGGAATGAATGCTTGACCTGCCACATTTGTTTCAGCCCTCGAGCAGCTGGATCAGGAAAGACCTTTTGGCTGAGAGCTGCTACAAGGGTGGTTTTGAAGTTGGTTACCAACAGGATGGAGATAAGGCAGGCTACATTCACCATTGGCTCACCTTTCAAGGACACCATGCCATAACTGGGTGTGGCCAAAAGTGGATGCAGCCATCTCACATAATGAGTGGCTCAAAATCCTCTTCCCTACAGTACAGGCAAGATCACTGTAGTTGTGGGGTAGGAGCAGGAAACAAAATACCTTTGGGACTTCATCAGACCACTCCTAATATAAAAAGTCTATACGTCTTTGTTCAGGACACATGTGAAAAGGAACGTGACCTCTATAAACAGGAATATTTCTTGCTCTTGGATGGAAAACACCTTCTGCTTTCACCTTTGAACTGAAATCATTCTGTTATTTGCAGTATTCTATTTGCTTTTAATGACCATTACGGGAAGTCAGAGGCATCTGTCTACACTATCCAAAAAATGCCCAAATACGGCTGCCAGCCTGCAGCACACAGGAAGGCTGATGATTGCCTTACATCCTGTCACTGAGGTTTGGCACTGTGGACCACCCTACACATCCCAGCAGGTAAACTGCACTCCACACACAAGTAGTCCTCAACATGTTGCTTTCCAGGACACGTAACTCCTCAGCTCGTATGTCTAGCCAGGGTCGACGCTGACCAGTGAAATTCTGTGAGGTACAATTTATGTTGCTTTTGTATTGTGGCAATTAACCTGAACATTCAGAAGACTACATGGGATAACACTTGGGAGTCAAAAAGACTAAAAATGGACAGTTTCACATGTTGCCTGAGAAACTACACCTGCATTTTTTTCCAGCTGCTGTAAAACCCAAGTGCCGGCAAAAAGCCCACTTCACTCCACTGCCGGCCCTCCACGAGAGCAGCAGTGTGGCCGTCGGACGTTCTGCAGAAGTGCCCTAAACACGCTGGGCTGCCTTTTGATCTCACCCTTGTGTGGAGGGCCCTTGATGGAGCTGGCACGGGTGCTCTGGGGAGTCATTACCGTCTGACGGCCATGCTCTTCGATCTGCTTCTCCAGGTGCTTCTGGATAGCCATGCCAAGCACCTCCACTTCCATGGAGGCACCATACACTTCCCAAGTCATCCCTTTCTCGTCCCAACTTACTTCCCGCACAGGCTCTGGTGCCTCCTCCTGAGCCCCTTTGATGTGCACCTCAGGGTAAGATATTTGGGGGGATTTGGTCACCGGAGTCATTGGCCCCGTGGCCACAGACCTGGTCTCCACTGGGATGGAAACTTGCATCTCCACATCTTTTTTGGCTGGTTTCTGTTCCGGGCCAGGGCTCTTCAGAGAAGTGGCTCCTAGACCCCTGGAGTGGAAAATGAAGGCTGTGGAACCATCAGGTGGGTTGATGGGGCTGACGGCAACTGATACCAAGGATGCCTGGTGTCCAGCTTGTGTCCCAGCATCTTGCTGGGGAGGAGTAATCTCAAAGGAGCAAGTCTCAGCAAGAGTTTCCACGGAACTTATTTTTTTATCTCTTTCACGTTTTGCATCTACAGCAACACTGGTTACTTCTGGTTTTGGTTGTTCCTGAGCTTGGTTTTGACCATTAGTATTGGAAGGATTTGCTTCTCGGAGCTTTCCCATCTCCTTGGTCATTTCACCTAGGGTTGTCTGTGACTCACCTGATGTATCCTGGAGTTTGACTTTATGAGGGTTAGTAGTTGGGTTGATTCCTGGCACTGAATTGAAATCCCCTTTTGGAAGTGTTTCTGGTGTAGGTAGCTGCCCTTCACTAGAACCCAAATAATTTGTATCCGGTACTAGTCCATCCAACCTTCCTGATGTGGCTTCAGTTCCTACAAGCCCTGGAGAAGATTCTTTGGGAGCTTCTGATGCAAAGACATCTCCATATCTTTCATTCAGGTGTGATGTGCCTCCTCCAGAGACACTAGGTTGCCCTTGGCTTGTGTTTTGAAGGCATGTAGGAAGTGTGGGACCCTCCTTGGAACACAGTGTTTCTGCACTGATACTCTCTGCGTCAGCTTTGTTGCTGGTGGGTTCAAAGGCAACATGCTTCAGAGAGATTGGTGCTCTGGATGAGTCCTTTATGGCTCCCTTTTCACAGAGGTCTGCTGGCTGGTAGTGACATCCCTCTCCAGCAGCTGAGTCTGCTTGGCTCTCCAGAAAAGTATGAGTTGTGACACTGGAAAGCTCTTTCAAGTCTTGTGGGTTGTTGTGCTGCAAGTCACAATGGGCAGCTACTTCTCCTCCTCCCTCTAACACGGCTTCTTCAGCCATCGTGTACTTGAGAGCCACAGGACCAGTTTTGGCAGCCAGATCTGCAGAAGAAGTCATGTCCACCACTGGATTTCTATCTTTCTGATTTGGGTTGTCTACCATGGTATCTTCTTGGCTGCTTCCTTTGATGCTGAGATCATTTACACAGCAGTTCCTCATGGTAACATCTCCTCTGCCACAGGTGATGTTTTGGGAGCAGCAACCGTCTGTCTCCTGGCTGCAAGGCAAGATGGACCTGGGATGGTGAGCATCTTCTGAAACTGCTTCTTGCTTCAACAAATGCAAAGTCTCCGGTTCCTCAGCACTGCCCATTTCTGGATGAAACTCCTGCCATAGCACTTCATGTTCCTCTCCCAGAGGACTCTAAAAGGGGGTAAAAGTAGGAGGAATGTTAGATGAAAATTCTGTCTACATTGACAATGCATGGAAAAACACAGTAGTAGCTAAGGATGTGCATGAATATTCAAAGACATTCGAAATTCGATTGGATTTTCCGAATTCCAACATTTGAATTCAAATTGAACATCCACAGATTCAAATTTAAATATTCAAATGAATTTTGAATTTTTGAATCTACTGTTTGAATTATTCCGAAATTCGTATGTGTACGGGTTCGTACATGATGCGTACTTGCACATACACATCTTTCCCGCATCCGTACGCTTTTGTACAGATCTGTACAGGATGAAAATGGGTTGCACACAGGATAAATTGGGATGCGTACAGGCACATACCAATGTTGTCGACATTCATAAGTGCAAATTCAAACCAAATATTTGAATGAACAGATTCAAATTTGCTTAATCCGAATCGAATTTGGGTAAATTCAAATTTTAAAGATTCGAATCAAATCGAATTTTCGGATATTCTATTTGAATCCAATCCTGAAAATTGCATTCGTGCACACCCCTAATAGTAGCAGGAAGGTATGATTTTGACAGCTGGTGACCTCAAGCTGATTTGGACTATACTTACCATCAGTTCTAGCCAGCAGCTTTCAGTTTATATTCACACAAACAAAAAAACTCAACCTCCAATGTCCCTTAGAGATGGGCAAGGTGGAGCCCTCATGTTCTCACCCCCTTTTTCTAGCCTCTGTTCATGAGAAGGGATACTGGTCTGTGAACAATCCTACCTGTAGACCATCTTTGTCTAAGAGGTGCTTTTTAGAATTGTGCATGAGCACAGCCTGAAACAGGCAAGAAAGTATAGGTTCAGAGATTTTTTAATGTTAAGGGAACATTAAAATAATCCTTTATGGCTCCTGCCTTAACGATGGAATCCCAGCCATCCTCTCCTTCTTTCCCCTTCACTTTATTCTTCTCTTCAGTCTTTATCTGCAACTACTGTATTCAGAGAATCTCCTTTCACATTTTGGTTTACATTAGTCTTGTGCCAAACTCAAGTTTAGTGTTTGCAAACTGCATAAACACGGTCAAGACTGTTAGCTGCTTTACCGTACAAGCCTGGTCTCTATAAGCCAGTGAGTGGGTGGGTGAACCCTACTGTATGGAAACTGAATGGAGATTGTGCCTGGTCTCCCCCCAAGTGCTCTCTAATGCTACTTCTTGGATCTAAGCTAACCACGCATCCAGGAGCGGGCAGGGCTGACTTGATACAGAGGCCTTGCAGTTTGGCACTCATACACTGAGAAGCAACAAGCTGCTACCCCTTGAACGTTATGGCTGGCAATAATCTCCTGCAAGATTTGCCCACAGAAGCTGACATCACAATTTGTGCATGTGTATTTTGGCAGCAAAGTCCATAGGAATTCCATAATGACGTTGGAGGGGGTGAAATGAGAGAGAAGCAGAGACATTTGGTTTGGAGGGGGCCTGTTAACAATAAACCAACAGCAGAAACCCCGTTGTGACTCCATATCAACTCGCAGCACCTTGAAATATTTTAAATGTCATAACCACTATGAGAATATTGTTGGTATTACATTTCTTCCTTAGAGTCAGGGCTAAGGGCGTGCACAAATGCAATTTTCGGGATTCGATTCAATTCTGAAAAAATCAATTCGAATCTGTAAAATCTGAATTTATCCACATTCTATTCAAATTGAGGAAATCTGAATCTATTCGTTCAAGTTTTCTATTTAAATTTTCACATACAAATCTTGACAACATTTGTATGTGCCTGTATGCATCCGTATGCAAAAACAAACAAACAAAAAAACAAATTCAATGCTGGGAATAATTAGGAAGGGAATAGAATATAAGACAGCAAGTGTCATTTTGCCCCTTTATAAATCTATAGTGAAGCCACATTTGGAATATTGTGTACAATTCTGGTCACCACACCTCAAAAATGATATTGTGGAACTAGAGAAGGTGCAGAAAAGGGCAACCAGAATGATTAAGGGTCTGGAACACCTCCCTTATGAAATCAGGGTGCAACGTCTAGGCCTCTTCCATCTGGAGAGACGGCATTTGAGAGGGGACCTGATTGAAGTATATAAAATTATGCACGGTATAGAAAAGGTGGATAGAGAAAATTTATTTTCTCTATCGCACAACACTAGAACCAGGGGGCACTCTATGAAGCCTATAGGTAGGAGAATAAGGTCTGACAGGGGGAAATATTTCTTCACCCAGAGGGT
>MTQE01000401.1:19626176-19639679 GCA_014337955.1 Aspidoscelis marmoratus
GGGGGGGGAGCAGGATGCTTCTAAGACCATTTGCTGGTATTTGAGAGCAGGAGAAGGTTTGCCTTTGTCTCTCTTGAGATGCCCATGGGCAATTGGTGGGCCACTGTGTGAGACAGGATGATGGACTAGATGATCCAGCAGGGCTCCTCTTACGTTCTTATGTAGTTTTACCAAAGCAACAACTGATTCCTTTTATTCATGCAAAGTGCCACTGCCTGCCATTTTGTTTGTCAGATACTTCTGGCTAATAATTCAGCCTGTGCTGGCCCCACTCACAGCTTTTGGCACAGAAGATAAGCAAGATTTAGGTAAATCCTGGCCAAGTTAAACAAGAAAAACACAGAAAAAAATAAACCATATCTAATTTCTACTCTCTCATATCTAAGAAGCGCTCAAGACCATAATATAAACATTTTCCATTTACTTGCCAGACATCTGATGGATAGATAAATAATACATCCTTCCTAAAGACAGGTCAAGATTTTGCACATTTGTCCAGACAGCCATCAGGAGCTAAACTTTACTTACTGCTCATCCCCATGGGGCTGCCACTGCGTCGCGGTGGATTCTGGGCAGCCTTAATGTGAATTAAGATTTGGCGAACCTGCCTGTCCCCATGAAAACCGTGACAAATCACTGCATCGAGATGCCATGGTTCTCTCCACCCCCCCTTGCCCAAGCACTTAATCACCCAGGTAAGGCCTTGAATTACCCCAAACAATCACCTGACAGCTGCCCCGCAGTCAGCTGAGCAATTGTCAGGCGGGTACAGGGGCTGTTAAGAGCATGGCAGAGCTCCGGTAAGATGATTAAAACGGATGCATCTGTTTTAATCATTTTAGCGGAGCTCTGCTCATGTGCATAACAGCCTAACAGCTGCCCAGCTGACTGCAGGGCAGCTTTCAGGCTATTGTTTGGGGTAAGTCAAGCCCTTACCTGGGCAATTAAGCGCTCAGGTAAGGGGGGACAGTTGTGATTGCAGCATTAGCGGTGGGGACAACAAAGCCCCGCCCGCTAATGCTGCGATCGTAACCCGCGAGTGTCCCTGTGCCCCCCAGGATAACTCATTCTTGCTCTTTCAGGGCGAGAACAGTTATCAAGGGTTTTTTTTTTAAAACTTAAATTTGCAGGATTTTGTCCCTCATGTAGCCTGAATTAGGGCTTTGCATGGGGACTCTCATGAGGCGAACTCACGTTGGCCTTGCAGTATCCTTACCATGGTGATGCCCACTTTGTGTCACCTAACAACAGTAAGATATAGGGGGTAATGGGAGAATCGAAGAAGTACAAAACGCAAACACAAATCAGAGGGTTACATCATTGGGACATCCAAAACTGACAGAACCCCTTCCTCTTAATGGCCACAGTGGGGTGAGACTAAGGTTGTTATCTTAATTCTTTGGGCATCTTGTTTAGATCCCACAATTTCGCCTCATGCTGTGAGCAATTCTGGGAGAAGCCCAGGCTCTTACCTTGTCTGTCGTTTCCTTGCAGAATCACATCTCCGGCAAAAATACCCAGATGTAGGGAAAACCTGCCCACTTCCCTTTGCTTTGTTGTGAATTTCCTACGAACGTGTACTTTTGTAACAGCAGAAATCCCACAAGGGAACAACAGATGAGGTAAGCAATCCAGCATGATGGAAAACCCAGCATGAGAGGTGGATTTTCTCTCATGTCTGTATTCTGCTTTTTTGGTGCTTTATCCCAGAAGCAATCCCATTATAGCCTTAGGAAAGTAGTGATTTTTAAACTGTGACTGGAGGCACCTTTGGATAGACATGTCTGAAAGCTAACACACTTCATCCATTCCTATTCTACCTACACTGGTTCAGTTGCTAAAGCAGGTTCTGCTGGTTGTTGCTAACAGGCATAGATGTCTGAAACCCAGAACTTCTGGATGGCACAGGCTGGGAAAAGCCAGCTTTTAGCAAATTAGTTGTCTGGACCCTTCTTCTGAAGCAGAGGCCTTCATTTGTCCATCTAAGTAAAAACATATTTCCCTGCACAACAAAGTTTCCAAATGTTTGTCAGTGGCTGCAGAAGAGCCCGTGGTTCCACTAATATATTGACCACACTGATGTCAGCCATTAGCTGTAAGGAAAATAGTTAGCTATGAGCACTGTGAATGCATGCATCGATCTCAAGCCCCCAAAGGAGGCGTTCCAATTCTGCCAAACCCCCCAATAAGGCCCATGTGTAGGCACCAATGTGGTTATGTCTCTGAGATGAATCTAATGTTTTTACCAGGGTTCCTTTCTTGGAACTTGCTTTCACTACTGGAACTCATTTTATAAGAGACAATCCTTAAAAAAAACAGTGCCAGCTCAAAGCCACTTTTAAGACACTTCCTTTTTCTGTGTGTGAGTGAAACCTCAGTCTATGGAAAGATATGTTTGCATTGACTACAACCTGTCTTCAGCTCGTATTTCCTTAATGCCCAAGAAAAATGTTTAAGGGCAACTAATCCAGAGATACCTGAACTGCACAGTCTAATTCGTAACAGTGCTCATTTTCTCCCTTATTCTGGTTCATTACTTCTCTGGCAATGCAGGCCTGGCAATTCAAGATCACGGAACGCAGCCATTGCAAGAGTTTTCCCTAATCTGTGCTTAGCAATTCACAGGAATATGAATTTGGGGCAGTGCTGATACCTTTGGGCTACCCTGGCTTTGGAAAGTGCAAGTGTGGTATAAGAGCTGGTCCAAGAAATCCTGGCCTATTAGGACATCAAAAGAACCAAGCACATTGGAAGAAATGCAGGATTCCAGGCTTTCATGGAAGGCACCCTTTCACTTGTGTCATCTCTTGGGATTGCCAAAGCCATTCAGCAGCCATTACGGGAGAAAGGCTGCCTCCAGGCATCTTTGCAAAATCACACTTTTAACAATATTCTGGAGTAAAGGTCCTCTGAAATGATGGCTTGTTGCTGGGCAACAGTGCTGGGAAAACACCTTCTTCTGCGCTGGTGCCACACATACATCCAGATAGTTAAACAGCATGAAACAGAGATGTGTGCATGGTGGTCCCTGCACATGTGCAAAGGCCATTTTTGCCTCATGTTTCAGCCATGCACACGTGTGTGTGTGTGTGGGGGCATTTTATTCCTCAAGGATCGCTATTCCAGAGAAATGCGTGTTGAGCATTTGGTTTTCCCAGAATAGGGAAAGCAATTTTGCCACTATACAAGAGGGCTATGTTGTGGTTGCTGCAGATATGTGCACCAATTCCAACACAGCCATGCTGTAACAGCTTTTTAAGCCCTGTCTGGATGCAGCCAGGGTTGTCCTCTACAAGTAAGAAGGAAAAGGCTGGCCAAAAGAAGGAGCACTTAATCAGTGAGTTTCAGAAGACCCTGGTATAAGGTACGCTTATATAAGATCCTGGGATGCTAGGCAAGCCCACAGAACACTGCTTTATACCTATTCAGATCCTTGGTCCGTTTCACTCAACATTTTCTTCATGTTTTAATTGCATTTCTATCCCACATTTCTTCTGAAAAAGATACTTGGCCTTTCCCTGCTTCAACTTCTCAGTCCCTGCTTCCCAGGTCTCAAGACTTGGAAAGTCTTGTTTTCAAGACAACTCCCATAAGACTCAAGACACAAAGGTGGCTACAGCTCATGGCAATTGTAGACTCAAATGGTATTTTTGAAAACACGATTCTCCAAATTCTAAGTGGCTCACACACACTCTTCAGTATTCAAAGAGCACAGTAAAAGCCTCAAGTATGACAGCTATTGCTACAAGCCTGAATGGGCAGTCTGCTTTCAGTATGTATCTCTGCCCCAATCTTTTTACAAATCCCAAGTTCCCATGGCTACACACAGACGGAAAAACAAAACCAGGCAAGTGAAAGGAAGTGTTCCTTGAAGCGAAAGAGCTGCACGGGAACCAGCTCTCTACCTCGTTCAGAGCCCAGAAGCAAGAAAATCCCTGATAACATGAATCCCCGGGAGGGCCTGCAGCTTAAGAGGCAAACCTGCTGGTGGTTTGAGAGAGAAAATACTGCCATAATGGCCCGTGAAAAAGGAAAGCTACCATGATTCACATTGGGGTGGGGGGTTGGCAAGGGTGCGGGGTCGGGTGTAGGGGGGGGGCGTCGTCACCACAGACCAATCGCCTCGGAAACCGAACTAGCATCACTTAATGAATGGAGCCCGCGCCGTCGAGGTAGCAAAATATTCTGACTTGGTCCCACAGGACAGTGCGCCTTCCCACAACCCAGCGACAGGGGGCGCCCAACACGGGGACATGCACACACACAGTGTCAAGGTACTCAGACACACAGCTGGGGGGCAGGCAGGCAGCGTGCGTGCACACACACACAAACAGCCGAGGAGCAGGCGCGGCGCGACCAACCCACGCGTGGGTCGAAGCGCGGCCGCGTACACACGACCCTATGTCACAGGGTTGCCAGGCAGAAATGACCAAAGCTGCCACACGCCACATGGCCCAATACGCGCCGACCCCGGGTAAGGGAACAACGGTTTTGGCCTCGACGCTCGGTCGCGAAGAAGGGAAGGACACGAGAGGGACGTTTCTCACGCGTGTAATACACAGTCAGGGGCGAGTGCGCGTTTGGAGAAACACACTCCCGCGTGCACGCTGATGCTTTTGCGCCGCACTTCCTGCGCCGAAGAACTCAAAGCGGCGGCGCGGAGACGGCGAGGGCGCGTTTACACGGATCCGAAGCCCGCTTCACGCCGAACCGCGCTCGTCTGACGGCGGCACACGAGGGGAGGAAAAAGCCCACAATGCCCACTTGGCAAACTTGGCTTGGCAGGGCAGAGAGACGTCGCCCAAACGCGGCCACAGCAAGGAGGGGGGATACCCGCCTCTCCTCCCAATTCCTTCCCCAGGAGAACCTGTAGGAGTGAAGAGGAGGAAGAAGGCGACAGCGGCGCGCCCGCCCTCCTGCCTCTCTCCAGCCTCCCTCCAGGCAACCATGGCGGGTCCTTTCCTTCCTTCCTTCCCTCAGCAGCGAACAAAGCCGGCCGAGCTCGGCGCGCCGACTAGTCGCACGTGCGCTGCGCCTTCTTTCGCCCGTGGACTTGGAAGGAAGCGCCAGCGGCGGGGCGGAGAGCGCGCCACGCGCCCCCGAGGGCCCAAAGCGCTCCCGTCGGGGACCCCAGCAGAGCGGATTTCGCGCCGCCGCCCCCCCCCCAAATATCCATCCCATCCAGCCCCTGCTTTGAGCCGTAACCACACACACACACACGCACGCGCCGGCATGTTACACGACGGGGGGGGGAGCGCCCCTGTCTTTACCTGCCTGAATTACGAGCGGGCCGGCCGGCCGGCCGGGTAGCGAAAAAGCGCTCCCTCGCTCGCTCCTCTTGCCTCTCCGTGCAGCAGCAGCACAAGCAGCAGCAGCAGCAGCTCCAGGCGTTGCTAGCGACGTGAGAGTGGAGCTGAGAGCATGCGTGTGGGAAGCAGGCATCTGATCGGGGGAGGGGGGACGGGGAGCAAGGGGAGGGGGAGCCCGCTCAGGCAGGCACTTAGAGATGAGGGGGAGGCAGAAAGCGAGGGAGAGGAGAGATACGAAGCGCCCAGCGACGGGGGTGGGGATGGGAAGTCTGGGCTCCGTCGGCCCCGGAGCTTTTCTTCAGGAACCAGCACGGGGGGAAGTGCAGCGTCTCCTCCCGAGTAACCCTTCCTCGGCCGCCTTAGGCGTCCCGCCTTCCCTTCCCCCACTGTAGGGGGAAAACAACCCAGAGACGACCCCGCAACTGCAAAAGGGCGTCTTCTTCCAGGAATCGGCTGCCGCCTCCGAGGGGGAAGCCGCCTCGTCGGTTGATATGGCAGGCAAAACGAGAAAGGCGCTTCCGACGCTTCTGAAGGCGCGAAGGCTGCGCTCTTGGCTGCGTCTTAGCCACTAGGGTCGAGCGAGCTTGACACGACTACACTTTCCACAGGCCTAGGAAGCTGCCTCGGGCCTCTGTACCCAGAATGGCCGGATTGCGCTGGAGTTCCCCTGGACCCAAGCAAGGCTGGGTCCTCCTAACCTGACTAGAAGTGCGGCGGGAAAGACCTGGACGGGGGACTATCTGCATGGGCCGACTCTGACAGGAGTTAGAAAGCCTGTTTCGCCTCTGGCATCTTGCAATGTAGTGGACCTTTCGCCCTACAGGCCGTTTTTTATGATAAAACAAGTAAAACACAACAGCTTTTGTTTTGTTTTGTTGTGGTTGTGGAAATAAGCACCGGCAGCATTTACTCCAGTGTAAAAGGGCATGGGATTTATTACATTTTTTAAAAAAATCCTGTCTTTTTACTTCATAGAACCTAAGGCAGCCTATGCGTATTTCCCAGGGGATGAGCCATCCAGGCACTGAGCAGAACAGCTTAGAACTTGTGTGCTGGGCCAGGCATGAATAATGTTACCTCAAGTAGCATATGATGGTCTGCTTTATTTTTACCTGCCCAGATCAGTTTTCCAGCGTTTTGCCCTGGCAGCTGATTTAGGCCCGTGAAAACGAAATATACAGTTGAGCACCGCCATCACATATATGGTATCTGTTCCTCTTTGAGACCACTGCAAATCTTGCAGACTTGTGGCTCCAAAATAAAGGCAGCTTCCCCCCTCCTTTACTCCAATTTCCTTGATGTTCCATGTGATGAAGAATTCTTGGAAGAAACTCAAAAGCTTGCTCACTATTCTGTGTTATCCTGCATAGCCTTAATCAAAGCATTGCTCAACCACAGATTTTGAAAATGTCAGAAGCCATTAAGGTGCTACAAGCCTTTGCTGTCTTTTATTTTCTTTTCCCGCCTCTTAAATCGTCAGCTTCTAGGTTTGCCTTTCTACACTGTTTTCAGTGTCAAGCAACAACTGCTGTGACAACACCAAAATATAAATGTAAAAATCCTTTACTGATATCCACACCAATAAAACCTCAGAAGTTATCAGGGTTGGGGTTTTTTTTTTACATATGTGCTGGTGCAGAATCTCTAAATGTTTTGCCAACTTACCACCAAAGAAGCATTTAAAAAAAAACAGACATGAAAAGAAATACTGTTTATAAAATAAACATTCTTAAATTTTCTGCTTTAATCTGCCATTAGTGACAAGTTTCACTTTTTGGATGTTCTTGAACATCCATTAGAAGCCAGATTTTGAACAATGCATATTTATAAACCAGCCAAGGGTAGTAAATAATCATTATTAGAAGAGGCAGTGACTGAAGAAGTCAATGAAATGGCTCAGCATTGCTACAGGGAAATGACACCTGTTAATTGCTGCTGCTATTCCAGAGTCGTTCTAGAATAATCACATGTTGATGCATGGTAAAAACTAAATATTATAAGGCTGCCTCCAGACATCGCTTACCTATCCTATTTTTCAATATTCCAGAACAAAGCATTCCCAAGATTATTTCATCTTGCCCAGATGTTAGGTCAGTATTCCACATTTTAGCATGTCAAACAGTGACACAATACTGTAAACCTGACATATCAAGTCTATATTCCAGGATGGTATCAAGAACACCACAATCACACAGGAGCATGAACCAAGGACTCTGGTGGGTTGGGGACCACTCAGTTGGGAGATGGTTTGTTGGCCCTGCCTGAGCATCTACTCACCTGCAGGTGATGGACCTAAGCCTGAAGACTACCAGATTGTCTGAGGAGAAAACCATGCTTTGTGTATGCATGTGTTCAGAAAATATTTTTGACTGTAGAATTTGATGTTCAAATTTATTTTATTGTATAGTAAACCCTCCCCTAATCCAAAGGTACTGTTCCCAGAAATTGGTGCACTTTGAAAAAGTGTACTATGAGAGCAATGGAAACACACTGAAATGGGGAGGAGTTAAGGAACACCCCTCCTCCAGAGACCAGTTAGCCCTTTAAGAGGGTCCATGTCCAGATTTTTCACCTTCCAAAAGGGTAAGAGAGAAGGGTTTTCGGTATTGGGATCTTTGTATAAAATCCCTATGAACTCCAAGAAGAAGGTAGAAGTGGCGCTGATTTAGGCCCTGTCCCTAAGCAATTTAAAGTCTTTTTAAAACTCTTCCCATGGAGACGGAAGGTGCGTTAAAAACGCACATTTTGGTGAGCCTCATGCGGACGCTTATTCCTGATTTGCATGGCACTTTTAAAGTCCACTTCAATAGAGTGACAGTAGAGTGACAGCAGAGAAGTAAATAAGTCTTTTGGGGACGCAGCCTTATAGTGCCAGACACAAAGAGTGTCTAAGGCCATTTGCTTCTAAGGCCATTTGCTGGGATTCGAGAGCAGGAAAAGGTTTGCCCTTGTCTCCGCTTGAGGTGCCCATGGGCAATTGGTGGGCCACTGTGTGAGACAGAATGCTGGACTAGATGAGCTGTGGCCTGATCCAGCAGGTCTCTTCTTATGTTCTTAGTCACAAGGGGCACAGAGGTCACTTGCTAGAAAGTCTCCTGCCAACTTTGGCATCAATGGATCAAAGCATGAGGACACTCTAGGGTTGCCTTGCAAGTGTGCTTAGATCCATTGATGAAAGAGTCTCAAGGGGCTTTCTAGCAAGGGAGCTCTGTATCCCCTGTGCCTCATTTTTGGCACTGCAGATCATCATCACCTTCAGCCTCTTGGAGCTCAAGAGACATTTACACAAGATATGATCTCTCCACGGCAGCTGTCCCATTCAGGAACAGTCTTCCTTCACCCCTCCCAAATGCTGCCAAATCACACAATAGCAAAATGATGATGATGATAAAAATGGGATGTATTATGAAATAAGTGCTCAGGCAGGGTTCACAGCACACCTAGTAACAGAAATGTGCTCTGTGAATTCTTTCAGAGTGAGCGGACACATCAGCAAAGTGACAAGCTGTTTGCTTTTGGCATTAGAAAATCCACCTTTGTGGTCGTGGCCACACGCTTACCTTATAGTCTGTCTCTAGGGTGGACAAGGGACCAAGGCTGTTTCCAGTTTGGAACGGCTTGGTCATACCTACCAGGCTGCCCCACCCCACCCCCACCCCCACCCCCAAGCCTGGCAAAAAGTAAGCCTCAGTGTATGAAGGGTGGGTGCAATGACGGGGAGAGACTCGTGTGGTGTGGGACAAGGACAGTAACCTGACATGGGGGAGGTGGATTGGGAGGAGTTTCAGTGCAGGGAAGTTTCTTGCTGTGGTGGGAGAATGACTTGGAGCAGCAGGGGGTTATGGGGAGTATCAGTGCAGCAGAGGGGTGTAGGAGAGGTTTGCAGCTGCCAAAGGTTTCTGCCTTCTAGGTGGTGGCAGGAGCAGGGATGGAGGCTCCCAGCTCCAGTGAGGATCCGAGTTCTTTCCCTTCACCTGATTTGGACTCAGTGCTGGGATAATCCACTTAGGGGATAGTCCCCAGAAGGAAATGAATGCATAGAAAAACAAAGTGTGATCCTCTGAATCCAGAGCAACCTCCATTTGGGGGGGGGGAGAGGAGGAGGAGGAGGAGAAGAAGAAGAAGAAGAAGAAGAAGAAGAAGAAGAAGAAGAAGAAGAAGAAGACCCTGTGAGGTAGGTGGGACTGTGGGAGCTCAGAAGAGAGCTTTGACTAGCCCAAGGTCACCTGGCTGGCTTCATGGAGGAGGGCAGAAATATGTGACCACGGCCTACGTTAAATAAAGTGGAAAGAGAATGACTAGGACTGAAGCTGTATTAAAATTTAGGTCAGACCACAGCATACATTTTACTATTTGTCATTTGATTCTTTAAGTGCTTGTAAATCACCTTGTGAAAGAGTGGTATACCAATAAACAGACAACAATGAAGTTATGCATCACTGAATGGGATGGAAATTAAGATTATCTTTTTTTCCCCAGCAACAAACTTGGCAGCTGCACTGAAATAATCTGCAACAGAAACATCTGGATTTTCCAGCTGAAACCTAACAACTGTGTAATTACACACACATGCACAAAGTCATGTCGAATGATATCAGCAAGAATGCAACACTAATGAAAGGATGTTTGATGTTTTTTTTCTCGCAACAAAACCAATCAAGTTGATTTTGAACCAGATATTCCTATAAAAAGTGAAGGAGCCATATAGGGAGGCAAGGGGGAAGAAGTGGAGGGATTTCTCCTCCTTAACTGGGGACCTGTCATTATTCTTATAATCTTCCCCTTCTCCTTCACTTCTCACATGTGATAGAACTGCCTGCCCTGCCTAGATTAGTAACACTGTCTTGAAAAAAAGGAACCCACAAAGTTCACATCCACCCACATTCTGAATCGACAAGTGATGCCACCCACTCTGCCAACTCCATCAGAGAAACCAGTGTGTGCTGAAGCCGGGAAGATGACAAGAGCTTGGATTCTTGCAAAAAGGGAAGGCAGGAGAAACACCCACTGTACTTTCACTCCTGTTACATACAGTACTCTCACTTACCTTGTGGCTCCCCTTTCTCCTTGGTGAAATGTTTTTCCTCCTAGTGAGTGTGTGAGCATGAAAGCCTGAATTTCAATGGCACCTGAGAGACAGTGGAAAAGAAAACACTCCAAACAGACCATAGAAGCTCTGCCTCTGAGCTCAGGCTTTGTCTAACAACATCCCACGTGCTTTCTCTAGGCAGGGATGAGGAAACCACTTACAGGTTATGCTCATTGGTAGCATGTTCTTCATCTCTCCCTGTCTCTCTCTCAGCCCCCTGCTGGTCCCATGCTTCAAGGTCCCTAGTTCTGAGAATCCTCTGTTCCTGGTCTTTCTAGTCTAGTGGCCTTCAGAAGAAGCAACCCACAGCTCAAGAGAGCCCTTTGGCTTGCTAAGAGCTATTTTAGCTTCAGCATAAAGACAGGGCCCATTCTGGCTCACTGCCTGCCCCTAGCAATGACCTTTTCTACACTAGGCCTTGATCTGGATTATAACCTGGAATAAGGACCTGCCATCCCCATGCTGGTGCAGATTACAGGACACTTCACATGCAGATATCAGGTACCTATTCTGGGATGCAATCTGGAGTTAAGCCCAGTGCAGAAAGGGCTAATGTATGGTTCCAGTCTTTATCCTTTCCAAGAAACAGCCTTCTCAAAAGCTCTTGAAAGGCTGGCAGTAGTACAGTGTATAGAATGATACTAAAAGAGGGTCAGCTTAACTGAGAAGGCAAATAAAACAATCAGGTGCCAAACTTCTAGGACATAGGGCAAATCAGATGGCATTAATTCCCTAACCCATACCTATATAATATTTAAGTAAATAAAAAAAAATGCAGATCATGGAATGTTTTGCCTCATCTATGTACCCTTCTCTACCCTCTATAGTTTTAACCCGTGTTTGGCCTTGTGGTTTGAGTACCAGACTCATATCTTGTACCCACAGGGTTTGATTCTGCACTCCTCCATGAATCCAGCTGGGTGACCTTGGACTAGTCACAGCTCTCTAAACTCTCACAGCCCCAACCTACTTCACAGGGTGTCTGTCGTGAGAAGAATAGAAAGCTTTGTCAGCCACTTTGAGTCCCCTTAAATCGGTGAGAAAGCTGGGTAGAAAAGCCAGCTCCTCCTCCTCCTTCTATGGTCATAGAACATGACTTCCTGTGTACAGCACACAATCATGTATCAACTTCATTATAAAAACCATTGCTTGCAGTGGAAAACTGGTGGTTAGGGAAAGTGGGGGCATGATTTTCTTCTGCTGTGGTTTCCTGGAAGAGAAATACTGGGGTAGAGCATGGGAGGGCTGTTCTGTCTGCTCACATCTAAGAAAAGAACAAATAAAATTGGCAACCAAGGTGGAGTTGCACACACAAACTCCTGCGTGCCTCTTTCTTTCTTTCTTTCTTTCTTTCTTTCTTTTCCCCAGCAAGTGACCTGGAATGCTCCTTTTCTGACTTCTTACTGAAATGGGCTAAGGGGTCTAGGTTGCCATTCATCCTTTTTTTCTGGAGCACAAATAGGAAAGAGTTGGAAGTTTTGCCCTGTAATGAATAGAATTTATTCCCATAACAAAAAAGCAAAGTTAGTGTGATGGAGCCCTACCATGCCCTGGAAAAAATGCACTAGACTTTTGATCTAGTGGCATTATCAATGACAGAACCTAAATTTGTGTACCTCCAGATGTGAGCTAAAACCTATGAGTCTCCTGGGACTATATTGGGCATGCCAGATGGAATTGCAGCATTCCCAATACAGTTGCAGGATAGTAGACTGAAAATTCAATATATCAGGATTATGGGAAATCCAGGGTTTCCATCTTAGTTCCCTTTACTTTGACATCTGCTGGTAGCTGCCAAAAGAAATTCAATTCATATAAGTAGGAGCCCGCCAAGAATGCCAAAAATGACAAAGGAAGTGAGCGGGCATTTGGCTTGCTTTCTGGTATTATGAATTGTTTTAATTTCAGAAGCTGCTGGCAGCTGGGAGGATAAGCCCATGGTTGCTTTTAATCTCTGCCAGAAGCAAACAAGAGGCAATCATGGAATCTTCTTTAGAACTTGCAATTCCTCTTGCCGGCTGAGGACAGTCTAAAAGACAGCTGCCACCCTCAGCTCCTCTCACTAAAACCAATTCTGGTTTTCAGTTTATGCGGTTAAGGCTGAATCCTGGCATACTCCTAGCGCATGATGGAACAAACAGATCCTTAGCCTAGAGGTAACAGAGCCATTGTCTTTTCTTTGCTGTAGTCACAACTTCACTTTAAACCTTCTTCAGTCCATGTTCAGGTCTGACTGTTCACACCTTTTTGTTTCTGTCTATTTTATTTGTGGACTTTCCATTCAGGAAAGGTTCAAATGGAGGGTGGAAAGTCCACAGATAAAATGGATAGAAATAAACAGGTATGAACAGTAAGACCTGAAGATGGACTGCCAAGTCTATTTAGAAGAGGCTTAAGGTGTCAAACTTTAAAGATATGCAGCAAACAGTTTCTTTTCCCCCTACAAAAGCTATTTGTCCTGCTTTACTCTCCTGCTGTTTTAACAATCCAGAGAAAGCAGCCACCCAGTTTAGGGCTTGCCTGCATTAGCCCTACTGCTGTGATCTCTCCTAGTGAGTCTGGAGCAGCGAGGCCCTCTGGTCTAAGGCATAGCATGGTGTCGAACAGGGTTGTCTCCACAGCAGTGCTTGGTCCAGATCAGCTCCTTCACAGGCCCTTCAGCTTGTATGAGCTTCAAAGCCACCCTCCAAGGGATTTATTGGTTAAAACAAAGGTTCCATTTTGGCAGTACACTATAGTGGGCTGCTGAAATAGCAGTGGGGCATGCCTTTGTGATCTAGACTGGGCTGAGTTGGTAGATATTGTGATCTACTAGTGATCCAAATCAGGGGTCTTCTGATCTGGATCATGCTCTGTCCTGTGTAGATAGAACATACTACCAGGGCTTCTCTGATCCACACTATTATGCAGACTGATGAGGCCCTGAAGAGGATGATGAAGGATTCCAGTACGGATTAAACATAAGTGCAGAAATCCTTTTCCCTTTTTTGTTGTCTTCCATGATCTCCATGATCTTGCATGTCCATGGGCAAAATGCATGTTCTACTTCTACCCACCCATTTTGTTCTGTGTAACCTTAAGGTTTGATGTTGGGATTCTCCCTCT
>MTQE01000401.1:19639689-19654623 GCA_014337955.1 Aspidoscelis marmoratus
CATCAGTGTTCATATTGACAGATGTTGTGGCAGCCAAAAACCTGCAGGATCACCTGGAAGTATCTGTGTGTCAGCTGCGGATGGCCCGGTGTGTGGTGGCTATTTTTGTTTTGTTGGTTGGTTGGTTTCAAAAAAGTACGATCCTGAATATAGGTGTGAATGTGCAAAGTCTTTGCATTTGTATTCTCTGTTGCTAAATTCTTCTCTTGTAGGGAACTGGCAAGTCAAAACATGAAAACAAAAATCTGCTTGAGGAAAAGCTTGTGTTTGCAGAATACGTGGCATTGTAGGAAAACAGATAGGCATTCCAAATATGGTCTACTTATAAATGTTTAAACATTCATTGAACATTTGGACATCATTCTTAACCAAACAAGCCCAATTGTTTGTTTTGGAGGCTTTGGCTTTTTCTGTACTTACCACATTTCATCTGGATTAGTGAATCTGGATTAGTAGATCCAGATCAACCGCAGTAGGAGGCAGCTGCATTAAGTGGGCTGGATGGCAGCAAATGAGGTACAGAAAGATGCAATGCAGCTATGTAAGCATTGTTCCATATTAGTGGATGTGAACTGCTGCTGACAGCACCTCTCACACCCAGATGTAATTGGTCCACATCTCTATTGATCAAACTCTGCCTCACAGGCAATGCAAAGCCTCTATTGCTGTGGATGTGCCCATTGTTCCAAAGGGACCACAAAGGCATATTTGTAGTCTCTTCATCACAGCACATGTCCCTCAGTGCCACACCCATAACCACATCCATGCATAGATGCCCCAATGTTGGTTACAGAACAAATGGTGCTAGTAGGTTACCAATTAATCTGATCCACCACTAATCCAGATTATTGCACCCCTAGTACGCATCTGATCCAGACTACCACTAATCCTGTGCAGACCCTGTGGACTATCAAGACCTTTATTTCAGATTACCAGATCAGTGAAGAAAATGCCTCTCATTTGTTTTCTAAAAGATTCACCCTCCCTCCACCAGCTAAAAAAATAAAAAAAAAGCCCAGCTGAGCAATCTGCTGGCCATGTGCATGCCTCTTTATGCATGTGTGCATGTGTGCATGAACGTGCACAGAGTCTTGGGTGATTAGATAGTACATTAGATGCACTAAAATTCCAGCCAAGAATACTCATTTATTGTAAAACTTAAAGCAAAGGCAAGTAGAGTAGTTTGGAATCTTCATCCCAGTGACAAGACAATTCAGCAGTCTTGGATTTTCTCCTCATAGCTACCAGTGTAATTCAGCCAAAACTTAGTACCTTTAAGATTACAGTTAATTTGCTTTCCACAAAACAAGTAGGTGTTTTCAGAGCTTTGTGTAGGCAGATGACAGTCTCTTCCTTTTCCTTAAAAAAGGGAAAAAAAGAGAGAGAGGCAAAGGTGACAAAGACCAAGGAGAAAGGCAGGCGTAGATGACACTGTTACTGAATGCCAAGAATCTTATCCCATCCATCTTCCCAGCCTAAGAACATGCAAAGTTGCTAACTTTTGGAAATCATGGTTAAAAAAAAAATGTGGGGAAAGGGCAGGTGGTGAGATGCAACAAAAAGTAGGAGATGATGCCACTCTAGGACACTCACAAGGTCAGACATTGACCAGAGAGAGGGAAAGGGAAATCCTCCCAATGGCCACCCATGAAAGTTTGAGTACTGTCCCCAATAGTCTTCTTGCATAATCACACCCTGAAAAATTATTATCAGATTAAGGAGTAGAAACAGGGCCTGTTTCTACTTACTGGCTTGCTGTGGTAGGGATGTGCATGAGTATTCATGTTATTTATTATTTGTAAAAATTGAGCTGAATTCGGGCATTTGGATTCAAATAGAATGTTGGCACATTCAGAGGCTGACATTCGAATTTGGATGGAATGCTCTGGAACATTTGTACAAAGTTTGTTACATTCATGAGCCTGAGAGGTGGGAAAGCAGCTGCCCCAGTTGCATCTGCAACAGATCCAGAGTGGATTCGAAGTTGATTGAGAGCAGATTCAAAGTGGATTCAGGGCAGATTTGATGCGTTCCAAGAGGATACATAGGGGATACCTATGGGGTCTGTATGGGATTTGTATCTAACATTCGTATCCAATTCATATGGAACATTCATACCAAATGGGATCCTACCACATTCAAAGGGGATCCATTTGAACAAATATAAATTTTCTTGCATTCAATTTGTATCAAACTGAATCAAATACAAAAAAATAAAAAAATAAAAAAATTGTTCATATCCCTAAGCCGTGGTAAAAAAATACCAAACCAGACCAGCAAGGATCCAGTGTGATGGTGGCCATTTGCACTAACAAACACTAAATTAGCCCTGTACCTGGCCAGCAGGGCTTATAAGTGGAAATGGCCAGCAACATCTAAGGCAATATCCAGAGAGGCTGGACATTGTCATAGTAATTTCGCAGCTGCAGTAATACTGCTATGCCCACTGGCCATGCTGCACTAGAAAGAGGATGTGGAACCATCTCCCCAGGAGTAATCCAGCCACTTCTAGGAAGGCTTTGGACTGCTTTTCAGCAGACCACAGCTGGATCACTCTGGGGAAGGGTTATTCCACTTTGGAGTGGCTATGGACATGACACAGTGCAGACATGCCTGTCCAGTAAGCGGACCAGAGCTCACTAAAAGGTAAGTGGGAAAAGGCCCACAGTATCAGTGCTGGATAATCCAAATACCAGATAGATCGGAGAGGATAGCTTGGATTCAAAAAACAGAGGGACATTTTTAGCTGTGATCCCTGGGAAACAGGGACTGCTTCAGACCATCTTAATCGTTGAGTGCAAGTGCAGCTAATGAGCATTATTAAACACAGAACTTGTTAATGGATTTTGTGTCAGGTTAATGAAAAGAAGGGAGAGTTTGCCTTTTGGTTTTTCTTTGAACACCAAAATGTCCTAAGTTGTGCTAGATGATCATCTTTTGTCAAAATTCATTTCCTCATAGTTCAACAGCACATTTAAACATTCAGTAATACAATGTAGCTGGATAATTATGCACTTTCTTCTGCTGGAGATGGGCTCCAATGATTAATAAGTCAATAGGGGTTACTGTGAATGCTAAGAGTCCACTTATCGGTCAAGAATAACTATTGCAACAAATGGAATCCCTCTTATCGCAATGTCCTTTGATGTAATGGAGATCTTTTACTTTAAAGGGAGGAAGAGAGCTTTGATGTTGTGCTTGTAACAGCCAGCAGGAAAAAAAGGCAATTAGATTTAAATCTTTCACCAAACTTAGTCAATTACAGTACAACACCTTTATAGCAGTTAATATAGGCTGCTGTGCAGTACGGCACACAGGCCAAGCAGCAGCTGTGCTTTGTGGCTCTATTAGCAACTATATCATGACATTTATTAATTTATTTAAATTTTTATCCTGCCCTATACCCAAATGTCTCAGGGTGGGTTACAACATTAAAAACCAGTGAACATATAAAATGTACATTAAAACCATAACAATGCCTGAATGTGAGGAGGAAAAGTGATTTCCTTGTGTAGCCAAAGACCAAGGCAAAGAAGCACATTTTCACTGCTCTCCCGAATGCATAAACTGAAGGTACCCGATGCACCTCAGGAGACTATTCCGCAATCTGGGAGCCACCACTGATTTTTGGGTACACCACCCCTTGTGCCACTGAGGGTGGAGGTACAACCAGGAGGGCCTCCCCTGCAGATATTAGGGCATGGGCAGGTTGATGTGGAAGAAGGAGTTTCTTTAGATATTTGTGGCCCATGTAGCTTTTTTAGTCCTGTTTTAGTCCTGTTTGGACTATTTTTGGGGGGGGGGCTATTTTTAATCCGAATAGAATAGAATGCCTGTCAATTAATCCAAATATAGCTGCCTCCACATAAACAGGACTTTTAACCACCACCACCCATGCAATCAAAGCAGCAAAACCTTCTCCTTCACTCTCTAGAGCTGAAGCTGAAGAGTTTAAATTAAAAGCTGGCACTTTAAAAAAGATTTCCTAAACATGAGTACTTTCTCCTTTCACACCTCTCCCTTTTTGAGATTACTGGAAACTGTGCGCTCAAGCAGATAAGTGAGGAGCGATCAGAGCTGTTTTGCAAAAGTCTTTTTGCTAAAATGTACATTTGCAAAGCCTCTCTGCTTCTACAATGTATTTTTCTGATAACAAGCATCAGAAAAGATACAAATGTTTCCAGCAAAAATGTTTTAAAAGGCAAATCTGCATCAAGCAGCTCTCACCCCTTTTATCCTCTCTTGAATGGGGCTTTAGCATTGTGAGCATGGCAAGGGAGGGGGGGGGAGCTTTGCATCTGTGAAATCCTGCCCACAGCTGGCTGTCATTGGCCAGAAGACTATACTTCCACCCCAAATAGCCCGGTACCGTCCCCATGTGGGGGAAAATAAGTGGGCTCAGATCCAAAAAGGGGATGGAGTGCTGTTTTATCTGTACTGGTTTTTCTCCAGATTTCAGATGGATAGTCCTCATAAAATCTGGGAATAAAAAATTGCATGGGGACACCTGGGTGCCAAATTTGGATTAATTACATAAGTCATGGGGACAGTTCTTCCTGAATTCGGATTAAATTCGGATTAAAATGCATATGGGGATGCATCCTAAGGCATGATTTACTTTACAGAAGCCATGCTGATTTTCCTTCAGCAATGCTTCCTCTTATGTGTATACTAATTTTATCTTTAATGCTGATTTCCATCACTTTACCTGGAACTGATGATAAGATGACTGGTCTGTAATTTCCTGGATGACCCCAGTTCTTTTTTTTTTTAAGATTGGTGTTACATTTGCTGCCTTCCAGTTTTCAGGCACAGAATCTCACCTTAGGGAATGATTATATATTTTTGCTAGAAGATGAGCAATTTCACATTTGAGTTCCTTAAGAGCTCTTGGATGAAAGCCATCTGGCCTTTCCTGTTCTCCTCATTAGGATAAGCCTTCCATTTTCTAAATGAGCTTTTCTCGCTTTTAATGACTTCCTGTACTGCACTTACAAGCCACATTGGCATCTCTTGGGCTTGGCAGTGCCCTTCTTCTTTTAGGTACATGTTCAAGGTGAGCTCTTATTATTGTATTTGTAAAAGTCTCCACGCATTTTGGAGTGATAGAACTTTTCTACTTTCCTTTTTTTCTTGCTTTCTCAATTTGGAGAAGTTTCCTTTATGAAGGTTTAAAATCTCTGTGTTAGATTTTATTGATAACTTAGGCTGTGCCTGGACAGAGCCTAAAATCTAGGATTATCTCACCACTCTATTGGGATTGCCACACAGAGATCCAGAATATAGGGTGAAGTCTCTTCACTGTTCCTGAAGGGAAAACTCTGAAGGTGATAGAAGGCAAAAGAAGAAAAAGAAAATGGAGGCAGCTCAGGTTGTTAACTCTGCAAACAATTTTAGCATCACTGATCCTGGCATCCAGACACACACATTGCTTGTTATCAGAAAAATACATTGTAGAAGCAGAGAGGCTTTGCAAATGTACATTTTAGCAAAAAGACTTTTGCAAAACAGCTCTGATCGCTCCTCACTTATCTGCTTGAGCGCACAGTTTCCAGTAATCTCAAAAAGGGAGAGGTGTGAAAGGAGAAAGTACTCATGTTTAGGAGATCTTTTTTAAAGTGCCAGCTTTTAATTTAAACTCTTCAGCTTCAGCTCTAGAGAGTGAAGGGGAAGGTTTTGCTGCTTTGATTGCATGGGTGGTGGTGGTTAAAAGTCCTGTTTATGTGGAGGCAGCTATATTTGGATTAATTGACAGGCATTCTATTCTATTTGGATTAAAAATAGCCCCCCCCAAAATAGTCCAAACAGGACTAAAACAGGACTAAAAAAGCTACATGGGGACACACCTTTACTAACTTGTTAGAATTTTTTGAGTGTGTTAATAAGCACATGGCTAAAAGTGATCAAGTCAACACTGTATAACTGAAAATTCAGATGGCTTTTGAAAAGTCCCTCATCAAAGGCTCCTGAATAAACTTGCCAGTTAGGAATAAGAGACAGGTTCTGTCCTGGATTGTTAATTTGCTAAAGGACTGGAAACAGAGAGTAGCACTAAATGGACAATTCTTGTAGTGGAGGGAAGTAAAAAGTGGGGTCCTCCAAGGTTCAGTATGGAGGGCTGTGCTTTTGAATGTAATCATAATACAATGTAGAAGTAGGGGTAAGCAGTAAGATAGCAAAGCTTGCTGATTTGGGATAGTAAAATGTTAAAGAGATTTCAAGTGTTCCAGAGGGACCTCTTGACATTGAGTGGGCAACCAAGTGGCAATCTCAGTAAGAGGTACAAAAAAGAACCTCAATTACATGTATAAAATGACGGAGGCTGAGCTTTCAGTAACATACCAGAAAAGTGATCTACAAGTTCTGGTGAAAAGCTCAGTGAAGGTGTCAACCCAGTGCTGCACAGCAGCAGTGAAAAAAGCAAATTTAATCCTAGGTGTATTAAGAAGAGAATACTTAGGACTAGCAAGGGCATTATTTTTGTACCCAGCGGATCACTGATTGGTGGAAGAAGTGGTGACAAAAACCAGCCTGAACAGCTTTAAGAAAGCGTTAGACAAATTCATGGAGGTCAGGTGTATCAATGGCTGCTAGAATTGGTGCATAGTTGTTGCCTCCAGGTCGGAGAGGCTGGCAGGATGCCTTTAAACGCCATTTTCAGGGAGTCAAGAACTGGTGAAAGTATTGCCTTTGTCCTCTGTTTAAGATGCCCAAAATCAATTGGTGAGCCACTATGTATGGCAGGATGTTGGACTAGATGGGCTGTGGCATGATCCAGCAGGGATCCTATGTTCTTAGTCCTCCCTTTAGAATTCTCCCCACAAGAACATTGGCACCCTCAGTACAGATCTTCTGGTATCAGATAATAGTATTTCTTTTTGCTCAGAGTTATTATGTGAGTGATTTGTAAAGTTTTTTCATGGAGTACATTATTTAATTTAGGGGTTATGGGCAATAATATTGATGATGATGATGGTGATGGTGATGACCACCACACTCAGTACTGTACGGGAATTCACAAGAACACTCAAGAGACATTTGTGCAAACCTGAGAGCAATACTTTGTTGTCTACTTCTTTATTAAACTAAATCCCTTTTTAATTATTATTGCTAGTTGCATTTTTTAAATTTCATTTCAGAATCCACTCATACCGATTTGGACCCAAGGGCAACTAAAACATTCATCCCAATTATTCATTGAATGGAACCTA
Source organism: Aspidoscelis marmoratus (assembly GCA_014337955.1). Classification (NCBI taxonomy): domain Eukaryota; kingdom Metazoa; phylum Chordata; class Lepidosauria; order Squamata; family Teiidae; genus Aspidoscelis; species Aspidoscelis marmoratus. The sequence goes on from MTQE01000401.1 coordinate 19,646,901, forward strand.
GATAGACCCAACCAACCCTCAAGAGTCCATTATTTCATTTGCTTAGCAAGTACAATGCCACCTCTTCAGCCTTGAAATATGGTGTTTAAGAGGTGATCTGATTGAAGTATGTAAAATCATGCACAGTGTGGAAGAGGTGCACAGAGAAAAAAATATTCTTTTTATCACACAACACTAGAACCAGGGGTCACTCTATGGAGCTGATGGGCAGGAGAGTTAAGTCTGACAAGGGACATATTTTTCTCACCCAGATGAGAAAATCTGGAATTTGGAATTTACTACTACAGGGGTAGTGACAGCAGCCAGCCTGGATAGTTTTAAGAAAGGATTAGACAAATTCATGGAGGACAGGTGCATCAATGGCTACTAAAATGGATGCCTAGGTACTGCCTCTGGATTGGAGATATAGGCAGGAGGCCTCTAAAGACTAACTGCAGGAAGTCAAGAGTCTTTGTCTCCTGCTTGGGAGTTCCCAGAAGCAATTGGTGGGCCACTGTGTGAGACAGGATGTTGGACTAGATAGTCTGTGGGCCAATCCAGCCAGGGCTTCTCTTATGTTCTACTACCAAGAGATACAGTTTTCAGTGCCAGATTATTTTGCTCGATTTTATTCTAGTTGGGCAAAATTGAGCAGAGGGAAGGTACAAGAAAAGGGAATGGAACATACTACCCCCAGTGCATAAAGAGAACACATTAGCTACAGCATCCTGGCATTTGAAAGAGGTTAGTGCTGCGTGGATGCCCTATAATTTGCCTGAAGCCACCTGAGTTTTGTCCTGTGACTCGCACATGACTCATTCTCCAACTGCTAGTTCACACCATCAAAATCATTTTTCTTTTTGTTGGGTGGGTGGCAAAGAAGAGACCAAGCTGCATAGGAAGAGGGCTAACCAGGATGCCCTTTCTTTGGCAAGTGGAAGCCAAAGAGATGCTTGCATTGTGTCCATCTGACAAATGAAAATAACATTAGATTGACAGCTCATGCTGTCTCTTCACATGGTACCATTTTGCCCAGAATTTCTTCAATCTTCTCACTCTTTCAGAAAACAGCAACCTTGGGGATCACTTGAAGTAGGCCAATGAAGTACCAAGTCTTCAAATTGCTCCTTCAATTGAGTTTGTAAAACCATCAGTTAGAATCAGTGACAAAATTATAAACACTCCTTTTGCATTTGCTTCCAAACGCACTGTGTTCAGAGAAAAATATAAAATCCCCTCAGGAACTGTTTTGAATGCAGGCTGATGTGTGCAGTTAAGCGTTTCCCCACTTCTTTGACATTCCTCCACCGTTCCTAAATTCCACAATAGCACAGGAGCAGCACATTTTAGGGGATTTTTTGTAATGGGGTCTACTTTGTAGTCCATACTTGGAAAGCTGCATTACATTTTTGGAACATGCAAGTACAGGGCATAATGGATGTATGGCAAGCATTAATTCTTTCTTTCCACTTGACCAAGAAATATGCAGGTTGTCCAATTTGATTTCTCCCAAATTATGTTGGGTATCTCAAATATTTTATCAGCACTCTTGCTCCATTTTGGCTTTTCCCACCCAGTCATATAAAGGAAGATGATAACTGGCTGCTACACCAGAAGACTAACTAAATAGACTCATGCAGCAAAATGAAACTGTTCTATTAAGCAGCTTCCTTAATTAAGATGCTTTGCAAACAACAAAAGAGCAGCAAGTATCCAGCTATTTGATTGCTGGATTCTATTCACCACTCGACGTGCATGAAGGCAGGACTATTCAGATTTTTCTAGTTAGCAGATCCTGTGAGAATCTCTAGCACACGTGGACAGCTGCTGATGTAAATACAGTCCTGTGTGGTTCATGGGGCTGGTGACCAGCCTGGACCTCTGCTCCACTGTCTCAACCACATCATCTCCTTATGGGGAAGTGTTAGCCCCAGTGACACTGGAGGAACCTTTCCCCCTGGGCAGAGAGGTCTATGCAGATGTCATTTTTATTGATTTTTATTTTTCTTGTTTAATACGTTTTTATTGAGTTTTATCTTAGGCCGTGTCTTCACGGCACCTTATCTCGAATTCAAAACGTTTTCAATCTTCGGAGTCCGCATGGCAGTTTGGCTTAACATGCTTTCCCCATGTTAAACCACCCCAAAGCGTGGTGAATCTCAATCCTGATTTCAACAGGTCTCACTCTGGATCGTGCGCTTGATATGTGTTTCATTTTTTACTGTATGGACAGTACCGTGTTAAGGGATGAGAATCCGTGTTCAGGGTTTCCCCTCTCCCAATAGCTTGCTTCCAAAGACATTGATTTCAGTGTAAAAAATTCACCCTTAACAGCAGCGCTACACTGTAGCGATGGAACCACTTCACACCTGATAACAATGTTGCAATTTTGCGCAATTCTAAAAGTTCTGACCTTTAGAAAGGGAAAGGAAGGGAAGGGAAGGAAGCAGCTGAGGTTCTGTGTGAATGTTGAAAGCAAAGGGGCTTTAGTTGCCACTGCTGCTGTGTGCCTTGAGCAATGGGGAGAGAAGGGGAAGAATCACTGGCTGGCTGCCCACTGCCATTTTTCCTCCATCCATGGAAGCAGCAGCCACCCAGCCACCCAGCCAGGTTCCGTGAAGGGGTCCCTTATGGGTGGCACATCCATGCCAGGAGGAAGAGGGCAGGGCAGCCCCGAAAAGCAGCTTTTAAAAAGTAGCCACTTGAGTCCCCCCTTGAGTCACGTACGCCACGTACGATCCTCAGAAGCCGGATAGAACGCGATTAAGTTAAAAGTAATGGGGACAGGCAAATTCGCGTTTGCATCCGGTTCTATTATTTCGGTTTAGGGAAAGTGAAATAAGCTTGTAATGGGGATGCGGCCTTATTTATCTACCACCTTGAGACCTTGGTGTAGATAGTATGTTTGTGCTTGTACAAGCTGAATGGTCAGACCAAACCTGCATTCTGCTTCCCAGAGTATCCAACCAAATATTGTTCTGCAAATGTCCACAAGTAGCAGCTGAGATTGACAATGCTTTCTGCTAGTGTTGAGGGGGGACCTTGCTGATCCTGGAGGTGGCTTTGGGCCAGTGTGATTCACAGCAATTGACAGCTTTTTCCTCATGCCTATAGCTGTCTCTGTGGTTTAACATAAAATTGCAGCATTCTTTAGTTATATTACTCACTAAAGACAAGTAGGAGCATTTATGGGTAGAATTCATGAGATCCCCTAGATTCTGTGTTATGGAAGGTGCTTGTCTGATAACTGCAGTGGGTACAGAAAGTGATTGATAGTGTCAGGATTTCTAAGCTACATCATACTTAACTTTGGCAGGATATACAAGCACTAAAATGTGTATGGAACAACTCAAAAGGCATGGAGATTGCACATCTCCACATGCACTGAACAAACATCCCACCCCAATGTCAGGCAGGGCTAGCTGCCTGCCATAATATTTGAATGTAAGATCTCTGCCATCTATTTGGTTCTGTATATATGTATATAGTAGCTGCCTGATGTTTGGAAGTGACAGTTGACTCCCCCCTCCCTGCTGGGGTCGAGTGATACATTTTGGCTCCAAGTTTAAACTGAGTTTTGAAAAATACTTATGGTTCATTGGTTGGAGGCCAAACCCCGCCCAGCTATGAAATATATAAATATGCTGGGCTTTCTGTTCCAAGTTGCTTCCAACAAAAAATGCCTTTACGCTGAGCTGAAATAAATCACTGTTCATCTTTTTAAAGAAAGTCTTGTGCTTATTCTTTGCCAGCCTGACACCCAAAGGGGAAGAGAGTACATCTCAACAGCATTTTCTCAGCAAATTGCAAGAAAGCCCTCTGACAGAGCTTTCCCCTCTTCTGCTGACACTGCTATGCAGAGCTACCTGAAAGTACATCCAGGGAACTGCACAGCACAGCTTTATTTCAGAAGGCACTGAAAATGGCTGACTTCTGGTGCCACTTCCTGTGCCCTCTGAAACAGGGAGAACCATCCAACTTATATGGGTGTGCAAATGCCATTTTGAATGCTTTAGAAAGCATTCAAAACAGCCACATCATTCTTACCTGAGGACCAAGTCTGCCAATGTTAGATAAGAACACCTAGCAAATTCTGTCCTAGAGCAAGGTACTGTCCCTTCTACAATCTCAACACAACCCAGCCAAGAACTTCCTCATTTTCATCACGGACCAAGGAAGGCTCTGGTCTGTAATATGGCAGTTCACTGCCCTCTAGATCAACCTACAAAAGCTCTTTAAGGCAATAGGGAAAATATTTTAGGCTATCTTCTTTTCTTGATGTTCAAATATAGCAACCTACCCTAGCAACACCCTTGCTCAGAGCTTGCGTGCTTTCTCTTCATCCATGCGTCAGTTCACATTAGCTAATAGGGGGCCTTTTCACACTCGGCCTATCAGGATAGCCTGAGGATGCTCCCCCATTGACCCGGCAAGTACAGCCCAGTGTGATTGCCACAGCAATGGCTGACAAGCATGCTGTTGCCGTAGCAAGGTGATCACCACTAATACAGCGGCACCTAATGAAGTGCCAGGTAAGTTTGGGATGAACCGGGCATTCCAAAATGCGGACACCTGATACATCCCAGTTGTTCACCAATGTCCATGCTTGAAGTGACCCTGTATATATAGCTGACTGGGTTTGAATGGAATTGCAGTGTCTCAGCTAGTATTATTTCCAGTACTATTTCCTTTTAGGTGCCTCATCCTCCTCCCCCAACCCTAGTCCCAATGGGCATTAGTCACCACAGCAATAACGATGAAGATGATAATGATAATGAAGATGAAGAAGAAGAGTTGGCTTTTCTGCTCCACTTTTCTCACCCATTTAAGGGGACTCAAAGCGGCTGACAAAGCTTTCTGTTCTTCTCACAACAGAACACCCTATGATGTAGGTGGGGCTGTGAGAGCTCAGAAAAGAGCTGTGACTAACGCAAGGTCACCCAGTTGGCTTCATGGGGGAGTGCAGAATCAAGCCCAATATTTCCAGATAAGAATGTGGCTCCCTAACCACTAGACCAAACTGGCTCTATATAATTGCAATCCAGTACCATGATAAAGCTGAATTGCAATCTAGTAGCATGATAAAGATATTTAGGGGAAGGAGAAAATATAGCCATTATCTTCTGGGATCAGAGTATATTCTTGCTTCAGTTGCTTTTCTAATTGAAAGCCAGAATGCCTTGCATTGGGAGCAGACATTTCTCTGTGGTGGCCTGTCTCTCCTTTTAAAGCCTGTGAGGTCTGAAAATAATAAACTAGCAAACCTACTGCATTTTGTCAGATATTTGGACTGTCACATGCCATAGTTTTGTTTTTAAACTGTTTGTGATGGCTGTTGTTTTTGTTATTCTTGATATTCTTTCATTTTGTAAGCTGCCTTGAAGGCTCCTAGGATGAAAATTGAAACAAATCCCTCATCATTATCTCCATAGTGAACCTAGGTCCCTGGAATAACAACAGGTTGGGAGGACTGATGTGAAGGCTGGGAGAGAATTAGTTGTGCCTAGGATGGGTGGAGTTGTGAAGAAGCCAAGGAAGGAACAGGGCTTGAAAGTCTGGATACAGCAACCACAAAATATTGCTTTGGCTTGGCTGAATCATGTGTCCAAAGAAGGGCCAGTCTTTTGGCTGTGTGTTCTGTTCCCCTGTCTTCCACAATCAGCCTTTTCCCCCACCCATACTTCTCTTCCTATCTAGATCATATATTGGCTCTATATGAAGAAGGGAGGGGGAGGAACAATGCTTTCCAGAGCTTGTTGAATTTGCTTCATCCAATCAGGGTTCATGGTGCACCTGGTTGCTTGGCAACGCAGAGGATGCAGAGAGAAAATGCTCCTTCCAGTAAACAGTGAGGTAGGAAGGGGGCAGGGAGATACCTAAAAATAGATAAGGAATAAAAATAAAAGTTGATTAAAGCATGAGAACAATGGGGTATCTACCGGGCAAAGTGGGGTTTTAGGAGTCACTCAGTCCCAGACTGCAGAACTGATTATTGTGTAAATGCTAATATTATGGGCTGTCTGGATCTCACAGGATAAGGAAATTCACAGCTTTCACCGGAACGTGATCTATGGTGCATTTTGAGCACAGTACATATGTGATGTATGTGCATGCATGTACATACGTGTATGCATATTGTTGTTGGCATCCTTCTGTCTCAAGAGACAATGGAAAGAGCCTTTGCATGAAGTTATGGAAACTCTGAGTTGTCTAGTAGGGGTGTGCACGAATACAATTTTTGGGATTCGATTTGATTTGAATCTTTAAAATTAAAATTTAACCAAATTTGATTCAAATTAAGCAAATCTGATCATTCATTCCAATTTTTGATTTGAATTTGCCCTTACGAATGCAGACAACATTCATATGTGCCCGTATGCATCGTTACATATCATGTATGCAAACGTACGCATCACGTAGTTATCCCGTATGCAACCCATTTTTTTGTCCTGTAAGGATCTGTACAAATGCATACGGATGCAGGAAAGATGTTTATCTGCAAGTACACATCGTGTACGAACCCGTACACATGCAAATGTCTGGATAATTCAAACAAATAGATCTGAAATTTGAACTTCGTTCAAATTTTAAAATTCGAATTTATGGACATTTGATTCAAATTCAAATGCTGAAATCTGGACAAATTTGATCGAATTTCGAATACCTTCAAATATTCGAGCGCACCCCTATTGTCTGGGCATCAGCGTTTTCCCTCTTGGTCATGCCAGTATGATCCCTTAGGAATGTGAACATGACATTTGGCACTGGGTTGGCTGCAGGAGCTGCCAGAGAGGTGACCTGTGGCCCATCCAAATGCCTTAGAGGCACCTTTTCGGATTTTGTCAGAGTTTACTGCCTTAGCCTTTGTCTTTCTCCAAACACTCACAAGCCAGTGGGGATCTTCTACTCATAGCTTGGAAGACATACTGGGCTTTCATAGCAGAGCAGGAACTTGAATTGGAGGACTCCTGGGTTCTAACCTAGAGCTCTGAACAACTGCTCCAACAGAGGGCCATATATGTGTGTGTGTGTGTGTGTTACATGCATATTCAACTTCCTAAAATTCTATATATTGTATTTCTGTACTATTTATTTTACAATTTGTTGTTGAGTCTTATGACTGGCAAATCAACTGAACTGCACAAGACTGTGATCTTCCACATCCCCTCTATCCAAAGTGTTGTGACTCTTAGCAAATTGGTGTGGGCATATGAACCAGTGTTCTGTAATGTCTAGAATGTATATCTAGAAACAAGGAGCACTGTAGAAATCAGGAAACACAATCAAAGTCCAAAGTATTTTCTTCATCTCTGATACACCATTTTAAAAGTGATTATTAGTGTCGTGAGACCAAATCTGGGGCCAATTCATCACTGGCCTTGGAAATTTCTACGCTAGTCTTGGCTATTCTTTCATCTTATTTTGCCCACCCTTCACGTTCCTGGAAATAACACGATGATTTGTGTTAAATATTGTCTTTGTAGCTAGATGTAATGTTTAAAAACTGTCTCACAACAGATGTTACACTAAAAGCCTAGACCTTGTTGGTCTGGAACCAGTAAGTGAAATATGGTTTTGGCCAGAGCACAGCAGACTTGACAAGAGTGATGCTTTTCGTGTGCTGCTTTGAGTTCTATGCCTGTAGTCAACAATAGTGCACAGATGGGTATGGTACAAGGTGCTGACAAGGTACAGTTTGGGTGCGTCTTCATGGCATAGTTATCTCGAATTCAAAACGTTTTGA
>MTQE01000401.1:19660112-19672722 GCA_014337955.1 Aspidoscelis marmoratus
CCAAGTCATTTAGGACCTTATAAGTCAGAGTTAACACCTTGAATTGAGCTCGTAGTGAATTGGCAGCCAATGCAACCCTTTTAGAACATGCATCCAACTAGTTGTCCTGGTCCACAACCTGGCAGCTGCATTCTACACTAGCTGCAACTTCTGAACTATCTTCAAGGGCAGCCACATGTACAGCACATTACAATAGTCCAATTTCAAGGTTACCAGAGCATGGATAACTGTGGCCAAGTCGTCTCTGTCCAGAAAAAGCTTAAGTTGACACACAAGCCGTAATTGTGCTCTCCTGGCCACGGGATCAACCTGAGCTTCAAGCATCAGTGCCAAGTCCAGCAATACCCCCAAATTACGTAACTGTCCCTTCCAGGGCATTATAACCCTCTCAAGGACAGGCTGTCTCCCAACTACATGGACCCGAGACCCTGTGACACACAGTACCTCTGTCTTGTCTGGATTCAGCCTCAATTTATTGGCCCCCATCCAGCCCATTACCGCCTCCAGGCACCTATCAAGCACTTCAGCCACCTCTCCTGATTCAGACAGCACAGAGAGATAGAGCTGGGTATCATCTGCATATTGATGACACTTCAGATCTCCTGATGACCTCTCCCAGTGGCTTCATATATATATTAAATAACATGGGGGATAAGATTGACCCCAGGGGAACCCCACAAGTGAGTTCCCAGGGTGTTGAATCAGTATCTCCCATGACTACTATCTGAGATCAACCTTGGAGATATCAGTGGAACCAATGCCAAGCATTGCCTCCAACTCCTAAACTCCGTAGTCTTTCCAAAAGGATACTGTGGTCAATGGTATCAAAAGACACTGAGAAGTCCAGGGGAACCAACAGGGTTGCTTTATCCCTGTCTCTCTCTCAGAGGAGGTCAACAACCAGGGCGATCAAGGCAGTTTCTGTGCCATAATCAGGCCTGAAGCTAGATTGAAATGGGCCTAGATTAGAATTTGAAGTAAGGGGAAGTGGGAGAAGGGAAGGAGAGGAATCTTACCCTCTCAGATATATTTGGTTCAGGGCAGATATCAGGAATACCTTGTAGGGCAGTGCACATTCACTCAAATGGGCACTATAGAGATCAGGAAATCTAGAAATAGGGTTCCTGGATTGGAAGAAATTTCCAACACTTTGGCAAACTTCACTCTGGCAGTAGATAATGAGCGGTACTGGCAACTGCAGGAAAGAGAACCCAGTACCAAAAATACCCCCTCAGGCAAGCCAAGCAGGAAGTTACGATTGATAGATTAAAAACACCAAGCCCAACTTACTATATCCTGGACTGTAGTGGTGAGTTCAAGGCTGGGATACCTTAAACATTAGCTGTAACGGAAAGGTCAAAAATCTTAGAGATGGAGAGATGGCCTGACAATCCAAGACAGGGATTTCAGCAATAGAGTTCAGCTGTTAATAAAGTGGATGCCTGTGCAAAAACACACAGAGTTCAGCTCTTGACTGGAGAGCACACAGAACAGTGGACCTTAGTAGAAGCACATATAACTCTGCCAACTTAGCTCCTCCTGCATCTAAAGCATAACCTAACTTCCCCAACTCTGCACAGGAAATGTCCCTAACAGTAGACTGTGTCCATTTCAGATTACTTCAGGAAGAGCAAACAAAGGGTGTTCATCCCATTTGATGCAATTTAATTGCATTTCTGTTTACATTTTAATATTCTGTCCCTTTACTCTGGTGGAAATGATTATGGAAATGGAGCTTTCCTGCTCAGAGGCTGATAGGATTATTGCCAATCTTGTAGCACAATCAGCAAGACAATTTTTCATCTTTTAGGAGAGGTTGGAAGAAAATACCTGGTCTGAATGGAGTGAAGTAGAAAAGGGGGAATTGGTGGCCAAGCATAAACTATTATCTGCACCACAAAGCTTTTAAGCTAAACAAGATGTGATACCCAAGATTCAGTCCTGTTGCTTCCCATAGTCACTCCATCCTTCCAGCAGCATCCCTATGTTGTGAGGCTAGAGCCACATCCCCATTACAAGCTTATTTCAATTTCAAACTGTTTTCGATCCTCGCAGACCCCACATCAGTTTGGCTTAACATGCTTTCTGTGTGTTAAATCACCCCAAAGCGTTGTAAATGTTAACCCTCATTTCAACAGGTTTCACTCCGGATCGTGCGCTTGATACGTGTTACATTTTTTACTGTGGGGACCCTACCGTTTTAGAAAGTAGCCACTGGAGTCCCCCCTTGAGTCACGTACATCCTCAGAATCCGGATCGAACGCGATTAAGCTGAAAGTAATGGAAACAGGCAAATTTGCGTTTGCATCCGGTTCTATTATTTCGGTTTAGGGAAACTGGATTAGGCTTGTAATGGGGATGCGGCCAAAGTTGTATCCGAAGACAGTGAAGTTGTGTATATTTGTCACCTGGAGTGAACACGCTCAAGCAGCATGCACTGTAAGTGTACTTGCTTGAGTAGCTTTCTGCAATCAGTTGCCAGCCCTGCTAGGCCACTGTACTAATGAAGAAAATATCATGTGTGCATTACGTATGGACAATGTCTTTGGGTAGAGAGTGGCAGAATCCCTAATGGCAAGGAAGAACCTATTACTCCTATACACCCTGGAGCGGAAACTTGATAAAAGGGAGTATGGGTTGCTAAAGCCTTTATCACACTTCTCAACGGTACAAATAAAAAGTGGCTTGACAGATAGTTGCACTGGTAGCACATTTTTTTTTTAACTGCAGAAATCCACCATGTGTGAGTTGCACATGGTGGTGTATGTATGTGTGTATATGTATATATTTCTGTATATGTATATGTATGTATACACACATACATATTTAATTGCTGAAATCCATCTTAAGTTAGAGAATAGGATATAAATGGAAGCCTGTAAATAAATACAATGCACTTTGCTTGCACTGTCAGGTCTTCTCAGCCTACCCAATGATTGCAAGACTAAGGGCATTGCTGCACTTACCTGTAGTCCAGATCACCAAGCTCTGGAGTTGTCCTCTCGGCCTCTTTTGCCTGCCTCACTCCCTGCTAGAACTTTTCATCTGCACCAGACACAGCATGATCCAGATCAGGATCTTGATCTGGATAACCATAGTCTTGAACACTGGGGACTACTGACGTACTAGTGTGTTTAAGAAGGCTCATGCCTTTCTTTTCCAGGCTACGGAGGCACCAATGCACAGTACTGAAATGGGTCCCCTGGGGCTCTGAGACTAGAAGCTGTCATTTCTAGTCATCTGGGCTTGGCTCTGAAGCCTGTGCAAACTTCAGAGTAGCACAGAGGTTGGACTGAAACAGCCATAGCTATACATACAACACCATTCCAGTTTAAACCTTGCTGTAATCTGGATAAGAAAACATTTGTGATCTAGACCCACTGATCTGGATCATGGTAAGGTAAGTGTGATGGAGTTATGAGGCAGGCTGCAGAGAGCGGGAATACTTCCTGGGCTCTTTGCAAGCAATTTCCTGCAAGCTGCACAGCACGGGAGAATTTCTTGGGGACTTTGCAAGATTGAGTGAGAGGAGGGAGGAGTTCCCTCAGAAAGTGGCAAAACCCAGCCAATCAGAGTGCCGGGATCTCGCTGCATTTAAGCTAGCAGTCCGAGGCTCTCCAAGTCTCTTGCCTGGCAGATTTTGCAGGGGGTTGATCATGGGGGAGTTTGCTGAACTCTTCAGGCTTCTAAGCCTCGTGCTCACTGCTTGTGGGGTAGAGGACAGAAGGGGAGATCATTCCTTACTTTGGGGTAGATCTCGGGGTGTACCTGATAGGATACAGGAATGCTGTAGGGAGCTGCTTGGCTCTGGATTGAGCAAGTTAGACTCCTGGTTTGCAGTTAGCTTTTACTGCTAGACTTTGATCTTTGTTTTAAGAAGGACTTTCACACTGAACATCTGAAAGGTTCCTTCTGGTTAGAAGGGAGCCAGAGGCTTTTGCTGTTTATTTTTCTTTGGAAGGTTTAGCTTGGGGAGAGCTAGGCTGTACCAGTACTTTTGGTTATTTGTTCCTTCCGACTACTTAAGAACTATTGACCTACCTTTATCCTTGCTTTATCTATCTATCTGTCTGTCTGCCATCTGCTTATAAATAATAAACAGTGTTGGATTACACTGGTGTTTATAGTGCTGCTTCAGGAAGGGGGCTTGGCAGTAAGCCTTAGACATGGACGCCTGAGCTGGGTGGTATAGTCCCGTTCATATACTGAGACCCTTTGGGCAGGCAGTGGGGCTGTACGGCTCAACAGCCGCTTCCTCGACTGTGTTACTCTGCTAATACGAGTACACAAGGCAGGGGTGGGGTCAAGTCGTCATAGTAAGTGCTGAGGAGTCTGGAAGTTTTTGCAACTGCAAAACATCTGCATCACTTCAAACATAGCAGTGTACATTCCCCAATCCCCACTCCACGGTGAGTAACTGTGCATCTCTTTGAGCTCCTTTCTTAATTTAGCATGCACTCAATTCTCTGGCCTCTTACTGCTCCCTGTCCAATGAAGTCCAAAAAATGGAATTTTCCATAGCAAAAAAAGACTTAGCTTTCCTAGAGCCAAAGATAGAAAGCATATAGAACACTAGCTAGAAGAAACTGAGTAGAGCACCAACTGTTAAGATTTCACACAGGTTAGTGCTCATGTATAATTATATTGACAGAGATAATGATGGTATGAAAAACCAATTCAAAGCCAGATTACTATTCCCACCATTTCCTCTGTACCTTTAATCTTCCTCCTTGATATCTATCAGTGGAAATGAGTTTTGTACATGCATAAAACAAACCCATCTATGATCACTGAGCCACAGGTGCTTTAATCCCACATCACCATGACAACTGCATGTTATACAAGAAGAATGTAAAATTATAAATTGGCAAGCACCTCTTGGAGCTCGAAATAGCATCAAACGGGAGGCCTGGGTCTACACACAGCCCCCTGTTCATGACCTTAACCACTGTCCAAACACAGAGAAAGGTATACCTGTAAAGGTGCTGATGTGATGCAAACTTGCACAAGAAGGTTATTCAGTCATGATCGCTCCTTCATGCCATGAACCTTCATGTCAAAACTGAGCAAACAAAAACAATGCCATTTCAGTCCTCATTTTTAAATGGACATCTACAAGTGAACACATCACAAAATCTTTTGATTTATTTTCCAAAATAATATTGTATATTCCTTGACATAGGATTGGCCTTAAATCACAAGTAAGGGTATGCTTTTTTAATTGAATCTTCAGAGCTCTTCATAGGAAGGAGCTGCTCTTGTCTCAATATGTGAATGGAAAACCTGCTCTATTAGCAAGTTATTGCTACCAACCACACTTTGCAGTCAAAAGGAGAGAGTCTAATGAATCTTTTCTAAGGCAATTACACACTGGCTACTATATCAGACCAGCAAGCTTACTAGGGCTGTGGTTACACCTTAGCATTTTAATCTGCATCAGGAAAGCAGCCTAACTGAAGCCGTTTTCAGCCTGGAACGGCTTGGTCACACCTTCCTGCTGCTGTCAAAGGGAATCAGAGTAAAGGGGGGCAAGGAGGCAGATCTGACCACAGAGCAAAGGAATCACGGCAAGGGGGAGGCAGGGGGAGCAGCAGAAGGACTGTCACAGCAAGGGGGAGGGGCCAAACTCAGAGCAGAGGCTTACTGTGTATAGGTAAGAATAGGTACTGTGTTTCCCCGAAAATAAGACATGGTCTTATATTAATTTTTGCTCCTAAAGAGGTGCTAAGGCTTATTTTCAGGGGATGTCTTATTTTTCCATAGAGCTTCGTTGTCAAGAGAGGGATGTGCCAAAGGAGAAATAGAATCCTCAGGGGGCCTTCAACAGGAGGCAGTAGCAGCAGAGGCATAGAGCTTTGCTTCCTAGAGTGGGCCATGCTGAAGGAGAAGCAGAACAGGCAGCCCAGGCTTCAACTGGGGGAAGCAGCAGCAGCAGCAGCAGCAGGGCATAGAGCTGAGGCTGTTGTGAGGGGGGGCAGCCCCTGCCTGGGCCAACTTCTGCAATCCTGATGGGTTAGGGATTATTTTCAGGGTAGGGCTTATATTTTATAGCTTAAAAAAAATGGAAATTTTTAATTAGGTCTTATTTTCCAGGTCGGTCTTATTTTGGGGGAAACACAGTATTATTTTCTGGACAGCCAGGGAGCTGAAACAGTGATGCCTACTAGGGCCCCTCAACCCCAAAATTAAGTTATTTTGGTTAAATTACAAAGTGTGGCGAAAACTATTTTTCTATACTGTTAAAAGTGTCATCAAAGTGGATTATTTAGAAATGGTAAGTTGGTAAAGGGAGGGGCTATTCCAGCTCTCCAGGAGAGAGGGTGGAATAGAATCCTGGAGGAGCATCAACCAATCAGGTTGCAGCTCACTGGCTAAGCTAGTATTTAAGGGAGCCTGAGTGAGTTGTTAGTGTTCTCTGCCTGGGGTTAACTGACCAGAGGGGGTTAACGAAGGAGGGAAACGGGCTCTAAGCTGTCCTGAGGGAAGCTGGGGAATAGAGTCCTGAGTCATTAGGGAATATACGGTGTTTAGAGAGCAAAAGAATTGAAATGGTTATACTTTACTTATGCTGCTGGCATTAATCTGAATAGGATTGGAGTCCTTGGGCTGAGTGAGGAAGCTGGGGACAGTTCAGTCAGAAGGGTGAATGGACCTGTGATTGACATAGTGAACTTACCTGTTTATTATTAAGAAAGCTGTACACAATAAACTTGTTTTCTTGTTATTTTAAAGAAGCTTCAACTGAGTACTCTGTTTTCAAAGTAAGCCAAGTTAGGCCGGAGTTCTAAACAGATACTGTAACCCACTGCTAGTGTGGCAGAGTGGGGGAAGAGCTGTCTGCTGCAGCACCAGGAAGGAGGCAACATTATTATCAAACTTAAAAGTAGGGAAAGGGAAATGAAAGGTGTGTCTCTTGGAAGGGAATCACAGAGTTTTAATCTAAAAATTAAAACCAACGCTACCACTCTACCAAATATAAAGATATATAAAATCGCTACCCGACTGAGAGGTGGGCTTTACAGTGACCTCCTGGAAGGGGATTAAAACTCTAATGCTATGTTGGCCCGAATGAAGGGAAACCCAAATAGAGGGAGGAAAACCCAGGGGAAAAATGGCTTGGCATTTAAAGATGTAACCAAGCAGACTGGAATTTGGGCTGAAGAAGGATTAAAGTAAAAGCGTAACCATTGTCTAAGAGCTTATCTTCCACACTAGTGCAGACTAAGGGAGGCACCACCCAGAGCTTCCTTAAATTACAGCTGCATGTGGAAGGGAAGCTTGTAGTATGCTCTTTGGTCTGGTATACTGACCAGTGCAGAATCACCCTAATTCTCTTTTACCGTAGGGGATAGTGGCACAATATACCATGTTGCTGAATGTCCCAAACCTACGTTTCTCAGTGGAGCCAAGCCAGGGTTAGTATATGGAAGAGAGTACAGGATTACTTGCAACTTTAACAGCTCTACACAAGAAGGAATTTCAGCAGGTGTAGCTTGTAACACAGTCAACGCCTGCTGAAATGTCTTTTTCTGCACAACTATTTAAAGTGCAAGCATCCTGTCTTGGGGATGCCTACAGCATTTTAATCTTACCCAGGATATGAATGGCTACTCGGATGGCAGCCATTGCAGAGATCCAGTGATGACAGCAGTATAGCACCTGGCAATGCAGCATGTCATTGCACCTGCACCACCAGTCATGTGCTTCTCCTGCATGTCTGCCAGCCAGAAGACATACAGAAGGAGCGTTTAGAGCCTTAATGGCTCTGCCACTAGCACATGTGTGGTGCAGATTTAACTGCACTATGCTTATACTGCTTGGGGGATGCTCCATAATGCATGGAGTCATTTTTGTTAAAGAAACTGCTCCATAATGTACAGTGTTCCCCACATGCACCACTGGCTGTAGTGTGAAAAGGCCAGTTTGTTCTAGTGGTTAGGGAGCTAGACTCTTATCTGGAAATACCGGATTTGATTCTGCACTCCTCCATGAAGCTAGCTGGGTGTCCTTGGGCTAGTCACAACTCCCTTCTGAGCTCTCACAGCCCCACCTACCTCACAGGGTATCTGTTGTGGGGAGACCAATAGAAAGCTTTGTCAGCTGCTTTGAATCTCCTTAACTGGGTGAGAAAAGCGGGGTAGAAAAGCCAACTCTTCTTCGAAATGTAGAGATTTCAAGTAGTGCAGAAAGGGCCTCAGAGTGCAAAGTGAGAAGACTGAGAAAACAGGAATCACTGTAACTCTACAAGCATCAAATCTGTTTGGGCTTGTCCCCATGCAACTTTGGTATGATTCCAAGCGCGGGATCGGCAAGCTTTGCCCCCTTGGGTTTTGGATTCGGTCTGCGAAAAGCGTGCCCCTTCCCCCAAACTGTGCCAGAAGGGTGCCAAATTTGATACCTGAAAAAACAAGTCTCGGCACGGGGGACCGGAACGCATTACTCAGCGACCCAGGAATGCACATGGGGACACTAGTGGGCTAACGTGGAGGAGATTTGCACTCACATCATTGGGAGGTGGGGTCTGCTTGCTGTGCCTGCCCTGTCCATTGAAGATCACAGCCGCTGACTTTTTAAAATGCTGATCGCAAAGGCAGGCTGGAGAACAGCTTGGTTTTTTAATTTTCTGCAATTTCCATGGAGGTAATTCCAACCCCATTTCAAGAATGCCAAGGCAGGCTGCATAATGGCTTGATTTCTGTTCCATTTGCAACCCCCGTTTCCCCGATCTGCAAGGCGATCATAAATAAAGGCTTGATTTTCAGTTTATGGCCATTCTCGTGGTCCCCGGCGGAGTGGAGGTGTGCAAAACTGCTCAGGCACCTACTGCCGCTAAACCTCATAGCGGCTGTTGGCATTTACATTTTTTTAAGGTTATTTTTATGAATGAAGCTTTATTTTTACTTGTTTCCATGCCTCCCACCCCAGTCCTCGTTGTCAGTGCTGCTAAGGGAGGGGGGAATGCGGCACAGGGGTAAGCCGACGTCAGTCTGGCTGCCAATGAGGAGAGAGGGGGTGGAGAGGAGGTGGCGCTGCTCCCCCATACCAGAGTTTGGCATGGTTCTCATGGGGATGCCACCATCCATGCCCAACCTCTACCTGTCGCGCATTGCCAGGATGTCATGGTGATGCCCGAAATGCATTCTCAGTCCCATGCCTGACCCATGCGTGCCCAACCAGCGTCCAAAGTTTTTGTTGAGGTAGGGGCTTGAATTATTGCTTTCATCTTCTGCTTTGTCCTCTACCATAGCAAATTCTCTTGACCTTGTTAAGAATCTCGTATTTTCTGTGCCATTTCCCCTGGATGCATGAGGTGTGTTTTCCAGATTGAAGCAGCATGGGGCCTTGTACCAACAGCTGGTCCATCCTCCTTTCCTAGCTAAAAGAAAGGAGATTGGCAGGATAACAATAGGAGAAAGGGATGAGTAAGATGTTACTGATTGCCTTGGAAACGTGCTTCCAGTCCTTGTGCTAGAGAAGCCTGGTAGTTCAGGCACAATTGCATGCATCACCCACCCCCACCCTCTCCTCTTATGTGCGCTGAAGAGGCACAGAAACAGACACCTCCACCACCACCACCCAGCAAGATTCTTCATTTAGACATATGCTGGAGATCACACATGCAGTGCAACAGTTACACAGATTTTATACACATGCCTTACTCTAATTTGCCCACAAAGGCTGAGCTGCTAACCTCAAATATTCAAACATATGAGCAAGGAGAAAAAAATAGTACTAAGCTGAAAGAACTGAAAACAATTGAGAATCTCTTGTCTTGTGAAGACACACAAGACAGACCAAGAAAGGAAAATGTTCTAAGCTACTAGGGAATTCTAGATTCATAAACAGCATCTTTTGTGATAGAAAGCCTCTTAAATCTTCTCCTTCTCCTTAAATGCTATGTAAGATTATAAAAACGGGAGGCTTCAAAGGAATATTTCAGGTGTAAGAACTGGCAGCTTCCCAAAATAACGTAAGGTGGCAGTGCAAGAGAAAAGTGAAAAACTGCCCTGCCCTGCTGCCTGGATAATGAAGTGATAGCATGTTCTGAGTCTGTCTGTTCCTTCACAGTATATACCTAGCATTGCTCTGCTGGTGTCGAAGGAGGAGGAGGAAGAGAAGAAGAGTTGACTTTTATACCTGCTTTTCTCATCGTTAAGGGGACTGAAACTTTAAAGAAGTTGACAAACCTCTTCTTTTTCCCACAAAAGACACCCTGGCCACATTCCCACTCACGCTTTAAAACTTTTTGAAAACAATGTGAAAATCATTTGTCCCCATTACAGATTGGCTTCCTGCACTCTCTGAGGAGCAAATAGTAAAAAAAAAGCGCTAAAAAACACTTGTTTAGACAACTCTTGCTCCCATTTTTGTTGCTAAAATGCTTTATTTTTTGCTTTGTGAATGGTACAATCGCAGTATATTCTGTCTGCTAGCCCGCCCAGCAGTCCTTTTGGCCGCTGCCGCCTTGTCTGCCCTTTCAGGCTGCGCCACCGCTGTGCTGCCACTGCCTTGCTTGCCTGGTTGCTTGTGCACCCGACTGCCTGACTGCCTGCCCGCCCAGCTACCCGCCATTTCACCCCCTTACCCGGCCAGCCTTTTGAGCTGCATCGCTGCCACCACCTTGCTCGCCCATCTGCTTGGCTGCCTACCATTTCGACTGCTGCTGCGGTGTTCCCAGGGCATGGAGAAGGGGAACGCCAAGCAGCGAGCGATTGCTGCCTGCCTGCCCTTTTGGCTGCTGCCACCACCATGCTTGGCTATTTAAAGCGGAATTAACAAAAATAAAAAAATAAAAAATGGGAGCAGGCACAATGCACGTTCACATCCATTTTTGTTTATTCCGTTTTTAAAAAGTCAAGTGGGATCACGGCCCCTGTGAGTTAGGTGGGGCTGTGAGAGGGCAGAAAGAGAGCTGTGACTAGCACAAAATCACCTAGCTGGCTTCGTAGTGGAGCGCTGAATGAAACCCAACAACTACGAGATATGAGTCCGGCACTCCATCTACAAGACCAAACAAATCAGTTGCTGATGCAAGGACAGCTGTTTGGAATTTTCTTGTTCCCATTTCAGTCAGTGGAGGGGAGGGAGAAGTTCCCTATGTTAGATTTGGGACTTGAACAACGTATTAAGGATGAGAGCCTTGCCATATATTGAAGAAGCATGCATTTCTCCTTTGCAAGCCACATCTCACCCACGACTCCACTGCAGTTCAGCCAGTTTTTTGCTTATCATAGGTGCCTTGCTGCACATCTGTCTTGACAGGAACATATCTGGTATTTTTCCAACAAATAGTGCGGTTTTCTCAAGGATTTCGAATCCTTTGGTCAGTTTGAGAAAGATCCTAGTGGAGGAAGGTGGTCTTTCCAGAGACCGAACACAAATTGACTGGGAATTTCCTCATCTCTCTCTCTCAAGCCAAACCTGTACAAGAGGGATGGTTTACACTTGAACCAAGACACAACCAGAATGCTGGCGCTTAACATTAAAAAGGCTGCAAAGCAGCTTTTAAAGTGATCCCTAGGGGAAAGCCAACAGGAGCTGGGCAGCACCTGGTTTGGGAGAGTGCACCCTTGAGTGAGAAGGGCTGGAAATACACACATAATCCTGAGTGAAGTGGGGAATTAGTCAATAGTATGCAAGCAGAATGATGCAAGGGGCAGTATAAGGAATCACATGTTCCTTGATGGCAGAATTTGGACCACACAAATGTATATATGCAAACACCAGAAGCCTTCGAGCTAAAATGGGGGGGCTAGAAAGCTTAGTGATGGATAATAGGTTTGATATTACTGATATAACAAACCTGGTGGACCAGTGAAAACCAGTGGGATGCAGTCATCCCAGGTTACAAACTGTATAGGAAAGACAGGGAAGGGTGACATGGAGGTGGTGTAGCCTTGTATATTAAGGAAGAGTAAAATAGCAAAGTTTGCTGATGATACTAAATTCTTTAGGGTAGTAAAAGCCGAATGAGATTGCCAAGAGCTCCAGAGGGATCTCTTAGCATTGGGTGAGTGGGCAACCAAGTGCCAAATGTGTTTTAATCTTAACAAGTGCAATGTAATGCACATCAGGGCTAAAAATCCAAATTATGTCTATAAACTAATGGGGGCTGAGATTTCACATGGGGAAAAAGATCTCGGGGTTCTGGTGGACAGTTCAAAGAAGGTGTCAACCCAGTGCGCAGCAGCAGCAAAAAAATGCTAATTCAGTGCTGGGAGTAATTAGGTAGGGAATAGAAAACAAGTCAGCAAGTTACATTTTGCCTCTTTATAAATCTATGGTGAGGCCACATTTGGAATATTGTGTACAATTCTGGTCACCACACCTCAAAAAGGATATTGTGGAACTGGAAAAGGTGCAGAAAAGGGCAACCAGAATGATTAAGGGGCTGGAACACCTCCCTTATGAAACCAGGCTGCAACGTCTAGGCCTCTTCCATCTGGAGAGACGGCGTTTAAGAGGGGACCTGACTGAAGTATATAAAATCATGCATGGTATAGAAAAGGTGGAAAGAGAGAATTTATTTTCTCTATCACACAACACTAGAACCAGAGGGTACTCTATGAAGCTGATGGGTAGGAGAGTCAGATCCGCCAAGGGGAAGTAT
>MTQE01000401.1:19684422-19695650 GCA_014337955.1 Aspidoscelis marmoratus
ACTTAGTCAAATTTTGGATTAAGTCCTGAGGCAACCAATATCTCAAGGTGGCATTCAGGTTTATACTGGTAACTTATGCCTGAAAAGTCCAGAAGCACTTGATTTGAAGTGTAGGTAGACTGGTGGTCTGGAGATGCTGAGGGGAGCCTCCAAACTGAATGTCCATGTTAAATGTGATCAACTGGGATTTAGGGTTGTACAAAAGAAAAATACTGAGTATTACAAATTACATTGGCTGGAATTTTTCTCTAAAGCTATTAAAGGTACAGGAATCATATCCTCTTTTACATCACAGAATTGGAAGGGACCTCTAGGGTCATTGAGTCCAACCCCCTGCTCAATGCAGGATTTCCTAAACCATCCTAGACAGATATCTGTCCAGCCTCTGCTTGAACACCTCCTGTGAAGGAGAACTCACTTCCTCCCATGGCAACCTATTCCATTGATTGATTGCCCTCACTGTGAGGAAGTTTTTCATAATTTCTAATCTGTATTGATTTCATTGTTTCTAGTCCTCTCATTTTGCGCAAGTAAGAACAGAGACAATCCTGCTTTGTGGCAACCCTTCAGATACTTGAAGACCGCTATCATGTCTCCTCTCAGTCTTCTCTTTTGTTGACTAAACGTTCCTAGATCCTTCAACCTTTCCTCATAGGACATGGTTTCCACACTACTAACCATTTTGGTAGGGCTTCGTTGGACTTGCCCTAGTTTGTTAATGTCTTCCAGCACTGGTCAAGGGTTTTCCAGCAATAGCACTTTTTACTTACCTATTGGATGGAGCTGCTATAATAACTCCATCCACCATGCATATGTGGAGGCTGAACTAGGGATCAGGCATTTTGCATGCTTCCGCATGCCTGGATGCATGTAACTGTAAAAGGCTCAAATACAGCATTGGCTGTGGTGCCGTATCTAGCTAGAAGGTGCTAACTGTGGAGGGAGGATTTCCTGCATCATTGCCTCTTAGTGGGATATCTAGTTGCCATCTGGAGGTAGCCAGCAATTATTAACAATGGAACAACGAAGTTATTAAATTATCATAAACCTCACTTATAAAAAGTAGACTGGATAAAAGCAAGAATTATGGAAGAGGAAAAGTCTTCCATTAAGGAACATTTTGCTTATATCAATAAACTATATTGAAGATTCAAATGTGAGACTATGTAAGGCAATAAACTATGAATGCAATATAGGGCGTACTGTTTTAAATTTGCTGAATTTTTAAGGTGTTTTTAATCTGTATTCTGTTTTTAATGTCTATCTTGTTTTTAATCTGCTGGTTAATCTGCTGTTGCCCGCCCAGAGACCTTCGGGTATGGGATGGGATAGAAATGAAAACAAATAAATAATAAAGCAGGAAAAATTCCAGAAACAGATGTAAACCTGATAATCAAATTCTAAAACTGATAACTCCACAAACGTGTGTGCATAGCAGCAACAATTAAGTAATGAAGAGAAAACTTGCCTGGAACAGGGATAGATCTGTTGCATTCAAGGATTCATTTTCAGCAGAGCAAAAGATTTTTCAGTCTTATTTTTTGGGTTCTTTTCTCTTTAAAAGGAAAGTCATTTAATCTTTAACACAACAGCTGCATGCAAAATTTAGCACAGGGGCACAAAGTAAGTAAATAATTTGACAGCAGTCCTACTAAGGTGTAAAAAGTAGATATTCGTGGAGAAAAGCATGATGCAACTTTGGAAAAGAAGGATCTTTTTTATCATCATCCACTAAGTCCTTCGTTCCCTGATTACCTGCGTTCGGTTTCCACCCATAATTGAACCCCAAGGCCGGTGGCTGATTTGCTTTCTACTAACCTCTCATCCACAACTCCTGGTCTTCTTCCCCATTGGACAGAGTCCTAACCAATCAGAGGAAGCTCCGCTTCGTAGTTCGCCTGTGCACCCCCCACCCACCCGCGCGGTTGAGAGAGAGCACCGTAGGAGGGAGGGGGGGGTTGCTTTTCGTCCCCTCAGGCATGAGCGTCCTGAACGCCTCTGCGCTTGAAATGCGATGGTTGATGAAGGTTCGGGCTCCACCCTGGGGGGCGGCGACGGCGACGACGACGGCGGCCCAAAGGGGAGATAATTCGCCGCGGCGGCGCGGGTCCCAAACCGGACCGTGGAGCTCGCTCGGAGGGAGCCGGGGCCGGCAGGCCGCGTTTCCTTGGCAACAACCCCGCGCCGTCAACGGCGGCGGCGGCGGCGGGGCACCGGCGCTCGCGCTGCCGCGTCGGTGGAAGCACGTTGGAGCGCGAGAGCACGGGGAGCCCAGCTTCCTGGGCATGGTGGAGGTCTTCCTCGCGCGCGCGAGCCAGGTCGTTGAGGAGGAGCTGGTGAAGCGGCTGCGCACGCCCAAGGGCGAGAAGGAACGGCGGCAGCGGGTTCGCGGGATCCTCAACAGGATTCGCAGCTGCGGCCACGTCCTGGAGGTGGCCTTCCCTGTGCGCAGGGACGGTGGTCGCTGGGAAGTTATCAGTGCCTGCCGGGCCCAGCACAGCCAACACCGCTTGCCCTGCAAAGGGGGTGAGGCTGAGCGAGTCAAACCCCGCGCTTTACTCCTGCAGAACGGTTTAAAAACTAAACACGAAAAAAGGCGGCAGGCTGCATTTGCAGATCTAATGTTTAGGCTTCTCCTCCAGTAATGCTAGTTAAGTAGGGAGCAAGCAGAATTATGTTCTGAACTGGTGCTGAGGCAGATTTTTTTGGACTATAAACCAGTCCTATTAAAAGGGCAGGAAGAGTTAACCTTGAAAAACCCTGTGTCTCTAATGAAGGGAGGGAATAGGGACACTCTTAATGATAGTAAAATTATCTACAAATTAAGGTTCTTAAAAATCTTAACTTCACCAGATATGAAACAATTTAAAACCTTTAAAGGTGTATTGAGAAAAAAAGTCTTTAAAAACATGTTTGTCACTCCCAAAAGGAGACTTTAGGTAAAAATAATAAAAACCCCATGCTGCATAGATAATGCACATAGTTTGTTATCTGGCCAGCAGCAAAAAGCAGGTACTTAAGGTCTTCAGTTCCAATTCTTCAGTTCATTTCTTACTGCTCGAATTTTCATATTCTCTTTATTTCAAACGTTCTCTCTTCATTGATGACTAAACTGAATGATGGTAGAGACGGTAAGCCAGCGTTTACTCAACCCTGCCCTGCTTGGCCTCAGGAGCAGACGTAGTCTCAGCTGGTGGATCAGCTCACTTTAGTATCTTTGCCATCTTGTGGTTTAGTCTGTAAAAGCTTATGTCATAAGTGTAACAAGTACATTTCCTTAACAAATTATGTTTAGAAGACTATGCCTTTAAAATTCGTTGAGTGAGAGGTCCATTGGGCATTCCATATATTTAAACCATGTATATATATATAAAATGGAAGGATATTTAACAGCTTTATTACAGAAACGTGTTTCATGAGCAAAGCTGGGCTTCTCTGATGTTCCTATGCCAAGACAAAGAAGCTTGGTGTTAGAGAATTCACAGAATTATATATCTGACTTGCTGTTGTGAAAGCCACAGCAGGATGTACTAACCACAAAATCACATCTCTAGACAAGTACACTCGTCTAGGATCAGAACATCATGTTACATGCTGAACACACAGGTTATGTCCTATAATACTGAGCATTATAGAACATTTAGGAGGGGACCGGGGCAAAAGGTGAACATTTTATCTCAAGTTTTGTGGTGACCTAGCTGCTTTCCATTTAATAATAATTTGATATCTAATGGAAAAAAGGGTTACTGAAGCTAAAATAATCTCAGCCATGTCAAGTCATACAGGCCTCAGCCTGGGTCCTTCTTCACGTTTCTTCCTTGCAGAAGCACACTATATTTACTAATTGCAAAAGCAAAATAGCAAAGTTTAGTCAACCTGTCCCTTTCAAAAGCAAAGCATATAGTCAGTCATGATAGAGTATGGTAAAAATACATCCATTGCTGAACAAGTAAGTGTAGATCATGGCAGCAGAGATGTGGTTTGCCACTTGGATATTTGTTCAACCTCCCAATGGAGTCTAAAGTGCTAGGGATTCCCAAGCACTTTCCTCTCCAAGTACTAACAAGGCCCAGTTCTGCTCAAGGTCAGGCAAGCCTAAATTCTGAGTAAGTGCAAACAAGATTTGATCAAAGTACTTTCAAACCAGTGCTAATGAACTACATTATGTTCATCTTGAGTGCAAACTGCCCTTTTTAGTCATGTAGGGGAATTCTACAAGACAGCTGTTTTGATCAGCTGTAAAATGAACTAAAATTAGGCGTATTTTCCTATTTCCAGTATGTTTGATTTATTTATTTATTTATTTATTTATTTATTTATTTATTTATTTATTTATTTATTTGTATTTCTATCCTGCCCTATACCCGAAGGTCTCAGGGCAGGTTACAATATTATATTAATCTTCGACCGGTCCCTGCCCTCAGGCTTACAATCTAAAGAGGCAAGAAACAAAAGGAAAATGGTGTGGGAGGGAACAGGGATTGTAGCTCTCTAGTCTGCCACTAAAGAATACCTTTGGTGGTGGCAAAGCAAGTGGAGACTGATGGGGTGCCTGTAACATTCTTATATTAGTGATAGGGTTTTTCCCCCCCTTTTCAGGCCAAGATCTATCGTGCAAATTCACTGTCAGCTTCTTAAGAGCCAAGTTTCCAAAAAGAAATCAAGGATTTGTTTTTCTTGGTAGCCACCATATCTTTTATATAATATCTTCCTGTAATCCTCTGTTCACTGTTTTTATCCTCATGTTCTTAAAGACCTGAGGAAGAAATAAATGCTAAATATTTACTGAATGTACAAGTGAGCATCTCCATTGTTTTAGTATAATTTTAGAACTTCCCTCCTACTTTCAGGAAATTATTGTAGGCTTGGTTAGAAATTGTGAAACTACAGTAATATCCTTGTAATAGTTTCTAGTAGTAGCTAAAGGAAACATTTTAATTTGGTAATTGATGGTATAATAAAGGCCTAGCCAAACTGTGGCTCTCCAGATGTCTCTAACTACAACCTCAATCGTTCATCATCATCAACCAGAATGGCTATAGCTTTTGAGAGTTTTAGTTCAGCAACATTTGGAGCGCTATGGTTTTTACAGGTCTCTGCAAGCATTCTTTAAACTTTTAGCCATACCAGTCATTTTCTATTGTCGTTTAACCTGAAAATGTATTTTTATGTTACATAAAATTATCATGGCTTTTTATTTTTAAAATTGCCAATTGCTTTTAATCTGATCAAGGATTTTTAATACCTTGTTTGCTTTAACGTAGTGTTCCTTGGAACAAATAATGGATTTTCTGATTCTTGGCCTGCAGTGAATTAGGGATTGGAACTTGGTATTGAGAGCATAATTCCTTTAAGATGTGGCATTGACTCTAGTGCTTTTCTCTTACTACCATCTAGTGCAATACAGAGGTATTGTTGGCTCTGTGATTCCTGTTGCATGATCATTAGCACTATTCTAGGAGATGCTTTTAGGTGTGTTTTTTTACACATGATAGTGCCATGATTGGTTCCTTATGATTTGGCTAAAGTAGAGCAGACGTTTTGCAGGGGAAGGTGAAAACATATGCTCTCAACAGGGATGAATATTTGCATAGTAAAAGTCCAGACTTTGGGTGACAAGAAAAAACCCAATATTTTGTGTGGAGGATATATTAGTATGTGTAATATTGTGTGGATTTCTTTACACGTTTCACTTAAACTGCATGAAATATCTTATCCTTAGCAAAAGCAACCCTCCATGTTCAAATTTTGTTGGGTACAATTTGAGAAAGTTATTCTGTGAAAACTTCCCTGTGGCGACTCCGTCAGCCAGGGTGGATTTCACTCCCTCTCTTGACTGTCTGCCTCTGATTACAATTCAGCTTGTCCAATTTATAAACTGTGCTGGCCATGTTTCACTCCAACCCTGTGCTAAAGAGCTCGCCACTTTCGCTTCCGTAAAAACTCAAGTGGAGAAGCATCTATAACCGCCACTTTCTCCCGCTTGCTTTCATTACTTAAAGGAACAGGATCCCTTTTCTCTGGCAATCCCTGTATCCTGATTAATAAATACTTCAGAGTTCCCTTTTCCAATCAAGAAGGATTGTTCTTTATTGCTTACAAACGGTTGTGAAGAAATAAATCAGTAAATATGTAGCTTCACCAGTAATTCTCAGCAACTCTACAACCTATATAACCCTAGGCCAGCGGTTCTCAATCTTCCTAATGCCACGATCCCTTAATGTAGTTTCTCATGTTGTGGAGACCCCAAACCATGAGGACAGGGCAGATCGGGTCACGGGGCAGGGCTCACATGAGGGAGCTTTCTTTTTTCTCCCTCCCTCCCTCCCTCAAGGTGGGGAGGGGGATGTTAACGTGGAGCAAGGAGAGTGTGAAAAGCATGTGTGTGCCCTTTTCTCTCTCTCTTTCTCCCCCCCAGCTTGAAATGACACGTTTCAGCTCATGGGAGGGGGAGGGGGGAGCAGTGGGAGACTCGTCGTGACCCCTCTGAAAGGGTAGTCCAACCCCCAAAGGGGCTGCAACCCACAGGTTGAGAACTGCTGCCCTAGGCGGATCTAAGGATTCTCCCTGGCTTATTCCCCAGGCCTAAGAACCCTGGAACTATCTGGGTATTTTCCCCCTCAGGATGCAGTTCATTCACACAAGAACCTCCCACCCCAAAAGACCCAAGCATAGAATAATTTTCCTCTCTCGAGAGTGCCTTTTATACCTGCAGCCTGGCGCGGGCTGCCTCTGATTGGCTTTGCCTGTGGGTGATCACTCCCCCCTCTGCTATGCTAATTAGGAGTGCTTTGCCCACTGCTTACATACTTACCTTTATTTTGTGGATGCAACAAAGACAGCAGATGTTTTAAATACAATACAAACATTATACAAAAATACATCAAACATGTGGTGTCACATCTTTTTCTGAAAAAAATAATTAAAAGGCTCCCTTTTAATCATTTTTTCCTTACCTGCAAGCAAAGATTAATAAATACGACCATTTAACTTTTAACTAGAGTTCATAAGGTACTTTTTTAAAAAAAAAAATTTGTCACCTGTTCTGGACTCTCCCTTCCTGGTGCTGTCTCTGTGAAGATGTTCCTCTGCTTTAAGTTTCTGGCTTGCTCTGGTCCTGTCTGCATCCCACGTCCGATCCGGATTTTCTGGAATCTGCTCTTGCAGCTTTCCGTCCATCTCTGGGGCTTTGTTCTGGTACTCAGCCCTCGATAACGCATCTGCAACTTTATTTGTGCCTTTAATGAATTCACTTTGAGGTTGTATTCTTGTAATAAAAGACTCCAACGAAGCAGTTTACTGTTATTTTCTTTGACCTTTTGTAACCATTTTAGGGGAGCATGGTCAGTTTGCAACATGAACTCCCATCCCCATAAATATGGTCTCAATTTGCCTATCGCCTATACGATGGCTAAACATTCCTGTTCCACCATGGACATTCGAGCCTCTGTCTCAGTAAGTTTTTGCTTATATAAAGGATTGGATGTAATTGATTATCTGTACTTTCCTGACTGAGGACTGCTCCTAGTCTTGTCTCCAATGCATCAGTTGTCAAGACGAATGGTTTGTCAAAATTAGGAGCTATTAAAACTGGTAGTGTCACTAGTTTTTGTTTCAGTGTTTCAAAAGCCTGTTCACACTTCTCATCCCATGGAATTTTGGATGGAATTTTCTTTTTAGTAAGATTGGTGAGTTGTGTGGCTATATCTGAATTGTCTGTAATAACTTATGACTCCCAAGAAAGATTTAACTTGCTTTTTGGTCGTTGGCACTGCCCACTTGACAATTGCTTGCACCTTCTCTTGTGTTGGTTTAATGAATCCATCTCCCACCATAAAACCTAGATATGTCACCTTTGGACTGCCAAAATAACACTTCGATAGCTTTATTGTCAGTCCCGCCTTTCTCAGCTTCCCAAGCATGATTTGGAGATGTTGTAGATGTTCTGACCATGTTTTACTAAATATCCCCAAGTCATCTATATAAACCACGGTGAATTGTTTACAGTCTGCTAGTAATTTATTCATCAGCCTTTGGAAATATACTGGAGCGTTTTTTAGACTGAAAGGCATCTGCCTAAATTGGAAAAGACCTTTTGGTGTT
This sequence comes from Aspidoscelis marmoratus, assembly GCA_014337955.1. Taxonomy (NCBI): domain Eukaryota; kingdom Metazoa; phylum Chordata; class Lepidosauria; order Squamata; family Teiidae; genus Aspidoscelis; species Aspidoscelis marmoratus. The sequence continues at coordinate 19,692,526 of MTQE01000401.1, forward strand.
GCAAGAGTGGTTTTAGGATTGTCTCCTTCTCTTATTCGAATCTGCCAATATCCCTTGGCCAGATCCAGGGTCATTGAATAATTCACTTTGCCCATTTTCTTGATGAGGTCATCTATTCGCGGCAGAAGAAAAACATCTACCTGTGTTAGAGTGTTCAATTTACGGAAATCTAAGCAAAAGTGCACTATGTTATTTTTTTTCTTTACCAGTACAGTTGGGGACAACCAGTTGCTTTCAGCTAGCTCAATAACTTTTAAGTATAACATTTCCTGCACTTCTTGCTCTATAATGTTTGCATAATTGGAACTGAAGACCTCACATGCTTGCTTTTTGCTGTTCCCTGTTCCCTCCCATACCTTTTTTCCTTTTGTATCTTGTCTCTTTAGATTGTAAGCCTGAGGGCAGGGACCTGTCTAAGATTAATACAGTATTGTAACTCACCCTGAGACCTTCAGGTATAGAGCAGGCTAGAAATACAAATAAGTAAATAATAATAAATAATAATGATGGCCTGTGAGTCTATATAGCGGAGTTACTATAGGATTAGCTCCTGGAGTTATAATTCTGTGCTCTACCCCTCTGGCTTCTCCTGGCTTATCAGTTAAGATGTCAGAATATGTTTTTAGAAATTCCATCAATTGTAACTTCTGCTCTGCACTCAATTGTTTGTCTATTTTCACTTTGCTCACTGCACTTTCTCCATTCTGTTCCAAAGACTGCACTGGACAAAACAAGTGCTGCTCTCTTGTTCTGTCAGTGTGCATAACACAGTTTGTTCCTGCTGCCAATAAGGTTTAATAGAGTTTATGTGAACTATTCTTTCCAGTTGGTCATTCAAGCTTCTTATCACATAATTTACAGGAGTATTCTGTCTCAGGATCTCGTATGGACCCTCCCATGCGTTCTGCCATTTATTTCCTTTCATGTACTTTAAAAACAATACTTTATCTCCTGGCAGGAATTGTCTGTCTTTTGCATGTTTATTATACCAGGCACTATGTTTTTGTTGCGCTTCTAACGGTTTTCCTTTACATATGCCATGGCTTCCTTCATATCATTTCTTAGCTTTTGGACATAAGTCACCATGTCCATTGGCTCTGAATCCTGCTTTGCTGTCCACTTTCTCCTTATTAAATCTAATGGACCATAGACTTGGTGTCCATAACTCATGCTCTCTTGTTTTGCATCTCTGTAGGCAAAAAGTAAATGTTGCACTTTCTCGTCCCATATAACACCTTAACATGTGTCCTAACATTGCATGAAAGTTTTCCAGTAACCCGTTACTTTGAGGATGATAAGGGGTTGATGTTAGGTGCCTGACCTCACACATTTCCCATCATCTTTTCATTAAACTTGATGTAAAAGTGGTCCCTAGGTCTGTCGCTATTTCCCTTGGGAGCCCTACTCTGCAAAATATTTTTATTAGCTCCCCAGCAACAGTCTCTGTGCTGTGTGCAGTTGCCTTAGCATTTCTTAATGTGGCTCATGTGTAAGATACTTTACTGGGTAAAGATGGTCCTAAACTTCAAACAGAAGCATACTTAATATTAGAGGCTGGCTTGCAAACTGCTGCACCTCTGAAGTTAATGTAAGCATATTTTTCTTTTGTCAGCTAGCAATGGGAAGAAAAAAGAAGAATGTACTCTTGGACACATGTTAAAAGATAGTCCAACTTTACATTCTTTTGTCTGTTTTTGTTAGATTATCTGTTGGTCCATCACTTCTCTCATCAGTTTACTATGATGCACAAAAGGGGAAGAGAAAATAGTTAAGGTGTATCTTCCTAACTTAACCTTGGAGCAGGTAATTCAAGTTATTTTTAGAATATTATTATGGCCCTAGGAAGAGTAAATGACTGGTTAATTAAAAATGTTATAACAGCCTGAACTGCCGTCTACTAATGCAACAAAACTTCACAAATGGAGATATCCAATGGAAGACAGATTGTGTCTATGTTAGAATTGTTAGAACTATAAATTTACGTGCCTGTTAAGTTTGTTTCTCTTCTTTCTCTTAGGGGTTCGTTACAGTAAATCAGTTACTGTTGATGAAGTAAAAGCTTTAGCTGCTTTAATGACGTACAAATGTGCAGTAGTTGGTAAGTTGGCATTGCAAAAGTAAAATACTAGAATGAACTCAGTAAGCAACCTTTGAAATATTCCACTGATAGTATGCACAGAAGTATTTGTACATGCTGCAAGAGAGAAGCAGTATAGGTTTATGCTGACCCAAGGAATAAAGCTGGATTACTTCAGCCTGTAAAAACTTTTGGCACCCAATCACAGTTCTGTCTTCTCTATTACACTGTCCTAAGGAGCATCCCCTCATTGCTTCACTTCTACATCAGAAAAAAGCAAGGAACATTATTTTATTTTTTCATATTAATAAATGCAGATATTCTATGCGTACATGAATAGGTCTGAAAAAGTTGTATAGAGAATATGAAAGCTCCTAAAATTATCATAGTGGAAATTGTGAGACTTTAGGATATTGAAACAGGCAGTAAGAGGACCTTGCCTCCTACTTAGAGTTTGACTTTTCTTCAGCGAAATTCATGCCAACCTTTAATTTTATAATTTTCAGTCAAACATGGCAGCATGTCGTACCAAAATCTATGGAGTTTTGTGGGGGATACCGACTCTCAGTATTTCCCCATTTTGCATGACATGCACACAAGGTTGGAGACCATAAACATCCTGTATTGGAAAAATTAAAATACAGGTAACATTCTACACAAAGGTCATACAATTAAACAGGCCCTTGATTTAGAAACTTAGGAAACTATATTGTCTCAGATCAGACTCCTTCCACAGGTGGCTCATTTTATTTCTATTTACAAGAGGGTAGTAGGATTAGGCACTGGAATTGAGATGGACGAGTAACAGATATCTGTATAACCTATGCAGATATTATTTTAAAACACTTTCTGGCACTTTTTAAAAGGATTTATTTATATTTACAGTATATTCTGGTGTATAAGACTACTTTTTAACCCAGGAAAATCTTCTCAATAGTTGGGGGTCGTCTTATACATCTTCTTATACGGCGAGTATATCCCAAACTCTATAGTTTAATTGGAAAAGTTGGGGGTCGTCTTATATGCCCAGTCGTCTTATATGCCGGAA
>MTQE01000401.1:19717852-19762563 GCA_014337955.1 Aspidoscelis marmoratus
GAAGGGTCAAAAAGTCTCCTAGTTTTATGCTCAGGTTGCCTTTTTTTTTTAACTGGAGTGGAATTAGCAAGCCAAGGGATACATTATGTTTTATATTAAATGTCATTGTATCTCTTGCAGCTTTCTTATTCAGAGATTGTATGAAAGAATAGCAACTTGTCTCTCTTGCACAGGATTTGTATATAAATGCAGGTGGTGTGACAGTTTCTTTTTTTGAGTGGCTGAAGAACCTGAACCATGTCAGCTATGGTCGCCTCACCTTCAAATATGAGCGTGACTCTAACTACCATCTCCTGATGTCAGTACAGCAAAGTCTGGAGAAGAAATTTGGGAAAGCCAGTGGAGAAATCCCTATTGTGCCAACACCAGAATTCCAAGCCAGAGTGTCGGTAATAATATTCTTATGTATATATTTTATTTTCCTTAATGTTACTCTCAGCGAAGGAAAACCTAAGCTCTTCTATTCTTTAGAAGACAAATTGTATGATTGCAGTGGTTTCTGCCTCCCTTTTTTTAATGCAAGGGACCCAGAGCAATCCTTGAACACACTGTTCTCTAAAGGTTACCATAAGATTTATCTCTGAAATAGTATGCCCACTACTGTTCTTTAGGGAAATGTATATTTGCTAGGGTTTACATCCATCTCAGTTTTAATCCAGCATAGTTAGTTCTGGAAAAGCATAGAAATGATTATTTTTCTAATAGCTGAGACAGCACATGTAAGGTTATCTAATATCTTATTTTGTGGTGAAACAAGGTAAACACGACTGGTTTGTCTTGTAGGCATCATGGTTCACAGTTGAACACAAGTATTTTATCCAGCTGTAACAAAATCATAGCAATGCATAAATGTTTATATGAAATGCTAATACTGTGCTCCATTATTCTAAGACTTTTTTTAACGTTGATATTATAGGGTGCCTCTGAGAAGGATATTGTACACTCTGGGTTAGCTTTCACCATGGAACGTTCAGCCAAGGTAGGGCCTCTGGATTACAGTTTTTTTTACCACTTGTGTTATTATTGCTGTTGTTTTCATGATAATGATGATTTTAAGCCTAGAGGCCAAATCTTTGCTCTTATTTAATAAGAGAATCCATAATCACCTCCTTTGTGCTTCTGTAATGTTCATTTGTAGCATCAAGACAATAATACTGGAGTCCTGTTTAATAATAATAATTGTGTTTTATTTTCTAGCAAATTATGGGCACAGCTGCAAGATACAACCTCGGGTTGGACCAAAGAACAGCAGCCTATATCTGTGCTATCGAAAAGATCTTTAAGGTTTATAATGAGTCGGGTTTCGTTTACTGAAACTACCTTCATTCTGAACTATGCTGACTGCAGAATGAGAATAGTGTACAGTATTGTCTTAGGGAAAAAATAGAATATGGTAGTGATAAAGCAGAGTTCCAGAAGATTTTTCTTCTGATTGTATCTCATTCCTCCTTTTCCAAATTCCTTGATGTTAACTGCTTGTTCTGGTAGCAGTTATTTTTTTCACCTGTAGATGGTGATAGTTCTTTAGGAATACCACTGCATTACTAATTTTGAGTTGAATGGTAACAAATTTAATTAAACATTTATAGGAAATTGTTTTTTTTTAATCCTCTAATAATATGTGGCTTCCGTTTATTGCATGTTGGGATGCCTTCTTTCACAGTTCTGCTCAAGCTGCATCCCAACTTTTGTACCAAATGTCTTGCTTCTTGGACTTTGGTGATGAGCACTTTTGGAGGTGAGAATAATCATTGTAAAGTAGTTATTTTCACTTTGCTTTGCCACAAATCTGAACTGCAGTAAAAACGTTAGTGGGTGTCTTCATCTTGAGATGCATTTGCTTATATAATACACTTTGCAAACTGTGCCAATAAAATGCCACTATATCCTATTGAGGTATTATGGAATGGATTTTTTTATTTTGCATTGCTTTGATGCCCTTTATAAAGCAAATCCTAAAAATAATCACTATAATACTAACATCACTTCTGAGTTTTCTTTTTACTTTTTGGAGTGCAGTATATTAAGTGTGGGCAGATCATAGCTACATAGTAACTTCCTTCTTAACATCTGCACGCAATTTGATGGAAGATGTTGAGCTTGTGCTACTGCTTATGGATTGGCTTTTTTTTTTTTTTTGAAAGAGCAAAGTTGCTGGCCCTCGCTTATTCCAGAATTAATCATTCTTCCAGTTATAATTATTGTAGTGATTTCTACCTTTTGTCTTTTCATGGTACAAATCCTTCCTTGAAACATCAATGCAAACTAATAATTATAGAAATCAGAATCTTTCTCACAAGGCTGTTAAGGATAGGTATGAGACCATGTCATGATTTAAGTTGAAATAACCTACTTCTTTTAATTAATGAAGACAGCTTTATTCACACTCAAGCACCCATGATGCAAGGTGACTAATGTTGCCAAAAGTGAAACTTAACACAATGTAGCTAAGGATATACTCTGCCCTCCTGCTAGGATCAAAGCAGCAGTGCTATCTCTCTTGAATAAAGCAAAACTTTCCCATTTGATGAATGGCTGTGAGATGGCCAGTTATCACCTCTTCTTATCAATCCCAGCGTTGTCAATCACCTCCTCCTACTGACACTTACAATTCATACCATTGCTTATACAGTATGCATAGGCGTATAGCTACATACAGTTGGCTTTATAAGTCATGTAGATTACATGATATCTGAGTACAAATATTATAACATTGCCATCAACTCCATGGCAAGCATATCCAGCCTGATGTCCCACTACCCTTAGCAAAATCAAACTCCAAAATAATTATCAGTACTTTGGCCAATACACGCCAATTACATATTAAGTGAGATTATACCAGCAATAATTATTTCACCCCAGACATGGTTTGTCTGGGTACTTTAAATGAAGATTTTTCGTCCATATAGAAACTCATACATCTGTTGCATCCACCCAGTTCCCTGAGTTGGGAAAAAATGTTTCTAATTGAGAAGAGTGTCTCAGATTTCTGAGATTTCAAAACACTCTTGACCATTCACCATAACTGTCATTTATGGATAGTTTACATCTAGTCCAGACCCTGAGATTTTATCTGCTTGCTTGCTTCTCTCCCTGGCAGGAATAACTCCTAAGATTATGTATTGGTAAGGCATCCCATAGAGAGGGGAAATTCCTGCGGAAGTAGACCCTGCTTTCTGTCCTCCTATACACTAGGTCTGTCTGTGCTAATGACTGCAGCAACCTGCTTCCTTTCCAGAGCTTGTATGTAATTGAGGAACCTCCAACACATCCAGCAAAGTATGTTGCACTTTGATAATGGCATCACACAGTGTGCTTCTTTGGGCCTGTCAGGGTTTTGCTGTGCCTTTGCAGGCTCCAGAAGGCTTTTGGGGGGTGGGGGTGGGGGAATGCTATCAGCACATCTGCTCTCTCATTGATGTTCCTTCACCACTTCAACAACCTTTTCATTATTTTTTCTTGATTAACTGTTGAAGTGTTGGAGTTCTTCCTCAGAAGTTTAAGTAGTATTGCCCAAAGATCTGGATAACAGCTTTCTAAAATATCACTAGTGTGCCAGATTCCACCTCTAAGTAATAGAAGTAAGGTTCACCTTTTCTCATACTGGATCTGCATTTCTGGTCCAGTTATAAATGATGGCTTATGGAAGAATGCTAAATATCTGATAGGATGTGGGTAAATTGCTTCTAGGCATGCCAAGGTGAACACCAGCATTTTACGCCATCTGGCATATACTTTTTTTGGCATGTCAACTGCAATCATTTTGCATCACCTTTCACTTACTTAGATTGAAGAATTCATAGACATCAGATTTTTTTCTTTGTTGCTAAATACAATCAGAATGTTACAAGCATAATATTAATTAGATCACATAGTGCCAAATTCTAATTAGAAAATGAGGAATTTCTTTTTTGCAATTGGGTCATCTTTTTGTTGTTCCAGTATATCTATTATTATGAACAAGCTGGACTGTGGCTGGAGTACATGGAATCGTTCAGGAAAGCAAATCTGAAAAAATTAAAACACACATGACACCCCTGGGAGATTAATACAGAATCTGACTTCCTTATGGATCCTACTTCAGTGGATCTAGCCTCAGTTCTTTATATGAAATTTTCCATGCAAACATTATGTGTTCATGTAAACATCAGATTGAATTACTAGTCAAGCTGTGGGATGAATATGCAGACGCCTGGATTTTAGTGGGTTAGAATGCCTGATTTCAAGTTACGTCACAATTTAGTCTGCTTAGGTGATAGCGGGTGTGGCATACTCTGCTGAATTTCTTTTGGTTTGTTCTTTGTTTTAAAACTGAACAAAGCAAAGTGTCCACAAATTGGATCAACATACATCTGAAGCATAACTAGAGCTTCTAATGACATTTGCTCCTCTTTCAAACTTGTAATTTTGGGAAGAAGTGTCATTTACTTTCTCTCTGGGTTTTACTGCTCAATCATGCTACAGGAATCATGGCAAATGTTTCATGGCAAATGGCTGGGTGTGAAAGGTGCTATTTGTTGTGGCTGAATACCATTGGATGTGTCCTAGAACTATATTGCTTTAGTCAATAAGGAATTTTTGCTAATGTGTTAGAATTCAAATCTGACTCCATTGTACGATTTAGATGAATAACACCTTTAATGGGTGTGAGCCTCTCAGTTATGGGCTCACATGATAGTGATTTATTTATATATAGAGTAGCATATGCAGCCTGTCTGCTCTTCGTTGCTTTACTGAGATAATTTTTAATTGCCTTATTTTTATACCTCATATCAGTTTTATTACAACCTGCCCTGAGACCTCATGCCATAGGATGGGATAAAATACAGATAAATAAATGTGCATTAAGAGTAATAATTGCAAATGCTGTTGAGAATGGGTTTTTTTTTAGGTTTTATTGCTTTCTGTCAAAGTCTAAATGAGTCAAAAGGTTGTTCTCACCCAATCTTTTTTAATCCTTTCTTCATCGGGATGTTGGCTAATTGTTTCTGTGTGTATGAATTTTGATTGCTTGTTGAAACACACTAATGAAAATGCAGAACTGATTTTGGATATTGACCTTAGTCACTACACAGTTTTACCCTGTATCTTCTTCTAGTCAAAAGGCTTTGAAGAAAAGACAGATTTCACCTAGGCTTTTTTCCAGCAATATAATTACAATTTTGGTTGGGTAATTTGCCTTGAGTCTGATGGGTCAGACCATAGTTGCTGATGTTAGATTAGTTAATGGCAGCTTAATATGAGCTCTTTTTGAGTTGAAGAGAAAACGTATGTTCTCTAAATTTGCAGCTGGACAACTCTCATATCTTGTTATGAAATAATTGCTTTTTAAGCAGGCTAGCCTAATAACTAGACCTTCTCCCAGCATGTTAAAAATGAGCGTGTCAAGTGCTGTAATGTCTTTTAGAATCTATAGCAAAGGGAAAGTGCTTCTTTTAAGTGAGCCTTCAGGAATTCTACCTGTATAGAGGAAGCAAACCTTTGCATCAGTTTGTGCTGTTAATCAGTAGTAATTTTGAATATTCTGTACACAAGTCTCCTTTTGCGATTATAGCTATTTCCCATATTAAGATGGTATTTACTGTTGTTAATAATGTCTCTTCTGGGATAGGAGTTCCCACACAAGATAATACCTTCTAGTTCTGCCCATTATTACATAAGATAATGGAATTGTATGGTGCTTTCCTGTCCAACTGTGGGTAGTTTTAAGAAAGTCTTCTCTCCCTTTAATGTTGAAAGAGCTTTGGAAGAAAATAAGCTCAATAAATTGGCACAGAATGAAGAAGCAGAGGGGAACAGGAAGGGTTTACTTCATGGCAATCAGACCAGCAATTACTTTGTTTTAATTCTATTTGCACAGTTGCTTTCAATATTATACACTCTACTAACTTCTAGTTTCTGTTTTATCATAAATTTCTGTGAGTTAGTCTTGGCATTATGGTGATTATAAGGATTAACATCCCCAAATTTCCACTCTCCTAGTCTCATTTACAATAGAAAAAAATTATCATGTGAGCCAGGGTTGGGTATATTGTGAGTTTTTCCACCATGATGTCTGGGGTAATTTTTCTGTTACTCAGAAATATACTTCTTTCACACGCTTTCCCTCTTCTATGATTTTGACCATTCTTAGCAAATCACTGAAAGCCGGAATTACAAGCTATTAAGAACATAGAATTAAATACTTGTTTTTCTTTGTTGGAAAACCTGAAAAATGAATACTAGCTGTGGAGTATGTAACCATTTATTTGGGACCATTGGACTGAAATAGGGAATGGTATTTTAGCAGTGTGGCCCTGTCCCCAAGCAATTTAAAGTCTGCTAAAAATCTTTTGCCTCTGAGCGCCCCCATGCCAGACTTTTCAATGAGCTTCCAGCGCTACAAAAGGAGGAAAACTGTGACAAAAAAGTGCACTTTAAAGAAGAGTTTCAGCGCCCTTTTTGGAAGTCGTGGGTTTTTCTCGCAGCATTTACCTTGGGGACACTCTGTGGCAAAAGGGGTGGGAATTGGCGCCTGCACACACAGCAGTAACACATTTACACATCTCCCAGAACTGCAGCAGCTTCCCTTCCCTTCCCTTTCTAAAGCTCAGAACTTTCAAAGAGCCAGAATAGCACAGAATTGCAACATTGTTCCAATTGCTATCAGGTGTGAAGTGGGTGGATTATTGCTACAGTGTAACGGCTGCTGTACAGAGTGGATTTTGACAGTCCGAGGGAAAGTGTTGAGAGTGAAGTCTTGAGAGAGATCACGTGGCCGATGGCTGCAGTCGCTGCCTTTGCTGGAATGGGAAGCCATTTTGGGGGGCAGAGATCTGGGAGACGAACAGAGAACCTGTGGCTATTTTTCCTTGTTGGGGGTTTCTTTCTGGTTGTGGCCGTGCAGAGCTCAGTCCCTCCCCGTTCCCGCCTGCACCCTATCAACAAGAGAGGGGGCGGGGAGAAAAAGTTTTGGTATATAACCAAATCAGAAATTATTTATCCACAGGATGTTTGCTAGTAGAAAGAGTTGCAAATTGTGAAAAAAAAGCCCAAATCAAGGGATATCTTCATATATTCTACTTACAGCAGCAGTGCTAATGTTTCCTGGAGATCCTTCATAAACAATACATTCAGTAGGTTTGCGTTAACCTATTTTTTCTCCAACTTTAAAAAAGCATAAGTTAATAATTCCTTCCTGCTGGTGCATTCTCCATGAAAAACTGCTTTTGAGTGGGAATTTTGTTGTGTTTTTCAAAAGACTCCTCAGAGCATATACAGTACATCTTGTCCTTTTGCTCATTCTCCCACTTGCTATCTGGATATTTCTGCATATTAATGTTTAGTAGTAACCACAGTCTCCTATAAACTGGTTCCGTTACCCCAGATCACTCTGTTTCTATAAATCACATTGGGGGACTGCCATAAGTTTTAATTCCCCAAACTTCTGGCTTTCCATAGTCAGCAATTACTTTTATAACTCATGTAGTGCAGGTTCATGCTATAAAATGAAGGTCATTTTAGCGTTTCAAAAACACACTGTCCAAAATCATGTTGTACAATGGCTGAGTGTATCAAGGTGCTGTCCAAAGTTTGCAGAGAAAGATGCCTGCAAAAGATGCATTTGCTAAACATGGAAGAAGCTTGCAACATCTTGCGGCTCACTGCTACTGCTGTTGCGGCTCACTGTTTTTCCCTTTCTGAAAGCCTTACCACATTATGCCCCTGGGAAACATCCAATATACTTCCTCAGGCTTCTGAAGAACTTGTAACTGTAGAACACCTTTCCTATAAAGTTTCATTATTTACAGTACAAAGTCAGTCAGCTGGTCACCTCTCAACTTATGAACAACACAGACACAGACAAGCAGCTACAGACAAGATTGGCTTTATTCATGGACACAGGGGCTGCTGTGTCACTGGCAGCAGCCCCAGGATTGCACACACAGCGACAGTGGGAGGTATATATCCATGCCACAGTCACAACACAGAGCGCTGGGGATAAGAAAGGGAACGTACTCACAGACATCTGCACCATCAGAATCAGGGAGTCTCTGTTACAAGACTGGGGAAATCAAGAAAGGCGGTCACAAAGGAGTAAACAATCCATTCAGAGATATAAAAAAAAGTTCCACCAATGGTAATGGAGTGGAGTTGGCGTAATTCACGTGCAAGCGAATGTACAGCAGGCCCAGCATGGGATCCCAGCTCAGGAGATGGAATGCTCTGCTTAAAAACGGAGAAGATAGAACATGCTTCTTACAGACACAGGGAAGCCTGGCCTTACTGCACTGGGAGGGAGACAGGGCAGTAAGGCCAGGCTCACAAATGCTCACACAAACCACTGCAGTCAGTTTGTCTTCAGAATTCTTTGCTTCTCTTAATGCTAAAGACCACAATACATAGAACACAAATTCTGATGAGGTCTCTTGGAGCAGAATTTGAGGAAGAACTCATGATAAGATGGGGTGTTGGGGGTTCTCTCCGTCACCGTCTGCATCAAGGCCTTCCTTTGGAGAGGTGGAGGAGGGCTGGGGTGGGGAGGATCATTATTGTTATTGTGCTGCTGGTGGAAGTGTCGGGAACAAGGATGGCAATTATGCTTCCGGTTCATATTCCTGATATTCCTCCTGGAGAGAAGAAAATCATTTTTTTGCATAAAATTAAAAAGGGACATAAAGCAAAAAAGAATCCAGCATAAAATGCAGGCAACATCCAGCACATGGGCAAACCAATCTGAAATAAAGCCTCCAACCTTATCCACCAATTGTTCTTGCTAAGCTTCATTAACTCTGCTAGGTTAGCTGTGCTGATTGGTTTAACACCCATAACAAGATCCACACAGGACTTGGCCCATCTCACTGCATTGGAGGGGTCTGAGTTTGATTTTGGCTTAATCTCACCTATGAAACATAATGCTCACTCGGTTTTCTTTTTATCCACACCCATCAGTCTCCCTGTCGTAAGTTGGGTGACTGCACGCCTTTTCCTTTCCACCCCTTCTGCCCTCCCTCTGCCATGTGTGAGTGGATGCATTTCTGTCACCCACTTTTTGTGGAGGAAAAAGTCAGCCTCCTCTGCCCTGACCCATCTTCCCCCTTGCTCTGCATTTCCAGCTTCCCTGGTTTGTTGTTTTTAATTAAATCCATGATGTGCATGTCCACAGCTTCAAAAGCATTGAAGGAGGGCTGCATTTTCAGCTAGGATTTTGAGTATGGAGGAAAGGGGAGATATAATTTTTTCCTAGACTGGACATTTGTAAAGAAAGCCAGAGACACTAGGCAAAGAGGAAGGTGGGATGGGGACAGATGGGGCTTTAAAACACAGTGTACAGCAGCAGCGAAAAAAGCAAATTCAGTGCTCAGAATAATTAGGAAGGGAATAGAAAATAAGTCAGCAAGTGTCATTTTTGCCTCTTTATAAATCTATGGTGAGGCCACATTTGGAATATTGTGTACAATTCTGGTCACCACACCTCAAAAAGGATATTGTGGAACTAGAGAAGGTGCAGAAAAGGGCAACCAGAATGATTAAGGGTCTGGAACACCTCCCTTACGAAATCAGGCTGCAACGTCTAGGCTGTCTGGAGAGACGGCGTTTAAGAGGGGACCTGATTGAAGTACAGTGGTACCTTGACATACGAGTTTAATTTGTTCCGTAACCTTGCTCTTATGTCAAATCGCTCGTATCTCAAAGCAATTTCCCCATTAATCCATTCCAGCTCCCAAAACACCACCTCAGTTGTTTTTGTTATGTACTGTACTGTATTTACATACTCGTATCTCAAATCTTGCTCTCATCTCAAAGCAAAATATCACTCGTTCGGTGGCTTGTATCTCAAAACACTTGTATGTCAGGGCACTTGAATGTCGAGGTACCACTGTATATAAAATTATGTATGGTATAGAAAAGTTGGATAGAGAAAACTTCTTTTCTCTATCTCACAACACTAGAACCAAGGGGCACTCTATGAAGCTGATGGGTAGGAGAGTCAGATCTGACAAGGGGAAGTATTTCTTCACCCAGAGGGTCATCAGTTTATGGAATGTGCTGCTGGAAGAGGTGGTGACAGCTACCAGTATAGATCACTTCAAGGTAGGGTTAGACAAATTTATGGATGACAGATGTATCAATGGGTGCTAGAATGAATGCCTAGGTATATCTTTCAGGCGCAGGGTGGGGGCGGAAGCAAGACGCTTCTAATGCCATTTGCTGGGATTCAAGAGCAGGCAAAGGTTTGTCCTTGTCTCTGTTTGAGATGCCCATGAGCATCTGGCGGGCCACTGTGTGCTACAGGATGCTGGACTAGATGGGCTGTGGCCTGATCCAGCAGGGCCTCTCTTATATTCTTATGTACGGTAGTTTGGTGTGAATTTTTTTAAAAAAACTACACAACTGAGTTCACTCCACGGCTGATTAATCTGTTTCCGGACAGTATATTTTATTCATTGAATGGGTGAAAGGGAGGACAAGGGGAAAGACAAGAGTGTGTATATACATTTTTGTATGAGAGATAAAGACTTTGCCCCGAACAAGCTGTGAGGAAAAGAAAGCTCCTTCAAAAAATATTCCAGGAAAGAAAAGTAAAGACTTAATTAATGCAGGAATTAAGCTCCTTTCCACCTTGGTCCTTCTGATATCTCAGAAGAATTCCCAGCTTCTCTTGCTTTGAGGAACAAGGAGAGAGGGAAAGGAGGGCATGATCCAGGCACTCCAATGGTATGGTCGAAAGGGAGCTGAAGAGAGCCCATTTGGAGAGAGCACAAGCATCAAGAGGCTTGGGGGTTTGGGGAAGAGCCAGGCATACACAACTCTGCTTTTAAAACAAAGTGCCCGATGCTTAAACTGAACACTGTGTGGCAGGGAGAAAAGGCAGCAACAGTCTTTGCTAGTTGGAGTGCCTTCATCCACTTCCCAGGGGCTCAGCATGCCTAAATTATTCCTGAAACATATAGGACCTTTGCCGGTTGTAGTGGTGGGTAAAGGAAAATGACAGAGGTGTATAAAAGTATGCATGATAGAGAGAAAGTGGATAGAGAGAAACTTTCTTGGCTTTCCCAGAATACCAGAACCAGAAGTGAACCAGTGAAGCTGCATTCTGGAAGAATCAGGATAGGTGTTGTTAAACTTTGTAATTTGCTACCAAAAGATGTGATGTTGGCCACCAGATTGGAAGTTAAGGCTATGAATGGCTATTAGCTCTGATGGGGAATAGGAGACTGGGGGGTGGGGGGACAGCAAACTGGATTATGTCCTATTAATGGGCTTCCTTATGTAGCTGGTTGGCCACTGTGAAAACAAAGTTCAGGGTGCTTCCCCATGCACTCTGTTCAGTGTGGATTGGACCATTTTTAGTCCGGATGCAGGGCTGAGTTTGAACTGAGCCATCCCCATGCGTTTGCTGATAACGTGGGCTCAATTTGAATATGGGTGTCCCCCTGCATGGGGGAACAGCATCTTTTTCTCTCCACCCCTTCTCTCCTGATAGAAAGCTGGGTTGACATCACCAACCCCCGTGCCTCCTGCTGTAGTGATGGCAGGGAAATACCACCCAACACCACCTTCCCTGATCGCGGCACATAGGGCTGAAAAGCAATAAAAATATGATAATAATAAAAATAATATGAAAAAGCTGGATCACTTTGCAAAGCCACTATGGGGTTTGGCAGCAGTTTAGCGGAGGTGCCACCCGCTGCAGCAATGAAACACCACTCAATCCCCCCTTTCACGGCAGATAGGGCCAAAAGGCAATAAAAATATAATGGTAAAAGAAGAAAAAGCCAGATAGTTCTGTAAAGCCACTTTGGGGTTTGGCGGCAGTTTACCGGAGGTGTGTTCCTCTGCTCCACCTGGTATGGCAGTTTAGCACTACGGGGAGAGGTGGAATAATGGTCACAGAAAAAGACTCATGGGACAGCGATTGCATCTTTTGTTGTAAAACTGGGATGCTCCGTTATTGTATGCATGTTTCAGAAACTGCTATTTGTCTTGCACATTCGCCTGACTTGGCAATTGGTGAGGGGGGTGGAATAATGGTTGCGGAAAGAAACTCGTTTCTGTTCAATCACCATTTATTGCCAAAAATGCCCAAACAGTTGCAATCTTCAATGCACAGGACAGGAATGGTGAGCACAGGATGTGAAACCCGCCCGCTAATGACACGAGCGTCAATCTCCTCCCCAAATAGCCCAGGAGCGTCCCCATGCATGGACATAGTCTCCAAAATAATGCGGCTCCCAAACCACGGTGAGAACAGTTTTCTACAGGACTAAATTTAGCGTGGGTTTGGGGGCTTTGCATGGAGATGCTCCTTACCAAATTCGGATTCAGACTATATAGTGCATGGGGACGCAGCCCTTGACTAAATGGGCCATGAGTTCAGCCCAGTGGGGGCATGTTCTTATAAAGGCAGCTACCCTGTTTTCCATGTGAATTTTCTGTATTTTTAATATTTCCCTGTTAGAACAAATGTGCATTAAGGGGACTGTGTCCCTCACTGCAATCATTCTTATAGCACCAGAAAGCTGCTTGGTACTCATTCAGACCCTTCAGCTATCTAATCCAGTGCTGCCCATGCCAAACTGCAATGCCTTTTTAGGGTTCTAGGTAGAACTGTACTCATGGTCTCTAGTTGTGAATCAAGATGTGTATTCTCTGTGCAAAATAGCTGGACTGCCGCTCTATCACTTCATCTGCTTTATGTTCATGCCTTTGACATATCATTGAGCAGATTTATTCTCCATATCCCTGTTCTGTCATCGGAATGCTGTAATTCTTCACTTACCTGTGGTGGCTCTTCATAGGTCTCACCCTCAGGTTCCAATGGCTCTATCAGTGGTTCTTCCACAGCTTCCTGACCAACCTCCTCAGGCTGTCAGAGATGGGGAAAAGTGCATTTTTCTTATTGGTGACAGCATTTCAACAGCTTAACCATTCAGAAAACCCCAGCCAAACCATAATTTGTAGAATTCAAGAAGAGCATTATTTGATAGCATAAAGTGTTCCTGATTCTGAAGATCAGAGGAATAAGAAGGGAGCAGAAGTGAGACATCCAAAGCTGTGGTGACTTCTTTGTAATGACACCATTGTCATTAGAGAAGTATGGAATAAGTGAAAGACCAAGCTTCTAACCTTCCCTTGACAGGATAGCTTGTAATATGATCCACAAAATTCTTTGTTCAAAAGCAATAGAGAAGGTATGCAGATTCTACTAACAACGTTATAGCATTTGGTCCTTATGCCTTGATCCACTGATTCTGAATCCCAACCAGCTGCAGTCCCTTGCAGTAGCAACAATGCTAATAAGGCCTTTCCACCAACCCCCAGCCATATGTAATATTCTTCTACCATTCCCATAGAAGAACTGGCCAAAAGCCCTCTAAGGGCCCATCATTGTCCCACTCAGATTCCTGTGAACTGCAGGAATTTCTGTGCTTACTCCAACATTCCAAGTGGTGTTTGAGTTCCTCCACCACCCCATATCATGTAAGCACATTGGGCCCTCCCTGGAATGTCTGAGCAAAGCACTTGATGGTGAAACTGTGTATGGGTGGCTCCCTCTCCGCTTCATCAAGCTTGGATAGTGTTCCAGTCATGTTTGTAGGCATGCTCATTTTCCTTGTCTTTGGGCCATGCTGTTGCTTCCTGCAAGAGTCTTCTTTCAGTGCTGCCATCACAGCCACCTCAACTGTTCTCTCTCATTAGCAGAACACCTGCGTTGTGCTCTTTCACACAACCACCTGGCATTCTAATGAACTTAATTCATGAGAAATGAATGAAGCAGCAGTTGAAGTTCCTTTACTGTTTCACTATATGCTGGGAGTCTGCTGTCTGTTTACCATTTTCCTTCATAGCATATGCTCTCGTGAATGCTTGGATGAAGCTCACAGACCAAAGGTATGACTGCTTCAGGTAATAGGATGCTGTATGCTTCCAGAGACCAAGTACTTGGAGACTATGAGCGGGGCATGCTGTGCACTTTTGTCCCGATAGTGGGCTTATGTTCCTGAAGTGGCCATTGTGAATGGACTGCTGGAGTAGATAGGCCACAGGTCCAATCCAGCAGGGAACTTCTGATTTTTATGTCATAAGGATATGAATCCCAGTATTGATTAGACTTTTCTCCCATGAAAACTAGCATTGGTAGTCTGTATTTTTTGGACCTGGAAGGGCAACTGCCAATTTTCATTTTGTGCAGAATAAGGGGCCTGTTCCCATAGCCTTCAGGCAGCTTTCTGCCGTTTAAGAGTTTTATTATGCTTCCCTTCAGATGTTCTCTATAGATTACAAGCGACAAATCATTAACAACCTCAAACAAGGGATCACAGTATATTAAGGTGTATATATCACTGACAAATCTTACTCAAGTGTGATCACAGTAACAGACATAAGAAATTTGACTGCCCATTGAGGCAGAGCATGGGCTTTGGATTTGTAGTCTCAATATCAGGCTGATGGTATGTCATTTTCACCATATTAACCAAGACAGGCAATATATCATTAGACATCTATGTCATCCATGCTTTCAAGATCTCTTCTAAAGGAAGCCATTTCCTTCTCAGTGAAGAAATGTCTTCAGTTAATGGTGTAATCCCATCAGGAGACTTTCAGTGATGAAGCCAGTTAGCTCAGCGGCTGGAATCCAGATCCAGCAACACCATTTCTAGATCTTTTGATGTTCCATAGACTAAAATGACTGTGGAACTGTCATGGTTGGATCTATTAATAGCACTGATGAAAAACGAAGGTTCTAAGAAGGAAAAACTAGATTTATGGAAGATTTGATAATAGTGAATAGTAAGGAACAAAGTACTTGAGTTCTGGTTCTCTGATCTATGAAGTCTGTCATCAGAAGACCTGTGGATCCGATTAATCAGTGCAAGTGTTCTAGAACAAAACATCCATTTTTCATAAAAATTCAAGTACTGTTAAACTGATAAGAGGGTGGCTTAATGGGATAACTTACAACTACCCTGATGGATTGTTTCGTGGCAAAACATTTCTGAGACCCATCTGAAAAACCATTTCAAGTTTTTCCAGATTTTTGCAAAGATTTGCCCTCCCCTCCCTGATGGCAGTAGCCGGAATATTACTCTGGAGCCTTTTGTTCCTGATAGTATTTATTTAGCTGAGAAAGTACGGAAGCTAGAGAGAATTATATTTAAGGGACAAGTACTGTGGCTTATTCCAAATTTTACTGTTAAAGTGAATTCAGTTTTTCATCATGTACAAGAGCTGATTCTTCCTTTGACTTCTGGATGCTGATGACCCTCTGAAGAAACTGCTTAACAAACAAATTCTACACAGACAAAATTGTTAGCTTAATATGTTGTTGATTTCCTTCAAGAAGTCAGTTTTGGATAGGATGCTTCCATAATTACTCACTGACTGGTTAAAAACATACATTTCACTGGTGATTCTATAGTATTTTTCAATTCATTTAAGGTTTGGGCTATATCCAGGTAGAATTTGCAGTTCTAAAAGAACTGTGGTTTTATTCCCAAATAAAGTATTTTTTACAGCTGAGACTTGACACGATGCACGTAAATCTACTAGACATTCTTCGTTAGTACATTTCTGTTGTCCTGGTGGAAAAGTGGACAACCAGACCTGACCTTTTCAAAACTACCTGTGAAGTTATCATTTCAGCTAATTTTTTCACTCATGGACAGCTCCCAAAGGACACCACTTCCATTCCATCCCCTATATTATAGAAATTATCTGATGTGTTCCTGTTCCTCTGTCAATATGGCCAATGGGCAACAAAATGTATTAGTCCATCAACAGCTGGAAGGCTGCAAGTTCCCTATCAACTCTAGAAAATGACTTGGAGGTTTCTGGACTCCTTAATTTTTTATCTCTACCTAGCATTTTTTCCTACAAAATTATTTTCCCATTGCCATTCATTTTGATGTTCCATGGGGTTCCTTCTTATATTTCAGAGTTGTCAGTAGATCTGTTTTCAGCTGAATTGTTTGGGTTGCAGTTGAAGGAAATCACCCCTCCACCCTCCTGATTTGAGAGGAACAGAGATTCTTTGCTAAGTACAGACTTCCCATTGCATAAAGATGGCTGTCCTTCAACTACCAGTCCTAGACTATACATGTGTGCTTTGAGCAAAATCTTGATACGTGCTCAGGTATTTCATTGCCTTCCTTTTCACTGTGAAAAAGTCCAGGATTGGTTGATGGATTTTTACGGTCCTTCAGGTAGAAGAAAAGATAGTGTTTGGCCTCCCACAGCTGTTCCATTCTTATCCCAGATCAGAGCCATTCAAAGGCCAGGGAAGAAGGGGGCGCTGTGCTGTTCCCTTCCCCCACGCTGAGAAGAACAGAGTGCCTGCTCCTGCCTGGCTGCACTGGCCTCATTTCTTCTTCAGCTGTTGCTATTTTAAGCTAAGCTGGAAGCAAACAGCTCGGTTTGTTGTAGCAGCTCGGCTGCAAGATTCAAGAGCCCTTCCTCAGATCAACCAGCCCTGCAGCTGCCAGACCATTTCAGTGTACTCCGCCTGCCTGCCCACCCACCCACTGTGAAAAAACACAGTCATTTCAAACATGCACGTAGGCATGCTTCTGAGCACGTGCCAGCTCAAAGGTATACAATCACACAGGAAATGAAAAAAAATACATGGATGCACCCTGATGAATTATCCTCCTGGCATATCTCTGAAGCACAAAGAATTGCCATTGACATGGAGGCACACTGATATGTTCAAGCTGTGCCCATACAGACATTCATCAGGTTGTATGGCACACCCTAGATATATCTCTGCACATGGACCATTCCTGTGCACTCATTCTGAGAAATGTCACAGCAGTTAACTTCCTGGGAGTTTCCTTATCATTGTTATTCTGTCTTCTTCTGCTGAATGTTTGCTTTCCGACCAGGCAGAATACAGCAACATTCTGTTCCGTAGGCTAGATCTACCCACATACCTTTATTTCCTTACAACATTTCTATACTACTTTTTCATTCTAAAAAGATACAAGTTTCATAGAGGTTTACAAAAAAATTCAAAGACAAGGTCAAAAGCCATTAGCTGCCCTTACAGCAGAGATCTGTATTACCACTAGTTTCCGGTTACTTCTAAAGAGCTTTCCTCTGGATGTGGGACACTTACCTTTAGGTCAGTAGGGAATTCTTCCTTCTTGACCAGGCCTGTGGCAGCTGCAATATTACCAGCCCCTGAGAAGACAGCTCCACCCAGCTGGGATGCCTGCTCCTTCGTCTTCTCGGCAACTGAAAGTTACGAAACAGTAGCCCACGTGTTATATGGCTGTGCACACTCGCACTCTTGTAGGATTCACACTAGGCAACTTCAGCACTTGAAAAATGACCCCTCTTAAGTTGTAGTGGCAGATGGTTGTTGCGGCAGGCAGATCAATCATATTTACCTCTTCTGCTGTTTATCATTATGTTTCATGGAACAAAGTGGCCACTTTTCTTATATATTAAAGCTTGTCTCCCTCTCTGGGCAATATACTGCTTCAGTGCCTACTCCCAACCTATTTAGATGATCCCATTCTTTTTCTTACTTTGGTCTAAAGTTCACCAATACTTTTGGGGTCTTCACTCTTCCTCCCTTGAAAACTAGGGTCACATCTTAACCATTCTCTGTAACTAGCTCTGCAGACACCGGAGAAGCAGCTGGAAGGTTTGTCCTGGGTTCAGTTACATAAGAGGCTTTAATGACATCACTATCCCATCCGCCTGTGATCTCTTTAACACAGCCACCCACTCACTGACCACACAAAGTCAATCCTTGGTATATAAGGGAACTAACAAACAGTACCTGAGGCCACACCTGCAACACCTTCCCGAGTTTTGCTTCCTAAAAAGAGAAAGAGAGAAAATCAGCTAACAAGAGCTTGAGAGGTGCAGCTTTGGGGGGGGGGAGGGGGAGGGGGAGGGAGAAGAAGAAAAGAACAATATAGCTTTAAAATGGGCTCTAAATTGGCAGTTAACCTCAGGCTGGGGGGGTTTCTGCACTTAGCTTCCCGTCCATTGGACTGGAAAACAGCGTAACAGACTAATGTGTACTAGCATTTGCACTTGGAAATGCTAGTACATGTCAGCCTAAGCCCCGCACATCCGGAAACTTACCTTGGTACAGGCATGGTCTGATTGATGATAGGGCGGTGGCGCCTGGCGCAACTGGGTGTGTGCCAGCGCTGTCGCTGCAGCAACAGTGACACTCTGTGCAAGCACAGTGGTGTTTGGGATCATCTGAAATGCCAATGTACTTGTGCGGCACCTCAGGTGACACTTCGCTCCAGAAATGGTGTGAGTGAATGCCCACCAGCTGGATGCTACAGGTAAGCTTCCCGGTAAAGTTAGTTTGCGTGTGGTGCACAAGTTCATGCACCACCACTAGTTTACAATAAGTTAACATCTGGGCAGGCAAGGGGCATGTCTAGGTTATAAATGCCTCTGGCAAGTGTAGACATACCTACCTAGATGTTAACCTATTGCAAACTATGGGACCAAGGGCAAATTGCCCTTGGTTTTCCTAACGCAGACCAGAAATCTCAAGTATCCCAAATTCAGATGTAGCATAGGTAGAATAAATGTTCTGTACAGCAATTATGCAAGAAGTTGCACCTCCCTACTGACAACTCATCATCCTTCCCTCAAGCAGAAATTGATCAGTCCACATAAGATGAATTTTTGTCAAATGAGGAGGAATTTCATGAGGACAGCCTTCAGGAAATCATTATTAGAAATGCAGGCACTGCGTATGCTCTATGTGCTTGTACCATGCTGCAGGTTGTATACCAGTAATGGGGGACTTGTGTTGGATTTCAGCTTCTGTAACGTCTGACAACTGGCTGTGCTTGAGAACAGCCGGATGTGGTAAAGAAGTGGCAGGCAAGCAATTGAATATGGACCTGCCTCAACAGACAGGATTGATTGTCTGCTGCTGCAATGCCAAACCGGCTTGTGCCAAAAGGTAGTCCATACAAAATGAAATGCTTAGAGAGGCCCAGGACTCTCGCCCAGCAACCTCAGGCTATGACACTCACACTCAGACCATGCAAGCCCCCTTTAAAAGGTGCAGGGGACTCACCTTTCCAGAAAATCTGGCCGCTGCCATTATTTGTCCCTCTGTAGGCAGGGCCATATTGCACCCCATTCTGCGGCTACAGCTTCACTCTGCCAGTGCAAGGATACCATATGTGTGCATGGTGGGGCATTTTCTACGGAGATACAAATAATGGTAGTGGGTGCATTGTTTCCTTATTCTTTTTACACAGGGCTCGCCTGCTCCAAAGGAGGCTGCAGGTGCTGCAGAGAGCCTGTGGTTGTTGGGTGAGGCACCTGACACTCGTGAGTCGAAGGGGTTGTATTAATAATACTAATACTACTAATAATAATAATTTGATGCACTGCAGTTTGGCAGAAGCCTTGTGCAGAACCATTCCTCCATTGCTCTGGCTTAAAGCGTGGGATCTTCTGTACAACCTGGAAAAGCTTGTTCAAGCCACCATTTGCCAGCACAGCCCTGGCTACTCTGAAGGCGTGTGTACAGTGGTACCCTAGGACCAGATAGTCTAGCAACTTCCTGGCAGGCTGAAAGGAGAGATGTACTGGCTTCTCCAAATGAAGTAGCATTTCCCCTTAATCATATGGAGAGTCCCTTGGTTGATGATCTGGCAGTCAGACAACAGATGGAGGGCCAGAGCTTTCTTATCCTATTCTGTGTACCTAATAGTTATTGCTGGGAAAGCCTGTGTGTGCCTGCAGTGGCCTCAGTGACAAAAAGGCCCAGTTCCTAATTCCCTGGCTACTGGCTTGACACGGTTTATTTCAGTTCTTGGCTACAACTTGACACCAGAATAACTATTTCCAAAATTTCCACTTGCATCTTTTATTTACTGATCTAGGACAGAACCATAAGGATCTGGGGACAATATATATCTTATCATATGTGTTTTTCAATAATGGTAATTAACTGAGGACAGGAGTCCTTCTGCGCTCCTTTACGAACACTGGGGCTGCTGGGAGTCAGCCACCTGGAGGGTGACAGGTTTCCAATCACAAATGTATATCCCAAATGACTTTCAACAGGGTACTGAATGTAACATACACAGGAAAACCAAGAAGCAGGATAGATGCACTTAACTACAGCAAGGCAACTGTATCATGTATCCTCAAATTATGTGATACTGAAGCACTGCTGAGGAAGAACAAAAGGGAGGGGAGCAGTGCTGAGTCATAAGGCACCTTGGAGGTGTCTGTTCAAATCCAAATGTGTGTGCAGATGCTGAAACAGCAGGCTCCTCAAAATTTATCACAGGTACACTATAATTATTTTTAACTGTGCATTTTTAATATTGGTTGTTTTTAGGTATTTTAGGTATTTCCTAGGGTAAGCCACCCAGAAAACCTATAGGCAGCTACAGAAATTTAGTTGATAATAACTGAATAAAACATAAAGTTTAGGGGCTAATGCAAGCGGAATGCCCACTACAAAGCTAACTGAATTATTTTCTTCAGATGTCTAGCTTTCTGTATGAAGCTGGAGGAGGGGAATTACGGATAGGGAACCGTTAACTGGAGGCCTCCTATTGCACTTGGAAGTAGACAGGACCAAAAATTAATTCAGGTGTTTCATTTGACACTGTTGTGTACTGTACTCTCTTCTTTCATCACATGCTTTCTACATTCTATATACGGGGAAAGGAATACTTCTGCAAAGACTCTGATATAATTCAGTCAAATAAAAGCTTTGACCACGTTCCCCATGCCCTCCCTGAAGTCTGATGCAGGTATGGAAATGGAAACACTGCAAACTTGCCTCTATATGCTCTGCCCCCTTTACACTGACTTTTGGTATGATCTGAGGACTGACAGCATGCCAGTGGACTGTCTCCAGCTACCACTCACCCAGATGAAAATGCATCCTTGCCCCAAGACCTTTCTTTAGAGTTTTGATGACAGAGGACATTGAATGTCCACCTGAGGCACCACAAACATATCACTGCTGGTTCTGCATCACCCTTAAGTGTGTATATGGCTTAAATTGTAAGCTGCCCAGGGTAGGGATGCATTCTCAGATCTGTTTTTATTTTAAAGCATCTTGAAGGCAACTTAAAAGAGATGGTTCAGAGGTGGTACTGTCACATGTACACATGCCCATGTCATCTATAATACTTCTTTAGAAAATGCACCTTCAAAACGCATTAGTAGTCAATTAGAAATGGGATAAACACTAATGCAACATGTTACCACCTCTGATGCTTTTAAGCTATTTTACTGCTGCTAAGCTACACATGGTAGGGTGTGCAGAAGACAATAACGTTCACCAGACCGAAGCATCACATTTAGGAAGGAGAGAGTCTAGGTACAGGGAGGTGGATTTCATATCTGATTTGGGTACCTCTATTTCACGCACCATTTGCCCCTAAGAATAAAGAACACTAGAATGTGCATACAACAATCACTGAGACTCAAATAATCAGCATGTGATGAAAATGCTTATTTTAGAGCCAAAAACTATGCAGTACATGTAAAGTAACCACTTTAAATTGCACTGCCAGATTATTGTAGGGAAAAACAGTTTTAACCAAAGTACTTTGAGTGCATTTCCTTTGAACTCTTCCTACACCCATTGCTGATACAAGCCATGTTTTGGGAGTAAGCATGTATCTGGAATCCAGATTGACATGGAGAATATATTACATGGAGAAATCGGCAAGCATGAACAAGATATGCCTTCCTAACCTTCTTTTAAAGCTCCAGATCTTGTCAACAATTGGCAATGTTTTGAAATCATGCATGTTACACCATGAGTGTCCCATGAAGCCTGGGACTGTAAACCTTAAATTTTCCAGATGTTGAGGCTTTCATTCTAACTCTTGTCCCATTATGAGTGATATCACTTCTGTATGTGTGCATGTGAAAAAAGATGTATATTTGAGAAATATAACTTGTATAGAAGTGTATGATGTCATCTTCTGACATAAAGGCACCTTAGAGACATTCTCATCCCATCCCTAATCCACCTTTTCTAGCTTAGAATTTTATGAGAGGCGGAAGGAACAGACCGGTGTATGAGTGATCCCACCTGCCATCCATCTCTAAGCCACCTCTGAGGTGCTTTTTATACTGTGAATGCAGCCTCAGAGATAGTGAGCACTGATAGATAGTAACTACCTTGTTTTATAGTCTTTTAAGTCATTTGACTACTCATCCTTGGAAGATTGAGTAGGGTTCTCTGATACTCCCCTAACAGAACTTGCTCAGTTCTAATCACTTAGCAGCAAAGCAGGTCCATTGCAGTATAAATAAAAATTTTCAGCCTCGTGAATTTTTTAAAAAAAAGGATAACAGGAGCTATCACACATGTGATAGAGACTCAAGATAACAAGAGAGAGGTCCAGCTGGGTATGACAATATAAAAGAATATACATTCATTATTCTAACTTGACTATATGGCCATTCCCATATAGTTTTCCTGGCATCAGTGCGAAAGTGGTTTGTCATCATCTGCTTCTGAGATTTCACCTACCCAGATTAGCCTATAGCCCTGGAACTTTTGAGGGTTTGCCCATCTCAAGTATTAATCAGGTCTTATCCTGCTTAACTTTAGTGGGACCAGCTAGGCACTGATATATTGCCACACCCAATGCTGCAGCTGCATGTTCAGCTATTCCCATCATAGGGCCCTGTGGTCTAATCTTCCTACGTATTTGGGAGGCTTAGCTGACTTGGTCTGTACAAAGGTTTCTTGGCTGTTCCACCAGTGTGCACAGCCACCTTAAAATTGCAAGCCTTTCAAGACCTGGCACCACGTTTGTGGAACAGTCTCCTCGTAGACCTATGGCTGGAGGAGGATCTCCTCTACTTTTGAAAAGGGTTGAAGACCTTCCTTTTTGAGTCATTAGAGTAAGTCATCTAGGCATGGGGCTATGAAGCATCTGGTGAGGAACTGGGGTGTTGATTTTATATAGCTCGGGTTTAATTTTTATATGAAAATTTGTGTGTGTGTGTTGTTTGTCTTTTGATTGATTGTATATGCTTGCTGTTCCGCCCTTTGGAGGGAGGTATGTTCTAAATAAATGTTGTTATCATAGAAACTCACAAATCTACCTTTTTCTCCCCATTGTTTTATAAATATACTTTAAAACACCATCCCAGAATGCAGGTTTAGCACAACTTGTACAGCGAGGGCTTAAGCTTAGCCATTCATGCCAATTGTGCAGATGTCTGGCACCAAAGCTGACCCTGAAGGAAGTTCAGAGACACTTAGAGAAAAAGATCCAATTACATGGGCCTGGCCATCTCATGATGAAATGGCTGCTGACAGCTATATGTCCACTCGCCAACAAGATATTAGTAGCACAAAAACCTTGTAAGCTCTGTAGCAAGGGCTAACAAAAAACAGTCATTATTACAGATATAGAAAAATGGAATTCCTTAGTCTTCTGCAGATATTCCCTTGTCATCTTTCTCAAACTGGAATTTACCCCAAAGTATAAACAATTCCCTTATTGAATAAACCCCATTTTGGCTTTTGTTAGGACTTCACCATACGGATTATATTTGTGGGCCAGGGTTCCCAGGTAACTTATATCAAGGTAGCTTCTTCTCTGTTGAGAGTGCTTTTTGCTGTTCCAGCATTCAAGCTAACCACAGTGTGTCACCATTACATCCCCTACCTTCCCTCAACTAGAACAGGTATCGTGAACAGCATTTTGACTAAGGCCACAGGAGTGTCAATGGGGCCTGCGCATGCTAGCAACATCACTGGGAATAAATAACGCAACTCTCCCTTTCCCCTCTTATATTGCCTTAATGCAAGAACATGGACTGCAGACGATGAATGATGGGAAGCATCACTGAAGAAACAGGTGTTGGAGTGCTAAGCGGCTAAATGGGAGGCCAGTTGGGAGCCCTTCTATAAAGCTTGTTTAAAAACTTCCTTGAAGGCACAGTTTCCACTACCAGTAAAGTGCTGAAACCATTGTATGGCTTTTTTTTTTTGAAAAACAAACACTCAAGGGTATTCCCTTGCCTCTCCTAAAGCTGTTTATTTTCCCTATCCATTCCCTATCCTCTCCAGTTTTAATTTTTCAGTGCTGAAGGAAAGTATGGTGATTCTCCCTTCAAATAAGGCCTGCTTATATTTCCACAGTATCAGGAGAGACTTCAGAGGATTGGATCAATGCCAGGATTTTCAGGGTATTGTAACAGAAAAATGCACACTCTTATGTTCTGGAAAAATCACTGCGTATCGCACCTCAGTGTTGATGAGAAGGGAAAAAAACCCTCTTCTCCTGAGTTCTCATGATAGGCCATATGAAGCAAGCTGTATAGCACCGTCAGGGATAATTCTCCATTCAATCCACCACCCCAAAGGCAAAACATATTTAGGCTTATACATGTTGGAACAAACAGGGTAGTTCTTATCTCAGATCTTAACAAAAGACAGAAAAAATGCCCACTTGTTAGACAGTCCTGCCAGGGTAGGTTCTGTCAAAAAGCCTCTGTAAGTTGTGCTGTGGACTTTTGGAGAAAAGTCCAAATATAAACTTCAGGGTAAGGTGAATGGCACAGTCTGCCCAAGACTAACATGGTAGCAGTAACACCCATGGCATGCCTAGAAATGTCCAGAAGCACATCAGGCTTTACTTCTTTGAAATCCAAAATGTACAGAAAAAGCTGCTTTGATCCAGTGTGACCCAGATGCCTGCCATTACAGCTAATGACTACACAGCTACATTCAGTCTGTATTTTGGATTAATGGTGGGCAAACATCCACATGGCACAATGCATCTCTGAGGATCAGTCTATGCAGATATGCTGCAGAAAATCATGTGATATTTGGTGATGTGCTTCTTTTTGACTGTCACTACTATTACAAGCCACCTAGAACACCAAATGGCAAGAGAGCAGATTGACCTTGTAACACAGATGCTGTGATAGGTATAACCTTCATTTGTACATATGTGGTAATCTTGTCCCTCAGCCAAGTGAAAGAAAAAGCTAATATGATGTCTTGCAGGGATTAAAAATATTGTCTATAGATTGCATAATTTTTCACCTGTGCTATAAGGGTAAGAAACTTCCTCCGTGAGCCAGTTTGGTCTAGTAGTTAAGGAGCCAAACTCTTTGCTGGTAATACCGGGTTTGATTCTGCCCTCCTCCTTGGGCTAGTCACAGTTCTCTTCTGAGCTCTCACAGCCCCACCTACCTCACAGGATGTTCTGTTGTGGGGAGAATAGAAAGCTTTGTCAGCTGCTTTGAATCCCTTTAAATGGGTGAGAAAAGCACGGTAGAAAAGCCAACTCTTCTGCAGAGAGAAACCTCTTCTACAGCTAAGATAAAATATATACAGAATCAGGTGGTTAAGTGCAACCTTTACTGTTATCTAATGATATAAAGTCTAAGATGCTGATTAATAGAAGTGGCACCTGGCAGTCGGCATAGAAGAAACCACATTAGGAAAGTTCTGCCTCACAACTGCGATTGATTAAGGCAAGTTGTTGTTACTCAACTCTGCAGATGTTCAGACTCATGAGGCAAACTACTTTGATATTTTATCTAGTATGGCATCCAGTAAGCTATCTTGGCTCTTTTTATGGAATTGTTTTCCATTTCGTAGACTTGAGTACATGGCCAAGGCACTTGTACCTGTCTGGTTTACAACATGGTTCCTGTATCCTTTCCAATTTTGACGTATCAGACCTAGTCATGGAGGTGGAACTAGACTAATACAGGGAGCTATGCCATCCACCTTAAGAAAAAAAAAGCAGCATGCCATCTACTCCTGAGAAGTCTCGCAGTGCAATTAGAGGTTCCTGCCACAGATTTTTTCCTGGTCATCAAAATGCAGCCAGAGACATTGTATCTGGGTGGTTCCCACTTTAGCAATCTGGGATGGGGGATTTACCAGCTTTGGATGGGGTTGCATTTCCTCACAAGGAGTAGGTATATAGTAATTATTGCCACTAGAGGCCCAGTTAACCTTTAAACAACTCGGGACACAACTGCCTAACAGATTGCTTTCTCCCTTGTAGACCTGAAAGATTACTATAGTCATCTAAGAAGGTACCATTCAAACCGTGACCATCTCTGTGATGACACCTACATTCTACAGTGCTTTCCTTTGTGATATTTGACAATCATACATTAGATCTTACTGAAGATAAACCGCTTCATCCAGGCCTTCTCTATAGAAGTGGATGTAGGTCAGTGGTAAAGCAAGGTTCAGGTCCTCATATCTCCCTGAAATAATGTTTTGGAAACCATTTCTCTTTCATTCCCAAGTTGGCCAACTCTTAGTTATGAGAATGGTGGAAATCTCTGGCTTTCCTTCCATTTGTGAAGATATATATATATTTATTTAGTATGGTCACAGACTAGAATCAACAAACATTTCTAAAAATACATAAAATTTACATGAATGTATGAATTCCTTTTCTTGTCTTTCTTCTCCAATCCCATGTTTACTTTTTTAAATGTTTAACCTTTTGATTTAACTGCTTTTATATAACCATTTGGTGATATCTAGAGCAGAAGTTTGTACATATATTTTACCTGAGTCCTTGTCCTAAAAGAAAGTTGAATTTGAAAGGAAAATTTCCAGGCTTCTCAGTGGGCATACCTTCTGCTTCTTCTCTTTTTTTTTTTTTTTTTTTTTGAGGGTCCCTCTTAAAAATCCTACACCTGAATAGTGTTCCTGCTAGTCTCAAGCATCTAGGATCATCTTACTTTGCCTACTTTTCAGCTCTGTTCCTCCTGCAAATGCAACAAGGTAAAATTAACCAAAGAGTGATGGAATAAGAGGAAAGAGGCATATCTGGGGTGTTTTTCCACTGAGCTCCTTTAATCCGGATCTAAGAAGACCAGATCTAAGGAATGAGTACTTCCCTTAATCCAGATCTAGTAGATCCAGATTAAGGGAAGTACCCAATGTATTTCCACGGGTGGTCTAGCACCTAATAGCAATGGGTGCTAGCCTGCCTGCTGTGCAAACGCCGGTACACCCATCTGCGAATCCGGATCTACCCATAAGGGATCTGCCTGTCACCCCAGGTATTTGGGGGGATGGGGTGCAATCTCCATAGACACTCCATAGAATCTTGAAAGATCCTCCACAGTGGCTCCGTAGAATTTCCGGAGTGATCTGCCGCTAACTTCGAAGATCCTCTGGAGCCTTTGACAGCGGCATTGCTCTCGCAAGGGAATCTCTTTGGTGCATGTGCTAATCTCCGAAGGCAACTTCGGAGGGACTTCGAAGTTTTGAGTTTGCTCCCCCTCCATGCCCCCCCCCGAGCCTCCTCTAGACCCCACTGCCCAATTGTTGTGGAAACAGGCTCCCTATAATCCAGATTTGATGGCTGAAGACCTCATTAATGGGGTCTACAGGAAATCTGGATTATAGGTCCTGAAGGACCCATATGATCCAGATTTCCCTGCCTGTGGTGGAAACAAATGTGGATCTAATGGGATCTGTAGTGGAAATGGGGTCATCCTGCTCTGAGCCTAATGGGTCCTTAATGGCTCCTTCAATAGGGACTTAAAAAACACCCCTAGGTGACAACATTTTCCCCCTCATTGGATTTCTTCAGGAAGAAATTGGGTAGGCATCTGTTGGAGGTATTTTGGCCTAGATTCCCACAAAGGGATAGAGTTAGTGGTCTCAATGCACCCTTCAAATTCTGTGATAACAAATACACACAGGAACAATGGACCATGCGTGTTTACTTTCAGTTGACATTGGCTTGGCCAATAAGCCTTCTCAAATACTGTTGCCTGTAGGTGTTCCATCAAGTTTCTCTCTCGAGAATGCTAGGTGAATGAATAAATTCATCTTACAACAGCAACTGTTTATTTGTTTACAACATTTATATCTCATATTTCCTCTGAGGAGATCCAGGCATTGCACACCATTCTCCACCTCTCCATTTTATCCCTGCAACAACCCTGTGAGGCAGACTAAGCTGAGCAACTGTGACTGATCCAAGATCACCCATGACCATTCATGGCAGAATGGGGACTCCAATCCAGTCTGCCATGGACGTTCCCAGGCTTGGGCTACTACTTCTCTTCCTTCTTGCCAAATCTTACTCAAGGCAAACAAGTGCACCTGCCTTTGCAAGTCCACAAGGTGCTTGGCAATGGCAATTTTCACAACTTGAAAATGTAGCTAACACTAGGATTAGACAAAATTCATGGAGGACAGTATCAATGGTTACCAGAATGGATGCCTATGTACTGCTTCCAGGTTGGAGGAACAGGCAGGATGCCTCTAACAGCCATTTGAAAGGAGTCAAAATCAGGTGAAGATTTTGCCTTTGTCTTCTGCTTGAGATGCCCAGAGGTCCACTGTGTGAGACAAGATGTTGGGCTAGATGGGCTGTGGTCTGATCCAGCAGAGCTCCTCTTACAATGTTATGCCTTTCCAGCTTGGAATCAATCAATCAGCCATGACTAAGGGATTCACAACATCAGAGAGCGCATAATGCAGTGGCTGGAAGCTGCTGTCAAAGTCATCAGAGTTAAGTCATCTTGAAGACAGATTAATCTGCTATGATCTGATTTCCCTTAACAGCTCCTATGGAGACATGCTGGAGTAGGTGTGCCTGACACCTGAAGCATCACACACAGACCTGGGCATTTAAGAAAGGGAAGCTCTGACAGATTTGTCCACCACTTTTTAACTGGGACAGTTTTATTTCCTCGGAAAGTTGCCAGCATTTGCTCTGAAGAAGCTAAATCCCTCCCTGGCAAAGAACATAATCATGCTGACTGGCCAGAGAGCAGGCGACAACTACGGATTTCACACCCTTTCAGTCTGCTGGATGGGGTGACCTAAGCATTGTAAACAACCTCCATTCCAAAATGGCTCTCTTTAGGGCATCTGTCCCTTGGGCCAAATTTATTTCTTGGAGCATAGCCAGTTTCAGTATTTTTCCTATGACAACACCTGCCTAAAGGGAGAGTTACTACTGAGATTAGGAGAAAGCAAAAACAGCACAATATTCCTTCCATTCTTGCACAGTGTTTCAAGGTCTCTCATTTGGAAAGAATGAAACGGAAGAAAATAACTGCACAACTATATTTCTGTCGAAGGTGCTGATTTTTTTAACAATGCAAGTTGCATTGGTGGTGGTGAAATGATTATGAGTGGAGCAGCCATAAGGATGAAATGATGCTTTTACTTCGCTGTTGTGGGCTCTGAGTGGTTTTATGAGAGGAATCTTGATAATGATGCACTTTAGATACAAGGATACATCTATTATCTGATATAGTTTGGCCCAAGACAAACCCATAAAACATCCAGATACTCTATTATTAGGTTAGATATTTACCTAAGTGATGAACACTCAAGATCCCATCAGACATTTACTTACTGAGCCACTAAAAGTGCAGAATAAGATGTGGGTTATGGAATATCAGCTTTCCTTCTAGAAAGTAAGCAAGCTCCTAGCCCTCATGGTCGTGATGATACACTTAAAAATGCATTGGCATGCTTGATGAATTCTCAGAAAATAGAATAGTTAACTTTATAAAAAGCCCTGTAATGAGACAGAACAAATTATGCCCCATCAGTAAAATAACTCAAAGTTTGCACTGCTTATGTAGCTTGCAAAGTTTTACATTTCTTGCCACAAAATATGTCTGTGCATGTCTGTGCACACTTAAGCAAGACTGAAGAGTAAAGTCTTGAGCAGGGACGCTCTGGAACCTATGGGACCAACTGGCTCATCTCTTGCCCTACAGTCACTCTGATAACCCATCTCCAAAAGTGTAAAAATTGTCCCCAGTTTTTGTTGCTTGACGTCCAAGAATAGAATGGTGGTCCTGTGCATGTAAAGTCTCACTGACCCTTGCATCAGGTACTGGGTTTCCGGATGAGTGACTTGGCAGAAAATCCAGTGCAGCTTATAGGTAGGATTTGAAAGTGCTTCTGCCTTCTCAAGAGTTTTCCAGTTCAGCTGGTGCCTTTGCTACTAGGGTATAGGCCGGTGATGGCCAACCTATGACATGCGTGTCACAGGAGGCACACCAAGCCCTTTTGGGTGACACACCTGGTCACCCTGGGACCTGGGCGTGTAGTGCTTGCTTGTTCTTGGAGTGTACAAAATACCAACTTTCAATTGAAGATTTATTTATTTATTTATTTATTTGTTCAATTTCTATGCCGCTCCTCTCCGAAGACTCGGAGCGGCTTACAACAAGTCAAAATATCAGACCAGTTAAAACAATAACAGTTAAAAGCAAGGCAACAGCATCAAACACCCACCCTCAAACCCATTCCCGAAACAGGGAGGTCTTAACAAGCTTTCTAAACTCCAGGAGGGTGGGGGCATTTCTTATAGCGTGCGGGAGCTCATTCCACCAGGTGGGGGCTGCCACCGAGAAGGCTCTCCCCCTTGGGGCCGCTCTTCTACACTGTTTCAATGTTGGAACTTTCAGGAGCCCCAATCTATGGGTCCTAATCGGTCGGAGGGACTCATGAGGCAGGAGGCGGTCTCTCAGATATACTGGTCCTAAGCCATGTAGGGCTTTGTAGGTTAAAACCAGTACCTTAAATCGGATCCGGAGACCCACAGGCAGCCAGTGCAGCTCGCGGAGTGTTGGTGTAATGTGGGACCGTCTAGGAAGTCCCACAATAGCTCTTGCGGCTGCGTTCTGGACCACCTGTAGTCTCCGAACATTCTTTAAGGGCTGCCCCATGTAAAGAGAGTTGCAGTAATCTAACCTCGAGGTAATAAGAGCATGAGCGACTGTACGTAAGGCCTCATGGTCCAAATAAGGACGCAACCGGTGTACCAGGCGAACCTGGGCAAACGCCCCCCTTGAGACCGCAGCTATATGATGGTCTGGCATCAGTCAATTTAGCAAACGAAATTCAGCAACGAAAGTCACTAATGTAAAGAATTGTTTGTTTTTACTTTTAATAAAATACATATATCAAAAATATAACTTTTTTACTAGAGCTACAAATATCACAAAATTATGGATATTCTAGATATGACACAGCACCTGACTTAAGCTAGGTTTTCTTGCAGATTTTGACACACCGAGCTCAAAAGGTTCACCATCACTGGTATAGGCTAACCAAAAATCTGGAGGAAAAGATAATGATGCATTTTTTGTTTGTGACTGAAAAACAAACTAACCATTGACCTTTTGTGCTGCTTCCCCGTCTACTGGGTAGATGCAACTGCAAGTAAAGCAGTTATTGACACTTCTCTGCACGGACAGTGACTCCACTGCAGCCTCACAGTAGGTATGGAGAACCTAGGAATCCATCCCTACCTTCCTAATCTCATAGCCAGTAATGTCCCCAGCTTCTCCTGGGAGCTCTGTATGTAATATTTACAGGATTTTGTCCATAAAGGTAACAGAGTCATTGTAAGAACTGCGTTAGGAGACTTGCCCAGCTTCCTTGGAATATTCCAATTAAGAATGAGCCATTGTGTGGCATGAATAAAAGAGACAGCTCAATGATTAAGTGTGCAGTAAGCAGAGATGCCAGTATTAAGATCCCTGAGGGATCAGTTGCAGGCCCAGTAGTCTTCAATATATATTTTTAATCAGCGATTTGGAGAAAGGTATTACAATCCCTGCCAATAAAACATGCCTAAGAAACAAAATGGCTGGAGTGGTAATCAATGAGGAGAACTGGGCACTTGAGCAGTCTGGCTTGCTAAATTGGGTGTGTTCCAAAAAAATAAATGATGCAGCCAAACACAAGGTCATCCATCTAGGAATAAAGAATATAGGGCATTCCTGAGGAATGGGAGGAAATGCCTGCAAAAGTATGGACTTATGGTTGCATTTGTTGCTTACCAAAGTCTTATCAGCGCGTACAAGAACTGATGGGCCACAAAAGCCAGACTCCTCCTCCTCTCTTGTTCTTCCCCTTCCCATATTAAAAGCGAGAGAGGAAATGACTTAGCCTATACATAATCGTATGTTTGTTTTACAAGTAAATTGGTTTAAGTTCAGGTGAGAACTGATTTTCATGAGTGTGTGTGAAGGACTGTGGGCCTACAGTATCCTCGTTCTTTAGTTTGGCCCCTGCCTACTTTGGTTCTCCCTAGTACTAGCTACTCTGTTTTCCATCCCACCATCCCCAGTGGGCACCAGCTGCCACTGTAAATGTGGCATCTGCTCCTTGCCTTTCGCATGCTGACTGCATTTTGGAATCACCACTCCCTTTCCCTCTCTAAAGCATTCCACATAGACTAATTAAGACTCTGCTCAAACAACCTCCTTTGCACAACCAGCAGAACAGAAAGCTTGCTAAATGCTGTTCCCCATCTCTCATCTGATACACTACTTGTAGGCAGAATTAATTCTGAATAACTATTGCCTTGTGGGCTACTTGCATTTTCTATTCTGGAGAGAATTTAGCCCATCTTGTCAAGCAATGCACTTACGGCAATAGAACAAGAAAGCATATAGGACTTGACCCATGCCACACTCTACAATATGCCACTTGATTTTTCACCCAGGATTCTATTCCCCAGCTCCAGCAGTAAGGTACTTCATTCCATGCAAAGATGGATTGTAACTAGTCTTCGTAAGCAGCAGAAATCAAACCACATCATTTTATAATTTTCCATTCATTTTATATTCATTCACACTTTATTAAAATGCTCATACCCTGTCTAATCTAAGCCTCGCTGAATGATCTATTACAATACATGGCATCACACACAGAGAGATCATAAAAACATTAAAGCAACCATATTTCATGTAATAATGGATGGTTTGATAACCAGGAGATACCTGGTTATCTTTTACCCAGGTGCATTACTATCATCTCTTAAGGTATTTTGGATCCAAGCCATTTAGGGATTTAAAGATCATCACCAGACACCAGGTGGTGGATAATTGATAGCGCACTCTTACATTAGCATTATGAACTTTTAAAAAATACTGTTCCATCCTTTCTCTTCCTTTCCAGAGAAGTCCACAGAGATACACCCGTAGTCACATAGGAGAGCTTGCTAATTTGTGCAAAGGGTTGTGCCTGTTTTACTTCCCCTGGCTCTCTCTACCACCTTGGATACTTCATACATGATGCATGATGAACTTTAGCTGAGCACCACATGTGTCAACATCTCTTTCTGTGACTTAAGATCATTCCCTGTTGATTCCTGCAACCATAAGGAAAGCTGATTTGATCTAGATTCTGCAGTTCCAAAACTGGGTTATGCTTCCTGAGCTGATGGGAACTACATGTTTCCCATCCCTGTATAAAAGTGTTATTCTTCCACAATTTCATGAGCCATCTCTGCTAGAAAATGGCTAAGGTTTATTACTCTGTACATCGACAAGAATATCATGAAGATTGGAAAAAATATACATACTGGCTCCAACCAATATAAATCTTCATTTAAACACAGTCTGTTTTGTTTCAGTGTACCTGTTTGACTCTGCAATGAGATCCTGTATTTGAGGCACTTTTTGAATATTTTATGTCCTGTATACATTCTTTAAAAAAATACTAAAAATTGACACCTATGTAAAGAACTGTGACTTTGTTGTTTAAACACTGTGTGAGACAGCTATAGAGAAAAGTCTGAAAATGTAGCAGGCCTTCTTTCAAACTAAAAACAGACAAAAGTGTCTATTCAAACTTACCTAGTCAATCATTGCTCCAGTCCATTTTCACATCAGAGGCTTAGTGAGAGGACATTCTGATTGCTTTGTAGCAACAAAGACTGGGGTCAAGTGCGAAATCTGTATCTTGAGTTGCACAAACTGCACTTAGCATAATAGATATGTTGTGTGCTAATTGTGCTCTGTTTGCACAAAGCAATATACATACTGAGCACAATTTGTGCAGGGTTTGCTAAAACACATGAGTCCAGAACACAGCAAGACTGGGTAAACATAGCTGCCAGCAATAATCTTTAGGCAATATCTTTTCTAGACTTACAACTAATACATCTTTCCTTAGGTTACAACATTTCTTCTACAATACTGAAGAGGAAAAGAGAAGAAGGGATTCTTAAATTTTCCAAAGCAACTAAATCCAATCCTTGGAGTGAAAATTGTTTTAAAAAATCATGCAATTATTCAAAGCAACAGAGAATTACCAACCTAAGCATATTCTAAATTTATACAGTCAATTGGACCTCAAAAATTTTTTTTTAATTATTGAATCATGCTTGTTAAATCCATGTAATTCCAGAAACTACTAAGTTTATTGCTTAAAGGACCCCACACTGAAATATACAATGAACAGGCCAAAGAAGATTTTGAAAAGGCAGGTAGATTTTCAATTTCTGCAGTCTCATCTTCTCCTTTAGGAAGGAATTAAATGGCAATCTAACTGGCTAGTGCTCCCAGCAGAGGTCTCTAGAGGGGGAAATAGAGCATATATCCAACACCCCAATTACTATGAGGTGTGAATTCTAGCAAGATGTACTGCTAATATATACCATACCGACTTAGACAGTTGCCAGTATTCTCTGCCTAAAAATGCAGAATGCGAATTTTTGCTGCTTGTCATGTTAAACAACAGAATGGAAATGCTCTTCTTCTTTCCAAAATGACAACAGAAAAAAAGATGGGTAAGATGAAGACGTGATATGTCAGGAAGCCGTACCAGAAGATGGAGATGACATGAGAAAAGGAAGATACTAAAATTGCACTCCCACAATTATGATGTGTGTTTAACGAACCCATTTGATGCCAAATGTGGATGGCCACACATTTAGAACATTGTATTCTGCTGCATGATACAGTATATGGTGGGAGTAGGCCTGGCCAAGTTGAGCCAGAGTTAAAAATAGCCATGGCCACATTTTTTAATCTTTTTAAAGCAGGTTGACTCATGAGGGGCAAACTGCTCTTGCCAGGAACCTAGAGTTGACCAACCCATGGCCCTCCAGATGTTGCAAAAACTCTAACTTCCATAAGCATCATCCAGTATGGCCAAAAGTAAGAAATGATGGGAGTTGTGTTTCAAGCAGGATTTGGTGAACCTCAGTGCAGTTATCTGCAGAAAGCTATCTGACAAAGCTCTCCTTGATTTCAATGGATTTTTATTCAGAGTAGAGAACCAGAGGAGCATATGGATATTCTTCAACTATTCATTTGTGTGAACATCAATGATACTGATCTATTTATTTCCAGAGCATTTCTCTCCTTCACGCTGCACAGCTACTTTGGAAGAGGAAAAAGAGCCACAGGCAACTCTGAACTAAACTATCTTGTCATCAAGGCCTTCATGTTCTGGAGTCTGTTTGATACCCTTGTCCTCAAATATAAGTGCCGAGTAAAAAGAGAAGACTCACAAGGTTATGGCTGAGCACTGCTTTGCAAGCACTCAGTCCTAAGTTAAGTCTGGCTTTGTACATCTCAGTATATTAACTCCTTCCCAAATATCCCCTTGAGTGTCCAACAGTGATGAGTTGAAGTTGTACACCAACAGTGAGTGGAGGAGATTGCTCAGGACTTCCAAAGGGAGGGGCACTTACAGCCTGAGTAAGCCTTTTCTTTGAAAACTGAAGGCAAAAGAACAAGGGAATGTCAGAGGGTGAGATGGTTAGAGTTATGGAGACAACTAACATAAGCTCAGGCAGACTATGGGGGATAGGTGGACCTGGCATGTGGTAAGCCATGGAGTCACAGAGTCAGATATGACTAAACAAAACAACAAATTGTATTCTTCCTTCATCCCGGAATCCTGATTTTGTTTTTGTTCTTTGATTTTGATCTTATGATGTCATTGGGTTTTCTTTTTTCTTTTTCTTACCTACCTTCTATGAGAACCTTCTTGGTTGGCCTTTTCAGAAGCCCAGACACCTCTTTATTGTTTGTTGCTTCAAATGATAAGGCAGCAACTTAGCTTTCTGAAATGATTTGGAGCAGCCCAAGAATCTGCATCTCAACTTGGGCTGATGTTCTAATGCAGCTTTTGAAGCAACAACATCATCAGTTCTCTTAGAAGAACTAGTTACAGTGCTTATGTCCTGCCAATGGACTTCCTTATGCAGTGGATGGCTATTGTAAGAACAGACTGCAGGACTAGATGAGCCAAAAATCTGATCCAGTAGCGCACTTCTCATGTTCTTATGTTTGAAGGATAAACACTAAGAGCAACAAAATTTAGAAGACTCCTGGTTCTCTCCACAGGCTTAGCAATAATGCCTTCACTTAATAATAATGAAGGTACAGTCTAATCCTCAGATTTGCTACTAAGAAATTAAGCAGTAAATGGATTCTTGAATGGCTTGTTATGATGTATCTAGCCTGGTTGAAAGCACAGTCCATGCTACATCCTTTTATCTGTTCTATGATATAGGACCTTCAATATGATATAGGAAGGTTCAGACATCGTTAATAGATGGAAGTCCCACTTTATCTCACTTCAACATAGTAGTAACAGTATCCCAACTTACCCCCTTTACAAAATCTTCCTCTGGTAAGAAAACTGGGCCTATGCATCTAAATCCCTTGGGATTCTCCTCCACAAATATATCATCATGGACATTTGCCACTTTGCCACCTAACCAATGGTCACAGGACCTGATCCCATCAAGGATTTCTATACATCCCTCACTTTTTCAAACTACATTAGATTTCTTGCAGGCTGTATGGCTGCAGCTATGTAGATTTGGTGTTGAAATATATGAAGTATGCCCTAGGAAGATTGCAGAGATGTCTGTATGCAGAATAGGGAATGGAATGAATAGTGACAGGTAAAAAATGTGCTGGTGACAAGAAGCTAGATAAAATCCTGCAAGCAGCTCTCCCATCATGCATCTGAACATGTTCTGGCCAATGAGAGAAAAGGATATTGTCTTTCCTAAGCAGGTTTTTCTTTTCTGGTACATTTATAAAATCAAAGATAGTTCCTGAATGCAAAGTAAGTGTTTATGAATATTTGTGCTTCAGGCGCTCACAGCAAAAGATCAACCAAGAGGAAGCCACTCACCCATTTTTTACCACTGCATTTTCTTGAGGGACTGCAACCTCATGTCTTCGCTGTCTCCTAACATAAGGTCCCAGAACACTGGCCCTGAAGCTCACATCACATATAGGAAGTGAACCACTTTCATATTATGAAGGATTCATTAATGAATTTTGCATGGCCTGCTCTCTGATATTCTGCTAAAAAGATAAATACACAGATCACTGCCTGGGGGACCCTTTATCTATGATAAGCAGTTTATGTTGAAGAGATCAAAGGGGGAAAACCTACCAGGCCATATTGGAGCAATCATAAATTCGCATGCCTCTTTTTAACAGCTTAACTCTTCCTTTAAAAGAGATGAGCAAAATATGTCTATTTATCCTCATCAGGAAGAATTATATTACTCACTTGCATGACCAAGAATTCTATGGAACTCAGAAGCTGGCAGACCCAACTTTAAACTGCTGGTTGATTTCAATGTGTTTCATCCATCTTCTGGCTTCATTTTACAAGGGAACAACATGGTCAGACGCAAACTGAACAAGAAACGCCCAGGTAGTATTGTATTCTAGTCAGAGGTTTTGAGGTCCTTAACTGCATCCCTAAATTTGTTATAGACTACACATGTCACTATGTGTATGCCCACAACTCTTTGTGTGCTTTGGTTCTGGCAGATCTGTGAGTAGATACACGTTACAAGGTTCTTGGAAATCAAGGGCAAGGTATCTGTTTGAAAAGAAAGTGTACAGAAGCCCACAGGTACACTACAACAAATGGAATTATCAGAATTATGTGGACAATTTAACATAAAGTTCAGCACAGAAAGAAAATAAACTTGTCTGCAGATACTGTCTGATGGTATGAGACACCCATTTTCTATGTAGACTGTTCCCCTTTTAACAATGCCCTTTTACTTGGTGCTTAGTGGTCAGAAGGCCAGCAAAGGACGTCCACTTGCTATCCTAAAACAAACAGCCTTGGGCGCAAGAGAGGGAAGAGGGAGCAAAGTGGGGGGAGGGGAAAAGAGTTGCTAGTTTGGACAAACTGGTTAGAATGGTACAGGATCCCAGCTAATCGAATACCCCCCCCTTCCTTCCCTCCTCCTCAGCAGATCTGCTTCTCCTGCAAAAGGGCCCCCATCTCTGCAGCGATGTCCCTGCAGCAGCCTTACCAACATAAAGGACGCCTTCCTTGGTCTTCTCCGCCGCCACTGCTACCCCTTCCTTGGTCTTCTCCGCCGCAGCAACGACGCCTTCCTTTGCCTTAGACAAGCCCTTCATAAACACATCCATCCCGGCACTGAGCTCTGCAGGGAGACAAGACATCCAGCAAGATGGCTTCAACCAAAGGTTCTGCCACTTCCAAGGAGGAGGCAATGATATGTGATTTGGGGGGGGATGGGGGGGAGAGAAGAAGCCGAACCAAGCTAGAGGTGGTGTGTGTGTGGGGGATAACTGGGAACGATTCCAGTGCCACCACCTGAGCACGGTAGCCACAAAGGTGATCTTCTGGGCTGTCCAAATCCTTCAGAGCCAGGCAGCATCTTGCTGCAGCCTCAGGCTCCCCAGCAAGCCATCGCGCGG
Source organism: Aspidoscelis marmoratus (assembly GCA_014337955.1). Taxonomy (NCBI): domain Eukaryota; kingdom Metazoa; phylum Chordata; class Lepidosauria; order Squamata; family Teiidae; genus Aspidoscelis; species Aspidoscelis marmoratus. Next base: position 19,756,307 of record MTQE01000401.1, read on the forward strand.
GCACGAAGAGCCTGTTAGCGACCAGTGTTTTCTCCAAACAGGGAAGGCAGGCAGGGAGGACGTCCTCCAGGGAGACGGCGAGCCCAGGAGGGAGCCACAGGAAAGGCATCCTGCCCTCAAATGCCACGAGCCCGACAGGTAGCTGCCACTGCTGCAGAAGCCGCTGCTGCCCATTCCCTCCTCCTGGGCTGCCATCATCCCCACGGCCTACCTCGCCTGCCCCTACCCGGGGCTGGGGCTGCAGCTGCTCCTACCCTCTTGCTCTACATCTCAGCGCCGGCGTGGATTCCCGGAGCCCGTTGCTCAAAGGCATCCACACGCCCGCACCCCGCCGACCGACCGAGGGGAAAGCAGCGAGAGGCTAGGGTTTAGCCGGGATTAAAGCCCTCGGCGCAGGGATGACTCCGTGTCCTTGAAAGCGGAGACGGACGGGGAGGGGAGGGGGGGAGGAGGGTGAGCACCGAAGGGTCTCCTCTCCCTCTAAATTATGGGGAACGAGCGAGGGGTGGAATTTCCGCGAACGTGGGGCATCTCCTTCTCCATCAGCACCCCGATTTGCGCGTGGGAAGGAGGGAGGGGGAGAGGGCCACGCTCGCAGGAAACGCGGAGGGTGGGAGAGACGCCCCCCCTCCCACGCCGAGACGGCGATTCACCTTCAGGCCGGCTCCGACCCTCCGACCCCCCAGGCTCGCTCCCCTGACGCCGCCGCCGGCGGAGGGAAGGGCCGGGCCTGGAGGCGCCGCTCACCTGCGATCGGCGATAGGGCTGGACTCGGGTGCGTCGTCTCCGCCGTCGGGGCTTCAGTTCATTCCGGGCTGGGCAGGGGCGCTGGCTGTGGGTGGGGTGGGGGCAGGCAGGCGGGCGGGCAGGCGGGCAGGCGCGGCGGCGGAGTCAGGCCAGCTCTGCCATGGAGCGGCTCGGCGGGGAGGAGAGGAAGGCGAGAGCGGAGGAGATGCCGGCGCCTTCGTCGTGCCGCTTCTGCTGAATATTGCAATGAGCTGCCACGCGCCCTATGCCCGCCCGGCGAGGGGATTTCATCAGAGCGCGCAATTCGCGCTCCCCGCCCCTCGGCCCTGCCCGCCCGCCGGCCCGGATGGAGGGATGGAGGGACGGATGCAGCAGCAGCGGCGGCGGCGGCGGCGGCAGCAGCGCGGGACCCCCGCCGGCGCTGTAAGGTGGCCGGTGCGCTGCTCTAGGGCGGAGCATCCGACGGGAGAGGAGGAGGAGGAGGAGGGAAGGCGGCCAGAGCAGCCACCCGGGGAACCTTCTGCTGGCCGGCCGGCCGGCGCGCCTAGAGAAGGAGATGCTGTGTGGGAGATGCGGTATACCGAGGGCCCGGCCAAAGGGAGGGGCCGGCACGTACCGCGGGAGATGCACGTCCACACACACACACACACAGAGGGAGGCGAGTGCGGCAGCGGCAGCATCACCACGGCGGGCCTCGCAGGGCCGCGCGCAGAGGCGTCGTCGTCGTCGTCATTCCTCTCGGGGCCCACAAGGAACGGGTCCTCCTTGCTCAGGGTGCGACGTGTGGAAAAGTAGCGAGGCAGATTGGCGGGAGAGAAAGGGAGCTGCCACGACGGGGCCCTCAACGTCGTGGTGGTTGGGGTTTGGGGTTCATTTCCCAAGCACAGAACGGGGGCGAGGACGGTTTTCGCGAGCCCGCCTTTTGGCATCCGAGAGGCCACTGCACCCACCTTCTGTTGCCTTCAGGACTCCTCGATGGGAAACGGTGGTGGGGGGGGCTACCCACCCCACCCCTACAATCCCTGCTCCTTTCCCCTACGTCTTTGCAGCCCTCGGGGCCTCTTCTCCGGAGCGCGCGGGCCGCGTTTGGATGTTTATCAATCCACGCAGGGCTGCATCGATTGGGGAAGTCTCAGGCTAAAGGACGGGGCATTGCCCGACGGTGCTCATTTGGTGTATCCACACGCTGCGTTTGAAAGACCAGCCTCGCCTGCCTTTGATGCTCACGCGGGAGCGAGAGACACGTTTCCAAAGCATTACATTAAAAATAAAACATACATTTATTTTTCTTAAAAAGTTAAAGCGCATGACAAGTACAGACAGCATCAAATCCTGGGAGAAAAAAAAAATCAATCAAGAAATCAACGGCGAAGGCAAACCAGCAATTAAAACAGAAAGGTGGGATGGGGGGGGGCATAAGACCGCAGTAAGCCTCAACCTTGACTAGATAAGGCTTTGGATCAAGTTTTTGGTACCTTGAATTTAGGGGCTGGGATAAGCCAGGCGATAGCAATAAATACCGAGTTAGGTAAAACCAGTGGTTTGACGTGATACTAGGCAGCTTTATGGACCTGTGGTTTGAGTTAATAGGGAGCAGCCTTGCTTTGCGTGTTGAAATTTCTGGTGCCTGGCACCTAACAAACATAGGTTGCATCCAGCGGTTGCATTGAGATATTACTTATTTCGCTACATTTAAATATTCTGGAATATCCATGTTTTATTCCACACTATCTAAATACACTGGAATAAATAACAGACATCTGGATGCTGCCAGAGATTGAGAAAGATCTTTAGAAGCTAAAATACTGTATGTATTTTCATTCCCTGCTTGTTTAGAGACACGGCCTTCTCTACGGTGGCACTGAAACCAAGAAACTTCCTTCTCTGTTCTTATCTTGCTGGACTTAAAATACATCAAGCTTTCAGATATTCAGCTTTATGCTCAAATAGTTTTAGACATAGAATTAGCGTTTCTATTTAAGATTTAGGAATAAGCTTACAAAACTTCACACTGTGAAGTAAGGGATGTAAATTGTTTAAAGCTCCACAGAGTTCTCCCCGGTTCTAATGTGCAACAGAGAAAGGAATTTAAAAATGCATATAACTAAAAAAAGTAAATTATTACATGCTAATTACAGACTAATGGTAAGTTATATAATAGATAAAATTACACACTGGAAAGAAGAACATCTTATGATAATGGGTTGGATTGTAATGATAAAAATGAAATTGACGCAACATCGTTTCATTTTGCCTCCCCAAATCAATGTCAAACTCAAGTATGTGGTTCAGACCCTAAAAATGTTTTTATTTATTTATTTGTATTTCTATCCAGCCCTATACCCCGATGTCTCAGTGCGGGTTACAATATTATAAAAATCTTAGACAGGTCCCTGCCCTCAGGCTTACAATCTAAAGAGACAAGATAAAAAAGGAAAATGGTGTGGGAGGGAACAGGGACATCCTTATTTATTTATTTATATTTATATCTCGCCCTATCCCAAAGGTCTTAGGGCAAGTAACAACTTTTAAAAACCTAATCAGAGAAGGAGCCTGATGCACCTCCAGAGGGAGGCTGTTCCATACCGGGGAGCCATTACCAAGAAGGCCCTTTCCCAGGTGCCTACCTGTTTCACTACTGAGGGTGGTAGGACAACCAGGAGAGCCTCAGCTCCAGATATTTAGGCATGGGCAGATTGATATGGGCAAAGGCGTTCCTTTAGATATTTGGGGCCCAAGTCATTTAGGGCCTGATAAGTCAGAGTTAACACCTTGAATTGGGCTCGGTAGTGAATTGGCAGCCAGTGCAATTCTTTTAAGACCGGCGTGATGTGCATCCGGCTAGCGGTCCCAGTCAGTACCCTAGCGGCTGCGTTTTGCACTAGCTGCAACTTCCGAACCATCTTCAAGGGCAGCCCCATGTAGAGCGCATTACAGTAGTCCAGTCTAGAAGTTACCAGAGCATGGATAACTGTTGCCAAGTCATCTCTGTCCAGAAAAGGCTTCAGTTGACGTACCAGCCATAGTTGGGAGTAGGCACTCCTGGCCATGGCTTCCATCTGAGCTTCAAGCGTCAGCGTAGAGTCCAGGAGTACCCCCAGACTATGCACCTGTCCTTTCCTGGGCATTGCAACCCTGTCAAAGACAGGGTATCTCCCATCTGCACGGACCCATGACCTTGTGACACACAACATCTCCATCTTGTCTGGATTCAGCTTCAATGAGACTATCTAAAGTTTTTCTAAAATACCAATGAGGAATGTTGGCTGGGAGTTTTCAGATGTTCATCTTTATTTTGAGGCATTCTGAGCCACCCAGACGGTGCACACTTATCACTGACCAAAGGTACTTGGGTGGAAATAGAACAGCAAATATCAAATAAAATCCACAGCCTCCCACTAGTTAAATATATAACTAGTGTAACAAATAAATACTGTACTCCAAACCTGAAAGAAATGACCGAAACTGCTCCCTACAACATCACCTATGTTATGCATAAAATATCATATTCAGAGTTAAAACGCAAACACTGAGAAGAATTTTGGAATTATTTAGAACAAAACAGATTTACTAAGCCTAAGGGCTCCTACCATGCTATAACAAAAGAATTAAAAGGGGAATAGGTGGAGGTATTGAAGAGGCAACAACCTAGATACTGGGTAAATTTTAACTCTATGCTTACTACTTTAAATAACCCTCCAATAAAAGCAACCACCATGCAATTACTTGAAGATTTTGAGATATAAATTAATGAATATCTGTAAACTCCTAAGGAGTTAACTTCTGAAATGTATATTATGATAAACTGAGGTTTAAAAAAGTTTAGAAACAAAAAAAAGCATGGGAAACAGAAGTAAATTTAACGATTGAAAAGTGTGCAGAAATGGTGAATAAGCTGTTAAAATTTAAAGAAATACATTTAATTAAAAATTAAATACATTTAAAATGTTGTATAAATGGTTCATGATGCACATGAGGTTGCCTAAAATTAACCCTATCTTTACATCCAATTGTTGGTTGGGTTGCATTGGAAAATATTATATTTATATGTGGTAGGTATTATGATAAAGTATGAATATTTTTGAGATAAATATAAATTGAAACGAATAATGTTACAGGAATAGAATATGATGTGAGTACAGAACTTGCACTGCTAAAAAAAATTTAATCTACAAATCTGAAGATTAGGAACAAACTTTTTGTTAAGATATTGATATCAGCGACACACATTGTAATTACATAGCAGTGGAAGTCTGTGGGGAAAATGTAACTAAAGCAATGGTATAGTAAGCTTTGGAAAATCTTATAGATGACTTGATAACGGAGAGAAGAAACACAATGGGAAATATTACAAAGAAAAACAGTTTGGAAAAAATGGAAACCACAAATGGAGGCAATCCCAACAGCAAGTGCGAGCCACCTGCAGAAGATGGCATTGCAGATGATTAAAAAAAAATGCTGGACCAAAATGATACATTATAGAACTTTCCACTATTGCTTGCTGATGGTTGTGGCATTTATACTGTTAAAGACATAAATATGGACATATGTTTCTCTGTAAATTTAATTTTTTTTATAATGATGATCCTCTGGGTGAAAAACTCCTTTCCCTTGTCAGTCCTAACTCTCCTGCCTATTAGCTTCACAGACTGTCCTCTAGTTGTATAAGCATGTGTACAAAGCACATGTTCCCCCTTTGAATTAGATTTGAATTGAAGGGTGAGGAGATGCTTGGCTTCGTACAAAGCCCACCTGCGGATGGAGGGGGATTGCCTTCACAAAAAAACATCTGTATAATGTTTGTGTGCAAAGGGAACCCCCATTCCTCCCTTCCTGTCTTGCGCCCCCCACTCACCTGCTGCTGCCATCACCATTTGCACCCTCCTCTGAGGCTCAACTAGGTATGAAGCTTTATAGGCCACCTCAGTTCCCGGATGGGGGGCACCTCTAATGCTACACATGCACCTCTGGAAGACCTGGTTGAACCCTGGAGGAGGGCGCAATGGTGGTAGCAGCTGGATTTACAGGTAAGTGGGCATGGCTGGGGTGGGTGGGAGTCCAGGGTGGGCAGATCTGGCCTTTGTGGAAGCTTTGTGGAATGTAGGCCCCTTTTGATTTTCCTGCCGAAAAAATTGAATTTGAAGCAGATAAATATTTTTCACCCAATCCTAGTGTTGTGCAATGGTGAAAATAATTTTCTCTATTTCACAACAAAAGAGAGATAGAATTTCTTCCTCTATCCACCTTTTCCATACTATGATCATCCTGATTGCCTTTTTCAAGTTCTGCAAAATCCTTTCTGAGATGGTGGTGACTAGAATTGTGCACAGTATTCCAAATGTTCCCTCACCACTGAATCATAAAGAGCCAAGATGATACTTATTGAATTATTTTCTATAACCTTTATAATTAGCCCTAAACATGGGAACTAATCTGCTCATGATCAATTCCTTATAGCACAATTTAGATCAGTGGTTCTCAACCTGGGGGTCGGGACCCCTTTGGGGGTC
>MTQE01000401.1:19778795-19792593 GCA_014337955.1 Aspidoscelis marmoratus
TGAAATCATCTGAAGCCTCTCCTGCCTTCCAGCAAGAACTAGCATCATCCTCAATCAGTCCTGGAAAAATGAGGCCCAATCTTCCCAATTTAATACTGTAAATCTGGCAAGGGGCTGTCCTGCGCAGGGTGAAACATCACTTGTTTCATGACGTATCTGCCCCAATACTGCTATATCATTCCCAAAGGAATAAAGAAGAAGCATTTTAAAAGCAAAAATGGGAAAAACCACCTGCAATTTCAGGTGTTTTTTTTTATTGCGGTTTTTAGTGATTTACTCCCCTGAAAGTGTGGGAAGCCAATTTTCAGTGCAGAGAAACAGTTTTCAAACCATTTTTGACACGCAATTAAGTCCCAGTGGGAACTAGCCCAATGAGTCTAGGAATGAGATGAGCAAGAGGAAGAAGCATCGACTCTGCCAGAACAAATGCCAGGTGGCAATCAGGAGTGCTAAGAAGGATTTTTAGGAACAAACAACTAAAAACAAATAACTTTTAAGAACATCAGAAGTAGGAATCTAACCAAGAAAGCATTAGATTACAATGGGCAGAAAGGGATAATTAAAGAGGATACAGAGATTGCAGGGAGACTAAAATTCACTGAAGAAGACAGAGGGCATATGCCTTCAGCTGAGCCTATCTTTCCAGAGAGGGAATCAGAAAAATTAAATTGGACAGAGGTAATTAAATGCTAACAAATTACCAAGATCAGGTGACATTCACCCAAGAGTTCTTAAGGAACTCAAAAGTGAAATTGCTCATCTTCTAGCAAAAATGTATAATTTTTTCTCTGTTATACTTGCTAGCCTCTGTGCTTGAAGGCTGGAGGCTAGCAAGTATAACAGAGTCTTCAAAAGAGGATTCAGGGGTGATCCAGGAAATACTGACCAGTTAGCTTAGCATTGGTTCCATGTAAGATAATGGAAACTATCATTAAGGATAAAATTAGTGTGCATGTAGAGGAGCAAGCGTTATTGAAGGAAGATCAGTATGGCTTTTGCAATGGTAAATCATGGCTTACTAACTTAGAATTCTTTGAGAGTGGCAATAAACATGTAGATAATGGCGATCCAGTTGACATTGTCTATCTGGTAGGGATGTGCTACAAATGTGCTTTTTGGCATTTGATTCATAATGAATCAAACATTAGAAAATGAGTATTTGTATGAGTAGGCCCTTTCGATGTGGTAAAATTCTACTCGGTGAGAATTAGTATGAATATCCAGTATGAACGAATGCTTATCCGAGATGTGTATCTGATATATATCCTGTTACAAATCCACTCTGAAAGCTTCAAATCTGACCTGAATCCACTTTTAATATGCTCTCTATCCATGTCAAATACGCTTTAGATCCATTGCAAATGTGACTGCCGCAACTGCTTTCCCACCTCCCAAATTTAACAAATGTCTGAACTATTTGCACAAATGTCCAGAAGCATTCATATTTGTACAAATGCCAATGTACAAATATTGTAACATTCAATTCATGTCCAAATGTCCAAATTAATATGAATTTATACAAATAGTGAATGTTACAAATATTCCTCCTACCTGGGCTTTCCAGAAGCCATTTATTTATTTAGGAAATTTAGATCCTGCCCTTCACCGAATGGTCCCAGGGCGGTTTACAATGAGAATAAAACATATCAAATAGTTAAACATGATTAAAAATGTAACCCATTCCTTCCCAACCCCACCCTCCCTCCCTAACAGGATAGCACCCCGAGGAAGCTATTTAAGCAGCAAAAGCCTGGGTGTAGAGATATATTTTCACCAGGCACCGAAAACTCTACAGTGTAGGAATGTGGTGAACCTCAAGTGGGAGGCTGTTCCAGAGTCTAGGGGCCACCAGAGAAAAGGCCCGTTTGACAAAATCCCTCATAATGTCCCTGAATAAACTCATCAGTTATAGAATAAGAGGATGCATCCTGTCCTGGATTGGTAACTGGCTACAGGACGGAAAACAAAAGGTAGTAATAAGTGCCCAGTTCTCAGAGTGGAGGGAAGTAAAAAGCTGAGTTCCGCAAGGTTCAGTGTTAGGCCCGGTGCTTTTCCATATATTCATAAACGATCTAGAATTAAAGGTAAGCAGTGAGATTAAAAATGTTGTTGAAGATGGTTCGGAAGTTGCAGCTAGCGCAAAATGCAGCCTCTAGGGTGCTGACCGGGACAGCTAGCTGGATGCACATCATGCCGGTGTTAAAAGAGTTGCACTGGTTGCCAATTCACTACTGAGTCCAATTCAAGGTCTTAACTTTGACTTATAAGGCCCTAAATGGCTTGGGCCCCAAATATCTAAAGGAATGCCTTTTCTCATATTGACATGCCTGTGCCTTAAGATCTGGTAGTTCCACCGCTTCAGAAGTGAGGCTGGTGGGCCCCTGGGAGACGGCCTTCTCAGTAATGGCCCCCAGGTATGGAACAGTCTCCCCCTTGAGGTGTGTCAGGCTCCTTCTCTGATTAGGTTCAGGAAGGTGGTGAAGATGCACCTCTTCGCTGAAGCCATTGGCTAAACCTTAGTTATGTTTGCCCCCCATTGCAAATGCTACTGATTTAACTGATATTGTGTTGTTGTTTTTTAACACGTTGGTTTTAAATGTTAATATTGTTTCTTTTGATGTGCTGGATTTTAAAAGTTGTTACCCACCCTGAGACCTTTGGGTATAGGGCGGGATATAGATATAAATATAAACTATAAATAAACAAACAAATAATTCAGGATAGTAAAAACTAAAATTGGAAAGAGCTCAAGAGGGGGACCGTTCCTGACATTGGGTGAGTGGGCAACAAAGTGGCAAATGTAAGTACAAAGTAATGCGCCTTGGGGCAAATGACTCCACTTATGCCTGGAAACTTATGGGAACTGAGTTTTCTGTGACAGACTAGGAAAGGGATCTTGGGGTTCTGCTGGACAGCTCAATGAAGGTGTCAACCCAGTGAACAGCAGCAGTGAAAAGGGCAAATTTAATGCTAGGGGTCCTTAGGAAGGGAATAGAAAATAAGATTTTCTATTAGAACACTTAGAATATTTTGTACAATTCTTGTCACCACACCTTAGAAGGAATATTGTGCAACTGGAAAAAGTGCAGAAAAGTATCTAGAATGATCAAGGAACTGGAACACTTCCCTTAACAAGTCTTCAGTCTTGAAAGATGGTGTTTAATAGGTGACCTGATTGAAAGTACATAAAATCATGCATGGTGTTGAAAAGATGGATAAAGAGAAGGTATTTTCGCTATTGCACAAGGGGGGCACTCTATGAAGCTGATGAGCAGGAGAGTTAAGACCACCAAGGGAAAGTATTTTTTCACCCAGAGTATCATCAGTCTATGGAATTTACTATGAGAAGAGGTGATGACAGAAACCATCCTCAGTAGCTTTAAGAAAGGGTTAGACATATACATGGAGAATAAGTGTATCAATGACTACTAAAATGGATGCCTAGTAACTGGCTTCAGGGTGCTTCTAAGGGACATTTGCAGGGAGTCAAACAGGTGAAGGTTTTGGCCTTGACTTCATTTTGACTAAGAATGCTCAGAAGCAGCTAGTCCAGCATCCCTTCTTGCAGAGCTGTGCAAGAAGGGATGCTGGACTAGCTGTGCTGTTACCTGATGCAATAGGGCTCCTCTTATGTTCTTATCGTGAAACAGAAGGTTATGTAATTATGCATGGTGCAGACAAATTTTTAGAGCCAAGGATCATCCAATGAAACTGGAACTTGGAAGAATCAGAATGGATAAAATGCAGAAGAATTAAAAACAATTTAAAATGCAGTATCTGAATAAGGAAAGATGGCTCTGCATCTGAAGGCATGGGTAAAGTGGTGAGACTTCACCATTCACCAGAAAATGTGCTGTGGTAGTGCTTGATGCTTGTCTGAAAGAGGGTCCTTCCACAGCCCAGGAGAAGTCAAGGTCCACAGGCAACCTGCATACTACGTACTCCAAGGTTACACAGGTAAAGAGCCCATAAAGCACTGTGGAATGTGGCCAAAAAGCCGATTTTGAACCAAGACGGAAAAATGAGTCATTTTGAAATTGGATAGCTATCCCACTCCTCTTGTTTTGTATTGCTTTTGTGAAAGCAAATGTTAGCCATCAGTAAAGGAAATGCTCAAGGACCTGCAATACAAAATGAGAGCTCATTTAACCGCAAAACCTTTGTCTATAAATCAAACTATCCTGGCAGCCTGATGCACCCTTTTGATTAACTCTGGGATAGATTGATATCATGTAAACAGTTGGACTTGCTTGGCTCACACCTTGGAGACAAATTGCAACAACTACATATACTACCATTGCCTGACCTGTGTAATCCTCTATAGTTATTGATTTATTGTCTCCCTTGATTAACATAGTCTTGTATTATTCTAAACAAGAAAATATGCTCTTGTCCAAGAGTCGCATGCCCTCATCTCTAGATTGTGGGATGGTGTACGTAACAGGATTGTGTGCAAAAACACCTTGCCTCCTCCCTTCTTCTTCCAACACAACTCCCAAAAGGATCCTAGGATACTATAGACTTTGGCCCTATAGTTACCCCCTCAATATACTGAAATCACTGTTCTAGCGGCTGATAGCTGTGTCCTGCCTCCCTTGAAGCTCATCCACAATCCACCAAAGGATCATATAATTCTTGGTCTGTGCCACCTGTTGCCTTCCATTGCCTTGTGCCTGGCTCTTCTACTGTGGAGCAGTGGTTATTGATTTGCAAAGAGCACCTCTCTCTGCTAAGCATTTTATCCCAGGTTTTGTACTGTACTTTGTATGAGACGGAGATCCATTTGCAAAATGAGATCTCTCTCCTCTTTCTCCCTAATGCATTGTGAAGGTGAGGGTGAGGCTCTTTCCTGTGCCCCATTCATTTATTGTTTTGTTATTTAGAAATAGTGGGTGGGTGGAAGAGGAGCAGAGGGGTAAACGGGGCAGAAAGAAGGCTTCAAACTGGGATCCAAAGGTGAGTTAGAGAGAGATTGGGACACAGTCCAGATGTGCAAAGTTGGGAGTGTGCACATAATGGTCATGGAATTAGTGTTAGGGCCTTTTTGCACTTTGAAGATGGGGATGGCCTGGGCTGCTCTGGCTCCCAGGATGCACAGCCATCTCCATCTTTGATAGCTGGACCAGGAGTGATGGTGCTCCTAGTACAATTCCAGGCACAGCCTTTGCACTGCATGGAGGAAGGGTGTCATCACTTGATTGCTAAAGCAACAGACCAAAGCACATGGTTGTTGCTGCTGTGAGGCAGACACTTCCAGATGGGAGTGTCCACACTTCAACAACACTAAAGGCGCATCCCCATTATAAGCTTAATCCAGTTTCCCTAAACCGAAATAATAGAACCGGATGCAAACGCGAATTTGCCTGTTCCCATTACTTTCAGCTTAATCGTGTTTGATCTGGATTCTGAGGATCCTACATGGCATACGTGACTAAAGGGGGGACTCAAGTGGCTCCTTTCTAAAAGCCGCTTTTTTGGGCTGCCCTGCTCTCTTCCTCCTGGCGTGAACGCGCCACCCATAACGGACCCCTTCATAGAGCCTGGCTGGGTGGCTGACACTTGCCTGGATAGAGGAAAAATGGCAGCGGGCAGCCAGTGATTCTTTCCCCTCTTCTACCCATTGCCCAGGGCACGCAGCAGCAGCAGCAGCAACTCAAGTCCCCTTGCTTTAAACATTCACACACCTCCCAGAACCTGCCCCTGCTTTCCTTTCCCCTTTAAAGGTCAGAACTCCAAAGAGCTAGAATTGCACAAAATTGCAACATTGTTATCAGGTGTGAAGTGTTATCAGATTGCTACAGTGTAACGGCTGCTGTGAAGGTTGGATTTTTACACTGACATCACTGTCTTTGGAAGCAAGCTATTGGGGGAGGGAAACCCTAAACATGGATTCTCATCCCTTAAAACGGTAGGGTCCCCACAGTAAAAAATGTAACACGTATCAAGCGCACAATCCGGAGTGAGACCTACTGAAAAGCGTTGTAAATAACATTTACAATGCTTTTGGGCGATTTAAGATGCGGAAAGCGTGTTAAGCCAAACTGATGTGGGGTCTGCGAGGATTGAACCCATATTGAATTCGTAATAAGCTTCCCGTGGGGATTCGCCCTAAGATAAGTGCCAGGTAGTTTTGGAACAGGGTTGGTGTTCGTAATGTGGATGCCAGACACTACCTCTATACATAACTTCCACCAGACAAACAGTTCCACAGATGGTAGGCATGAAAAGGCTTTTAGACCACTTTTAGATACTATTACAAACCATTCCATTGGAAACCCTCAGCAACCCTATTTAAAGAACATTTATCCATTTGCTGTAAGATTGCTTCCATCAGAATCCATAATGGACATTATATGGGAGGAGGTTCTTCCTTTGGCAGTTGGGTCCCAAATTGCTTAGGGTTTGATATGCAGAGTCAAAACCTTGAATTGGTCATCCTGACAAACTGGCAGCCATTGCAATTCCTGTAATGTTGAAGTGATATGTTTCCAGCCAGCAGTGCCTGTTAGCAAGCTTCTTACTATATCTGTATTAGTTGCAGCTTCACAACCTTCTTCAAATGCAGCCCCACATGAAAAGCTTTACAGTAATCCAGCTTGGATGTTAGTAGTGCATGGATCACTGTGGCTAAATTGTTTCTGACAAGATGGGTCTGTGCTGGCGAACAGATGGAACTGGAGACAGGCATTCCTGGCCACGACCACCATTATTTGGGATGATTCAAGAGTCTCCAAATAATGTACTTGTTCCTTTTGGGAGAATGTAGCCCCAACAAAAACAGGGTACCTTACTACTTCAAGGACTTGAGAACCTGTGATACACAGTGCCTCTATCTTACCTGGACTCAGCTTCAACTTATTGCCCACATCCAGCCCATTACTATTTGGAAGCATACAGGCATGTGTACATCCATCCACCCACTGAATTCTTTTTTACCTTGCAGACTTTAAGGTTCTGCAAGGAGGCCCTTCTGGTATAGGAGGAAGGACAGCTGATGGCTACCTTAACTCTGGGATTGGCCCACTTTGTGATAAGCTTTACAAAATCCAGGCAGTTTTAGTTCTTAGTCCTTAAATGCCTATCTTGCTGAAGTATGATATTAATGGGTTGATTTCTGCTGGGCCTTGGTGCTACCATAGACTGAAGAAGCTGCTGGGAATGTTTCATGTTCTGAAACAGCTTGCATAGCTATTAAGGGTGCCACATGGCTGACTTGAAAGTCAATGAGGTTACTTCCTCAGATTAGCATGTACAGTACAATAGAGATGACAGCAGGTCTGCTCCTGCAAGTCACATTTGCTGATACCAGTTCCAGCTCATTAACTGTCATGAATAAGGTGAGCAGCAGGATGTATGGTGATAGTTGGATCTCCTAAGTAAATGTAACTATTGGCACGGATAGTGATGTAACCCCAAACCAAATCTGCAACATTCTACTTGGATGCTTTTACCTGGGCAAATGACCCCATGTTAATCTTCTCTAAATATAGAGGGGAGTTAAAAGGGTCTTTCAGCATGTTTGCCCACTAGCACCTCTCAAGAGATTTTATGTAAGTTTTAGTAAGTAGCTTGCTTTTGTCAATTGTACTACTAAAAATGGGCCTAGAGAGCATCAAAATATCATTCATAAAGAAGGAATGAAATTGTCATCTTCACAGTAAAGCAATGGCCTGGAAAGAGGGTCTCATATTTGATTCCTGGCATCTCCCTGGAGGAAGGTACTGCACACACACAACCTGTTTAATCAGGTCTACCAGAACTGTGCAGACCTGTTTCAGAACTACCAGGGGAGGGTGTTTTTCAGCAGTGTACTGTAGTGGGCTGCCACCCCCCATAACCCTGAGACTAGGAACTTTCATTCTTAGTCATTGGCGGTGTGGGGGGGAAGGAGTGACTTCACAGCTATGGGAAGGTGTGGGCCAGATCAGTGCCATCAGTGCAGCTGGCATTGTTCTGGCCCATTCCTCCATGCAATTTGGGGCTGTTTTTGCACTAGCAACGAAGACCCCATAAGCTATTAGAGACCTGATAGGTACTTGATTGGTATGGGTCTGTTATGTACTGTCTGCACAAACGACCCCTTAAGGACCCCACTAGGACTCAATTCTGACTGTGGTGTACCCCCGAGCACCAGAGAAATTTGGATTTAATGGGATCTTTGGGTTGTTAAATCTGGATTAATGGTAGACCCCTTTAATGGGGCCTTCAATCCGGTTTTCTGCCATGAAGACCGGGTCAGGGGCTGTGCGTTCGCATGTCTACTGGGGCAATGGGGTCCAGGGGTGGGCCGCCATATGCAGTGGGGCAGCTCCAGGTCTGCCCCACCACTCAGCTATCTAGGCCTGCATGTCCTTTGTAGTGGCTACGTAGGCAGCTACGAAGCTGTGTCTCTCTGCCACGCCTGCTGTGATCCCTGATTGATGGCTTTGCTGGCCAATCATGCTGCCCCATCAGCAGACCTTCTTGCTCAGGGCCAATCAGCGCCTCGGGATGGGTACTATGGCATCTGCACAGTGGCCCTGTTCAGCACCCATTGCCATCAGGTGCTAGACAGTCTGTGCAGATGCTTGGGGCCCTCACCGTGATACGGGACTTCAAGCAACGGATTCCAATGAGGCCTGGATACCAAAGATCCGGAATCAAGATAAGTGCAGAAAAGGCCAAAGTCATGTGAGTTCAGTGGGACTTACACTTATGTAAATCTGTATGGGATTGCAGGTATAGAGTGCAGATCTCGGCACATAAGTGTCATAGTTTGTGGTGTATGTATGAAACTGTGGTTGCATTTTTTTTTCTTTTGAAAAATGAGCTTGCTTGCCAAGAGTGTTGCAGAGTTTTTTCCCCCAGCATGATGGTTATATAATAGAAAATGAAATGATACAGTTAGTGTCAGATTCTTTAGACAGCAAAAAATGCCATAATAGAACCTGAACACTTTGACTAATCAAATAGAAAACGACTACCAGGCCGAGCAAGCAGAAGTCTGCAGACTAAATTCATATTAATGGAGTAATGGAATATTTATAACAAGCCTATAAAGGGGGTCTTCAGATAATAAAAGCAGAAATACCGATGCCATTTTTATAGTTGGGCACATCTTTCCAAGGATGCCTACAGTGTGTATTTATTATAAGCCTTTTTCTGATCTGCAAAACCCTTCCTAAATGGTAACACTTCTTTTAAAACCATAATAAACACTTCTGCCCTAGAAGGTCATTTGCTTCTCGAATCGGTGTTACAACTTGCCAGAGGAACGCATGAGTGCAAATAGTATCAGTGGGCTAAATTGTCCCAAAGCATTAAAAAAAGAAAAAAAGAAAAACCACTGTAAACAGCCAACCGAAGAAATGCACACACTCAAATCCTGTGTTAGATAGAAAATTGAGCTGTGCACAGGGACCATGGTCTGAATTTTCACTTATTTTGAATTCCACAGCCAAATGCCACTGAATGGCAAGAGAAGGAACAGGGTGACAGAAACAGTGCTCAGCTGTGTAGCTTAGGGGCTTGGCGGCTTCTGTTTGCAGTTAATTCTTTACAACAGCAGTGGATAGACTTCAGGATTATTAGCGCATCTCTTCTGTAGAAATATACTTGAGAACAGTCTGACAGGGCAGGGGCATTAGTTACCTTTGGGTGATTCTGCCTTCTTGTAACCAAAGAGGAAGTGAAACTCTACTGCTGGCCAGCCCAGGTCTGTCTGGCTTGGCTGCCTGCTTAGTGTTACACTCTATGCGTTGTTATTATTATTATTTATGTCAGTCTGTGCCATATAGGGTGGAAGGATCATCTTGTTTTCTTTCCCAGAAGCCCATTTTCCCCAAGCTACACTATGGCTTCAGTGGCCACACAGTACCTTTAGAGAAAATACTAGGCAGGGCAGGGCAGGGCAAATTGTGGTAGTGAAGTGGGGTACGTAAAGACTGGATTACCAAAGTTTACTCACCTCTATCTGCCTCCAACTCCATTAGAACTGTTTCTTTGATTTCTGATGCTCCACAGACCCAGAGCCTTTCCCCATAAGGGAAATGTTTTATTCATGCAATCTAATTGTGCAAAGCTGGTATAGATGAAGATTCTTCTTAGATGGGGATCCATTCTGATGCCTAGATCTGACTAGCCATTTTGATGATTTGTTGTTAGCTAATCTGGCTGTGTCATCCTGAGAACTGATGTCATAAATTCTTTGCTTGAAGAGCACTTTGGCAAACTCACCTAAGCTGTCGAAGGCTTGGACAGAAAATCTTGCATGTGTGGTACATATTTTGGGTTAGAAATGTATACCAAAAAGTTCCTGTAGCTGGCCTTGGTATTTCTTCTATACACTGTCTGGGGAATCCGCTATTGTCCATTTAGGCCTTTCTTGAACCAGCAATTAAAGATTTAGATCATTATGTCACTGCAGATGGTATGGACTCTGAGTTCTAATTCCAGCAGCAGCTGTTGTTTTATCCACCTAAAGAGCATGGCCCTTTCTGCACTGGTCCTTATTCTGGATTATATTTCAGGATAGGGGGCTGTTGTCCGCACGTTAATGCAGACTCTTGCAGGCTTCACTTGGGGCCTCCTGTAGCCTGCACTAGCACGTGAACCGCAGGTTCCTATGCCAGGACATATTCGAGAATAAAGCCAAGTACAAACAGGCCCCATGTCTCAAAGTGAGTTTGAGTTAACCCCAGATTGCTGCACCGTAAATCTGCATAGGCATGATTTTGGCTGAATAGACCTTGAGAATGTCAGGATGTCTGTAATTAAATAGATGGTTCAAGGAGTTAAATCCTGCTAACAAATGCTGTACAGATCTCTTGATATGTAAAGACCAGGAATTCGTTTCAGAGAACACTACTCCAAGATTTTTAAAAAGTTATACCTGTTCCTCATTTCCCCAAAGATTAGCAACTTAGATTTGGAATTTGTTAGGTCTGCAATACTTGCTGATTAACGTCAGAAATCTTCTGAGCGACATCAGGATTAGGTCATCCACATACATTTTCCCAAGACCTTTGGCACGTTGGCATCTGTGGTTTTGAGCATATTTTAATTTCTGTACTATTAAAGATCATATCTGTCATCAGTTTTGGTGGTGGTTGTGGCTGTTTTTGCTACTTCTTCTGTTTCGACCAACACGCAGTATCAATAATGCTAAAGTCTTGCTTATTTCTATGTAATTGGTAGTATTTTTTCCTATTGCTGTCAGTTCTGAACTATCCAACAAAATATAACATAGATATTTGGATTCTCTTTTTCTTTTTGTAGATCCCTTCAAACACATTGGAGGATCTGCTAGCTGATTCAATCATCATTCAGTCTTTTTAAAAAGGTTTATTACAGCATTAATTGTAACTGAAATATTGCTATTGTCCTTTCTCCTCGCTCAAGTTCTGTTTTCAAACATTTTGTACCCTTATAGAAACAATCTCTTATTGTTATGTATGTTGTTGTTCCAATGTTACTGAAGTTCTTTTTTGAAATTTTGCTTCAATCTAGAGTTATCTTTGATTTTTATTTAAAAGAAGACAAGTTGGCTTTATACCCTGGTTTTTTCACCCTTTAAGGGGACTCAGAGCAGCTTCTTTTCTTCTCCCCACAACAGATACCCTGTGAGGTAGGTGGGGCTGTCAGAGCTCAGCAAGAGTGCTGTGCCTAGCCCAAGGTGACCCAGTTGGCTTCTTGGAGGAGTGTGGACTCGGACTGGGAGACCACCAGATAAGATTCGGACGGATATATTGTTGGTATAAGCTTGTTTGCCATTTCCTCCGCACATAAAGAAATGCTTGGTATCTTTCATTGCTTTTCTCTCAAGATTATTTATTGAAGGGATTTTATTAAGTACTGGTACCTGACTATTTTCTATAAAATTCCATTTTGCAAGTCGCTATCTGTTATTGTGTATCGTTTGGGTTATCCTGAAAGTATTAAAATCATATAGATTTATTTGATTCAAAAAAATTGTTATTACAAGTTCTTTTGGACCTAAATCTAACAGTCAATATCATAAAATTGCTGCCTAACATTCTACATGTTGTCAACTATCTTATAGCTAAATATTGAAAAAATGAGGAACAATTGAACAGAAAAACATGGTATAAATTGTATGGGATTTACCTGAATTTCAGAGGAATAATATGGAAAGAAATGAAGAATGTGAGCAATTTATGAAGATTTGTTCGTCATATTTCAATGCTTTTGAATTGAAGCAACTGGATATATCTGAAAAAATGTTTACTAGCCAGATACTGTAATTTGATTTATATAGTCTAACAAAAACCTACATGACAGTCAGTTGGTGAATGGTGGCTGAGAAGAGGGAGAGAGGGGGCCAATTTGCATTTGGCCCAATAGTCAAATGTGCAGTGAACATCTGCATACGAAGGAGCCGTTTTTAAACTGTGCAGGAGCTCATCCTACGTTGACTACCCATGGTGGAAGTTGAACCTGCACCATGTGAGCACTTACCTTTACCAAGTGCCGGAGCCAGTAATGCTCTGGCCAGCCCCTTCACACCACTTCCAGGTAATGGAGGGTCACATGACATGATGCACACCCACATGATGTGGTATGTCACATAGTTGCCCTGGTGACAGTGCCATGCACAGGCACTGATGCTGGCACTAGGGTCCGAGGATGGCTGCCATCTGGGCAGCTATTTGCATTTCATATCTAAGTTTTGAGGAAGGTTGGAATGCACTAAGTGCACATTCTTGGCCATTTTGCCCAAAATTTCCCATGGCTGGAAAGCCAAGTGTGAAAAGGGCCCAGGGATTTATGTTAATTATATGTTTTTCTTTTCTTTTTTTACTTGTAATGTAAGTTCAGCAATGTGTTTTATATAATAAAATATATATAAATGGAGATACAGGAAACCTCAGGCTCCACTCTTTATTATTTCTTTAGATGGAGAAACTGTGAGACATTGAAACAAGATATATTTTTGGAATAATTTTCATTTCAATGACAGCAATTTGTTCATAAGTAGAAAGATGTTTATCCTTCTAAAAATCTAGGTCTTTCTTTAATTGCTGAATGAATGGAAAATATTTTGCAGGGGATAGTTTATTTAAGGTTTTTGTAATGAATATACCCAGGTATTTTATATCTTTATTTTAGTAATTTTAGTCCTGAAATTTTTAGACATTCCAATTATATTTTATGTGTTATGTTTTTAAACATTATCTCTGATTTATTGCTAAACAGATTAAATTATTTGGCTTAATTGGTCAAGTCTCAAAAGAGCCACTTTGGGATTGCTTTTAATCAAAATCATATTGCTTGTGTATCAAAAGAGCTTTCTAATTTGTCATTAATCCCATTTACAAAATTCGAGGAGCTCCTAAACAGAGACATTCTTAAACTACAAAGGAGTGCATCAAAATTTATAAGATTCAATGTTAGCAAAGTGTATAATCTCCAATAGAATGTATCAAGAAATGGGAAAAATATAAAAATAAAAAATGGCAAGTGATAATTGGGATAGGATGATTAAAAACACTATAAATTGTCTTCATCTGGAGGGAGGCTGAGTTGTTTAGCTACAGAACATTGCTGCTTTTGAGACAAAATGTATTGTTTGAAACTGATAGAAGACAAATTTGTTTTTCTTAGTTTTCCACTGATAAATAGCAGTTTCTAAAAGTATAGAGAGGCAGAGGTGTGATAAACCTAGGAATACTTCTCAAGAGTCAATTCATAGTAAAGCTCTATGGCTCTATCTGCACTTCGTCTGTACTACGGAGTGGTCTACCAGGAAACCATGCCCCTGTTCTGAATGCTTTGTCCACATGCGAAAAGGCCTTAGATG